>JAKRGL010000049.1:600000-1120264 GCA_022392935.1 Ophiostoma cf. undulatum
TCCTGACATTTGCCATATTTCTCGGCAAGTGTAGAAGCAGCAGGTGCAGTAATGGCACCAGCCTTCTTCTCGGTCGCCTTCTTCTCGCCGACAGTGTCTTTTTCTTGCTTCAGATTGTCGACCCAGTTAGATACCAGAGACAGATCGCTCTCTGGGGTATCCGGCTTCTTGCCCAGGATGAGTCCGCGGAACATATCCATAAGCTTTTCTTGGCGACGACTCGACTTGAGATGGTGCTCGTGGCCGCCGTAGTAATTTGAGTCGACGACATATCGCTGGAATGGCACTGAGTTGTTTGTGGCTTTGGGCGCTTTTGCAGGCGCGGGAGTTGGCAGCTTCTCGTGGCTCTTTTCAGTGGCAGACCCCTTGCGTGATGGTACCTGTGAACGCATGGCGGGAGAAGCGGCACCGCTGTTGGGAGCACTTGTTGAGGGGGGCGCAGAACCGTTCGAGCTGGTAGCAGGGTTGTGTTGGCCGTCTTTAACGAGCTGCTGGAGAGCCTGCTGGTGCAGGGCATATTGTTGCTGCTGCTGTTGTTGTGTAGTGTGTGTGGGCGAGCTGGCCTGCTGCGACGGTTGTGATGCCTGCGATTGGGGCTTTTTGCTGGTCTGGCTGCCGTTGGCGAGGCCAGCTAGGTTGGTGGATGAATCGTGGCTCGAGGGTGACGAACGCTGGGAGAACATACGTGTGATGCGGTCTTTGACAGAGGCCTTTTCTGTCGTCGGTTTTGAGTCTGAGGGTATGGCCTGGCCGTTCTGAGGAGCAATGCGGGGAGATTTGTTTGGAGCAGGTTCCATGGACCTGATCGACGAAGCGTGCGACCGCTCCGAGGGCGCAGTGCCTTTTGTTTCTGAGGGTATGCTCGCCATGACGTCCGAAAGCCGAATGACACAACCGGCCAAGGGGCTATGATTGGATATCTGGCGAGAGGATGATGCGACTAGAGCACAAACAAACCGGCTGAGATCGGAATTTTCGACGATTGAGAAGATAACCCAATTAAGGGGAAAGGATATAAAGGAAAAGAGAAAATGTGGAATTCAGGGAAGAGGAGAAACACCAGAGACGCAAGAGAGCGACTTTTTGAGAATGCGATGATGAAAAGTGATGGGTCGGGGTGGATCGCAATGCGAGTGTAAGTACAGTGCTGTGCAGGCGTTTGGCGGAAGGGCTGCAGATGTTCAGGCGGTTTTGTACTTTGCAGATTAGGGTAACCGTAGGGTGTTGGCGCAAAGCTGTGCAAAGGCGAAACTCGAATTGAGAGTGAGAATTCAGGAGCTCTGGATTTATCGCCTGGCTCGAGAGTGATTTTGCCTGCGGTGTTGCTGTTTTTAGATGACGACAGTCGAGTGTTGTGGAAGACGGGGTGCTCCGGTTGTCGAGGGAGAGAGAAAAGGGCGAAAAGAGCGAAAATGGAGAGATGGAGAGCGTGTTGCTGGGAAAAAGAAAAAAAGAAAAAAGAAAAAGAAAAAGAAGACGAGGCGCGTGGACTCTTAATATTTGCGAAAAGCGAAAGTGCGGAAATGCGAAATTGGCAGGTCGTGTGCCCAGCGGGTTTGCGTGAGTAATTGAGTGGTCTGGTCGCTTGTACTTGTACCTAGGGATTGCTCAAGGACAAAGGTTTGTAATTTTTTCCTCGGATTTTTGGTATGGAATTCTGAATAGGATTGGGTCTGGTTGGCTTTTGGCTTGAGAATTTGAGAATATCGGTTCTGAGGGGGGGCGGGACCACTGTAGACTTAATAAAGAGAAAAGGGAAAAGGGTTAGAGAGAGAGACTTGAAGAAGGGCGAAGAGAGTCGCGGCAAGTTGCGGGAGCCACTGAAGCTAGAAGCTGCCGATGAGAAGCGAAGACAGTTTGCGCTAGGGGAAAAGCAGGAGGCAAAATCAAGATATGTGTTTTCAGAGAGGTGAGGGGTATGTAACAAAGACAGCTCTTATAGTGTTGTAGTGCACTAGAAGAGAAGTAGAGGGAGGTCGAGCAAAGAAGAGGAGTGCATGTGCAGATGCAAGCGCAGGAGAAATTGAAAAAAGAAGAGGTAGAGGTAGAGGTAGAGATTGTGTGTTTAGAGGCCAAGTGCCTGTGAGAGGAGACGGTGTTGGAGGTAGATGGACATTGTGAATCGGGGCTTGCAGGTGTAGTGTTGGTGCGTGATATACAGCAGCGCGCAAAAGAGCAGAAACAAAGTAGAAACAAAGTAGAAACAAACGAGCAGAAGAAAAGGACTGAGAGCAAAGAACAAATTATGACAGCTGACAAAGAGCGTGAAAGGCAGTGAAGGCAGAATGACAGTGAGAATCGGACGGAATATGGCGTTGGTTATGGAAGGCGGGCAGGTGAGAGCGCTTGGCGACGGGGCAATGCTCAAAAGGACCAAGCTGTACTCTGTACTCTCTACTCTGTAGGCAGTAGTGAGCAGCTGGCCAAAAGGTGTGTTCCACACCAACTCTCCGTCGGCTTTGTCAGCTTTGACTGCGAGATGAGGGCGCCGAGGTCAAGCTGCGGACCGTTTCAGCAGGTCACAGGCAGTGCGTAGTAGCAATGGCGGGCAAGGTGTGGGAGGCACGGAAATGAAGGAAAAGTGGTCGGGGAAATGGGGAAAAGAGAGGGAATTCAAGAGATCATGAGATGTAGATAGGGAAGAAGGAGAGAGAGAAAAGGAAGAAGAGAAGGAGAGACAGAAAGGAGGAAGAGAAAGGAAGAAGAAAGAAAGAGAGGAAAGAGAAGAACAAGAAGAGAGAGGGGGGATAGAAATGCCGAAAAGGGAAGTAACAGACAAGACGGCAACAAAAGGGTACGGACGAGATATCTTATGACATCTTACGATGAAAGGCCAGGAGAGGAAGGAACGACGGGCAGAAACAAAGAGCAAGAGGGCATGGGGGCAGGACCGATGGGTGTGAAGGCACAACGAAGGAAAGCGCAACCAGCAAACAAACACCAAGCAAAGAAAGGAAAGAGCAAATGTGGCATGTGCTGACGACTGACGACTTACATGCTGGTGCAGTGTGCGGTATCAGACGATACGAGGTACAGCTGTTGTGGTTGACAAAAAATGCTGTGTTGTGTGGTGAGAGCCGAACGAAGCTGTGGGATAATATGCTATAAGATGGCAAGATGGTAACATATCTTACTTCACCGCCAGCCGGACAACATGCGGACGGCCGTCGGAGATGACGGCACTGTGTTTTTGAAGGGCTTGTAAGGAAGGTGCAACTGGTGAAACTGGTGCAGCTGTATGCCCCAGTGCTTAAATAAAGTGCAAGAGGGATGGCAGCAAACGAGGGTGGAAAGAGCAAGAATGGAAAGAGCCGAGCAATACCAAAGCAGCCTTCCAAGCAGCAAAACAGGTCTAAGTACCCAAAAGACAAAGGACATACGACGGGACAAGGGGCAGAAGAGCGGAGGAACGGGGCAGTCCAGCGATCATTTGAGGGGATATCTAGGTGATTAAGAAATCATTTACGATCCAAGTCTACGGTGTAATTGCGGGATAGTGAGCCACAAGTAATGGACAATATGGCAGAGATGCAGCGAAATACAAAGATATAGAGGGGGATAAGGAAAGAATATGTGATTTTATCAAATATTATTAAATAATAGCCAAATGCCTTACTTCGAAGAAAACCCATAAGGAAGGAGCGCCGCTGCAGTGCGGCGGAACATGCAAATCGGCGCAAAGCTGCAATGTGCATGTCTATTGTGTAAAATCGGATAATCTGCTTTAGCTAGGTCTCAGAAACGTAAAATTCACGTAAATTCGCTAAAAGCTACGCCCCCAGTTTGCCCATTTTTTATCGAATTTTCCGTGCGCCTAATGGAAAACAGTGAGAAATAGGTCAAATAGGTCAAATAGGTCCGTATGTTTATTACCTTGCCTTTCGCTAGTACAGCTGCATGCGAAGTCGATTTTTGTCATTTGCTAGTTAGGGCCTCGAGCTCGGATGGAATATTCCAGTCGGGATGGCTTTGTCGAGCCGAATTGCATGTACTGAGGTATAATGTGCAAAGCACCGTGTACTTGCTGATTGTGTAAGCAGTTGTCGGTTGGCATTAAAGGCATTGTTATTCTCATCTTCGATTAGGAAGGCGCAGGTGGCGACGACTCCTTCCCAGAGACTCGTCTTTACTCAGTACAGAGTATTTGAGTATTTCCTCACTATACATTAAGCAATTTAAGTTGCTGTCAATTTTAAAATATTTATAATCATTGCAAAGACGTTGATGATAAATCCGTTGCCAAGCACGGGCACAGCCTGCACGACCTCTGCCGAAAAGACGATAGCGCAAGCCGCACTGCGCGCGCTCGCGCTCAGAGGGCATTTTCAGTATTGACAAAAGAGGTAAGGGCAGGGGCTTAGTGCAAGAATGACAGCTTTACAATTATTAGTAAGCTAGCCGGACAAGCACCATAGAAGAGACTGGAGACTGGATCGGAAGGAAGAAGCACTTGTCAAGTGGAAATAACTTGATAAAAAAATCAAACAAAAAAAAGGGAAAGAACGGGTAGCGGCAATACGATAGGGCCAAGCTTTGAGCACAAGTCTTGTTTCCTGATCGCGCGGATGCCAGACTAGGAAAGAGCGAGGGCGGTAGGGTTATGAGGCAAGAGGAAGAGGAAGAGAAGAAAGAAGACTGGGCCCGTATCCCTCTCTACCCGTGACTGTCTTTTGTCTTTTGTGTTTCGCACTTTCCATATCTGTATGCAGTATCTCGGTCATTCCACACGTTCCCTATTGGGCCGTCTCACCTGAGGGCTGTCCGCGATGATGATATGAGGGTATTTATTGTTCTACACTGCAAGAGGCTTGGCTTGGTTTGGACACGGCGCAGGTGGGTGGCAGTATCGCCATATATTGAGAATATAACGTATGGGGAAGTTTGCGGGGAACGGTATGAGCAGATAAGGATGGTTAAGGCCCAGCGTTGAATAATTCAGAGGCAGATGAAGTAAATTTATATAATAGTTCTTTGTAATTACTATTTCGAAACAACTGTATACACAAAAAGAATAAAAGAATAACTGTGTGGTGAATTTATTCGAGTATGAAATCAAAAAGCAAAGCGAGGCAAGAAGAGGAAATGAGGATATGACAAAAATAAAGTCAATATAAATTGAACCCAACAAAATAAACCCAAAGAGACGTATCAGAAAGAATACACCCAGGGCACGCGGGAAGAGAGTAGCAGTCGCAACAGAAGACGGCAGAGAGCAAGAATAGGATGGCGGATGGCAGGCGGTGGACGGCAGACTGGCAAACAGACAGATATCAGACACACACCACCGCCAAGCCCGGCGGTCGCGAGCTTCCTGTCAGCAGCTGCGCTAAGCATCTTACAGCTTCTCTGTATGCACCCTGCACCCTGCACTCAGGCACTGCACCCTATCGATGCCATGCACGCTGCAGCTCTGACCCTACAGCTGCAGCTTGTGTGGGTCGTGCTTGTGGTGTCGCTGTGTTGTTGTGTCCGTCGTTCTCCCCGGTGCCCTTTTCTTTTCTCTTTCTCTTTCTCTTCTCTTCTTTCTCTTCTCTTCTCTTGTCTTCTCTTGTCCTGGCCAAACTGGCTATATGCCCTGCCAGGGAAGTGCTGCCTGTACTCGGTCTATCCTTTGGTCTCTGATACTCAATCTAGAGGTGGCTTTCAAGACCACCGATTAACCCGATCTTCAATACTAGTCTGATATCTACGAGTAATATCTACAGTAGTCTAAAGAGATACAGCCTCTTCCTGGGTCCGTGCCTCAATCAGCCATCCACCCGAGATCACTCATTCTCTATCGCGGCTACACCACCACGTTTCCAGTCAGTCTACTGCTGCCTGTAGACCTCTATCCCCTATGAGGCATTTACGCAACAACTGTACCATAATCGCAAATACAGCACGCCAATGCAGACATAATAGGAGACAAGCCATGTAGCAACTCTCTCTCACAGACCATAACTGACACCGCCTCGGCTTGCTGCTGCAAGCCACGGACACGGTCGTGTGTGTGTACAGTCTCGCAGTCTATTGCCGGCGATGAGACATCCGCGGAGCGGTCTGGCCACATCGTGTTTGGGTTTTAATCCGTCAAGCCAATACGATATAATACAGAACAAAATGTCAACAGTTTCACTCTTCGCTCTTGACTCTCACTCACTCTGTACGACATGCGCTAGTCCCGGCATCGGCTGTGACCGCCCGGCTTCCGTGCCGTCGTTTATAGTTGTAAATTATATATTAAATATTATATATAAAATATGTAAAAGTATAAAAGTATAAATATATAAATATGTGAATATACTCCGGATCGCATCTACCACATGCCTGTGCAACTCAACAGTTTGGGTCTTTATATTGTTTGTCTTGGGTGTACACGGACGTGGCTGGCAGGGCTGTTGGGAAGAGTAAAACATAAAAAATAGTATGGAAATAAGAGTGATTCGAGAAGAGAAGACTCAGAATTTAAAGTAGACCGGATGCCAAGAAGCCGTGATCATCAGCGGTGAGTTGTTGATCAATCATGCAGTCTCGCAGTTTATTGATATATCAAGGTTGCTATTGGAGATTTCATATCATCTACGGTGTGCATGTGGAATTCAGCGAGAAATGCACGCAATCAAAGTGCATCATACTGTGATTAATAAGCACCAGAAACACATTTATCTTAAAGGTAGACAAATAAACACACGCGATATCACATTCCGAAATGGAAAGAACGGTGAGGCACGTCTGCTGGGTTCTTCGCCAAACCGAAAATTCCCCCTGCTCTCATTGGATTGCCTCTGATACATCCTATCAGAGCTTGAGTTTTCCAAGCTCCAAAAAGGAAGGAAGCAGTCGACTCTGCCACTTAAAAAAACACTCGGTATCAAAGAGCGTGGTGAAAGGTAAGCTCCAAGCCCATTTGCCCCTGTTACCCCTTTGCCGTCGGTTGACGTCACTCCACCGTACCCACGCCGGGGCTGCTCCTTCCTGCTGCTGCTCTGCTCCTGCTTCCGCGACTGCAGCGCAGTCTCGATATCTCGTACCTGCTTATCCCTTCTCCCTTGCCTCTGTCCCGTCTTTCCTTCCTCCTGTCTCTTTCTCTTGTCTTCTGCCTTCTGCATCTGTCTCTTACCGCCCCTCGTGCTCGAGAGTGTGCAGCCGAGTGGCTCGTTCTTTCTCACATTGCACACTGCTATAATCGCGCCGATATCCTCTGCCTACACAGAAGGTATTACGACATCTAGCGGTGAATCACGGCTCCTAAAACTTGCTATTAAAAATAAAGACTTTAATTTGAAATTACCAACAGGGCAGTTTCAGCTGCCACCGGGAAATGCCCTACACGATGCTGCCTCTGATAACCTTGCAGATCATGCATGACCAACTCTCAGAGTCGTCAAGTTTTACTGCGTACATTTAGATGTCTCATAATAATTATAGTAAAAATAATAATATAAATGCATATCAACTGCTGCTGCTTCAGTGGCCTAGTGGCTATCGGGATCTTTTGGTGCGTGTCATACGTGGTCATCCTCGACACTGCATGTGCATTGCATTTGCAGGTCTCTTAGACACGGTACAGACAGCAGCGAGCGCCCCTTGCTGGCAGAGCCAATTTTCAAAGCTTGGCTATGTACTGTACATACTCTGTATTGGCAAATGATGGCTGGCGACTGTCGACAACATCCCGTCGTCGGCATCAAGGTGGCTGGATCTCGAGCATGCATTTGTTCCCTGTTTTGTAGCCGTTTGTTGTCGTGTCGCTGATGGCGATGCCGATTCAGCCTTCCCGGCTTGCTATCTTGACATCTTGGCGTCTTGACATCCGCTTGTTTCACTTGCCGCTTTATCCCCCCATCGTCTACCTCGCCCAGCTCGCTCCTCTCTCTTCTCTTCCTCTTTGTTGTAATGCTATCAAATCAAGAATCCCGGATGATCGGCATTATGCCCGCTATGACGACAGCTGCAATCCACGCCGATGAAGAAGACAACGAGACCAAGGGCATCAAGCCCCGAGCTCGTAGCAACGGCCTTGGATGCATTCCGATCGTCGAGCCGTGTCTTGAGGGCTGCTGGATACAAGCTGGCTGCAAACCTGCATCGCACCTCTCACCATTGCATTAGAACAACCATTCCCTCAAAGAACCAAGGCCAAGTACTAATAACTCGTAACCAATAGCCAATATAAATGTAATCAATTTGCTCAAATGCACAACTTGCTCAGCTCACTCATTCCCGCGTACAAGCCAGTCGATGTCGGAAATGCACAGCCTGTCGTCCCATTCCCATATTATTATCTCTTGGCTCTTGGCTCTTTCTTCTTGGCTTGCCGTCTTGTCATTCCATTCCGTATTACGAGTACAACAAAAGATGATGTCCAATAAAATAATGACTATACCAGATATTCCAAATATCGAATGCCAGATGCTGGAAACTAAATAATCAACCGACGCTAATAGTCCAAAATGTATCCAAGTCCAAACTTAAAGATCGCTTCGTCGACAACGTCACCAACATCAACGTCATGGCTTGCTATTCTCCATGGCCTGTGAAACAATACTAGCCATGCTTGTAGATGCCCCAGATACACCCAACCTCTTGGCTGTCCTCTCGGCATAGCTGTTCATGTACACCTTGGATGGGTTGCTCTGGCTCTGGATCCGCTCTACCTCCATCTTGAATGCGCTGTGGTACACATCAAAGTCTGCGTTTGTCGGCGATTCCGACACAATCCCGCCCCCCTCCCCGGCTGACTGCTGCTGCTGCTGCTCGTGCCCAAAGTCTGCACTGCCACCCGTGCCGATGCCGATTATCAGCGGCGCCCGTCCGCCCGCCCCGCCCGCTACCCTGACGCTGTTCTTCCGTCTCTCCTCCAGCAGCTGCTTGACCTGGTCTTCAATGGCAACCACTGCTGTTCCTGGGATTTCAGAAATTTTGGAGACTCCTGAGACTTTGTAGACTTCTGTGACTTCTGGTTCTGGGACCAAAGACCGACCGACCATGCTTGAATGGCGACTCGACCGTAGCAGGCCCTTGAACTTGCCAATGGCTTTCATAACACATAGCAGATGACCCATGTTACGCGTAAATGCATGGCTAATCTCAAGCGCGTTTGGCGGCTCAATGGGCTGTGCACAGTTCTCTTCGGTGCTCAGCAGCGTGTCCGTGCCGTCCAGCGTCACCCATGGGTGCTCGCGTATCTCGGCAATCGTGATCCGCCGCTCCGGGTCTTTCTCCAGGAGCTTGTGGATCAGATCAACAAAGTTGTCTTGTTCATCTGCAGGCAGCTCGACGTTGCTGTTCTTGATCGCCTCGTAAATGTCCAGGCCGTCGGCATAGAATGGAAGCTTTCCATAGCGCAGGCAGTAGAGCGTCACGCCCATCGCCCATATATCACATGGCGGACCTGCCACATCTCCGTGCTTCAGCACGCATAGCTCGGGGGGCTGGAACGCTGGTGACCCGGCACTCTTGCTAGTGCGCATCACCTCGGGCTTGTCAAAGATCTCCGACACTCCAAAATCGCCAATCTTGAGGATGTCGTCGGCAGTCACCAGCAAGTTAGCCGGCTTGATATCGCGGTGGACAACGTTTTGCGCGTGCACTAAGCTGTTAGAAGCCTGCAAACAAAGATGAAAATGAAGATGAAGATGAAGATGAAGCGGGACCAACACTCACAATACTCGATGCCGAGAATGAGATCGCGAAAGAAAAGTCGGCACGTGTTGGCATCGTACGGAGTAGCCGACTTTTGCAAATCTACATCCATGATTGCACCTTTTTTGCACATCTCCATGACCATGTACAGAGTGTCTCCCTCCGGGTCATCCAGCACCTCAATCAGCTCAACAAGGTTGGGGTGGTTGAGCTTTTTCATGACCGCAATTTCTTCCCGAATAAAGTGAAGAGCGTCCTTTTTCTCGGCCTGGTCCTCCCTCTCAAACCGTGACACGGCGGGGTTCACTCCACCAGGTCCCGGGAGCCGGCCGGCCCGGAACGGTCCCTGCTTCATCAACAGGGTGCGGGCCCGCCTGCGCATCCGGTATTTTGAAAATTGTTTGACGGCCTATATAGTTAGACTCGGCTCCCCCAAATTACGTTTGGTAGTTGTAGAGAACACGTACATATTCTTTGCCATACTGGTCGATGGCCAGATTGACATCGCCAAATGAGCCGTGCCCGATATTCTCCTTGATGATGTACTGGTTGATTCTATGGTGGCTGCTGCCGTCGTCGTCGTTTTCACCAACATCAGACACGGCATCGAGCGTTTCCTAAACGTCAGTCATTGAATGTTTTCTTTATTTTTGTTAATCATTTTTCATGATTTATTATTCTTCATCGATTCACAAGATTCACAGTTAACAAGCACATACTATGATCAGCCGCTGCTGGGACGGCGTGCGCCGATGTTGTCGAGTCGGGCTTGGAAATGATGGCGACGTGGGAGCCGATCTATCGAGTCAGCTGTCGATTGTCCTTGTAGAGCATGAATCTGCACGACATCCAAGGCCGGTATACTCAGCCTTATGCCCTTCAGCCCTATCCAGCCTGCTGGATCGACTGCACGACGGGTTGTGTCCCTTCCTACCAGCTCCCCAGTTTGCACTGCCACCCCGAGACCCGCAGAAAACGACAGGGCATGCATATTGCTTGAGCTTAAACAGAGCCTCTGAATTGGCAGGTTTGGTCCATCTTACATTGTCCTCCACCTCTGTCACCTTGGAACATTTTGGGGATATCCCTGGACATGTACTTACAGGTGTTGAAAGGACGGGAAAGGCCGAGGGCGACCCGGGATGCAGAGAAGGTTTGCCGATGTTAGAGATGAGGGCGTGGTGGGCGCGGACGTGAGCGCGGGGTCGATGTCGATGTCGTCGGCAGGGGATATACTCGGCAGCAGTGGAAAGGCCTCACAATCATTGTCGTCCGAGTCACCCTGAGACATGCTCTTGGGGGGAGCAGACTCAACTGGTGGTGAGGCCATGTCGCTTGGGTTGCGATGGTGGGGGGGTGAGGGGGAGTGCGAAGGAGCGAGAGAGGAAGGAAGGAAGGTAGAGTCAGGAGGGATTGGCGAGAGGGGATGTTAAATGATTATGAAGAGAAAAGGGAAACAGGGTCAAATAAAGAAGGCGCAACCGAAATATAAAAAGAAAACAAGAAAGAAGCTTAAAACGTTCTGGGCCGAGAAGGAAAAACAGGGGGAAGGAGCGCGGGGGCAGTCATTATTGTTATGCAGCCTGGTAGGGCAGCTCGGGCAGCAGAGGGGCGGGCAGTAGGCGAAAGGCGCAAGCGACCGGCTGAGCTGCTCTTTCTGCTTTCGTTTCTGCTACTCCTTATCATTGTTGTGAGAGATGGAAAGAGGCACAGCCTTATTCTTTGTCAGCATTTCCAGCTTCAGGATGCCGGATAAAGTGAAGTCTTTTTTTTTTAATTTCAATTAAAAAATCGCGTATCCCTTCCTCTTGACAATTGCACTTCTTATCAATGTAAAACAGCAAGTGCTACAGTAGCAATTTGTGAGTCGAGGCTGGCTGGCCTAGTCTTGGGCCAGCTCTTTGGCACTCTAAATATAGACGGTCAAGCAGCTAGTGGGAGCTTCAGCACTAATACGGCAATACGGCAGATAAGATACGCCCAATACAGAGTGTGATACACCATATATTATAGCGTGGTGCTGTGTTAGAGCTGGACTGCAGGGCTGTCAACTCGTGAATTCGGCAGCCATACAACTATAGTTCATCTAGATACTTTTTAGAGAATATGTATAGTACAGTTCAGAGTCGTTACATACTACAATCAAGGCTTGTATTAGACTCACCAGTTGCCATCATCAGGCTAGTTCTACCCATTTCATAGGCGTATGTACTGTATCGCAGTGTACTACGTACAGAGTATTAAGTAATAGACTAAACAGCATGGACCCACTTGTAGCGGCTCAGTGCTCTCTACACAGCAGCGTCTCAACCTCACCTCTCATCTCATGCCATTGCATCTCAATCTGAATCTCTCATCTCATCTCACCTATTCACAACACACGCGCAGCCTTGTCCGACGAACCGCGTGCGGCCACTATAACCGTCGCAGCACAGTCTCATACAAAGGATATACATCTACACCCCAGCTCTACCCTCGCTCTACCCCTATTACACGAGCTCAAGGGGGGGCTGCACACGACACACGCGGCCACCATGGTCGTCTACTCCTTTTTCATTTTCGACCGGCACAGTACGTCTCCTGAGTGAAAGCTACACCCGAAATACTGCACAAACTAACTCCACAGCGGAATGCATCTACACCAAGCACTGGCTGGATACAGTGGCGGCGGCGGCGGCGGCGGCAGCAGCAGCGAGCGGCGGTACACGCGTGCCCATGGTGCCCATGCCGACGGCGACCAAAGACGACGCCAAGCTCATCTTCGGCACGGTCTTCTCGCTCCGCAATATCGTGCGCAAGCTGGGCGGCGACGACGATGCCTTTATCAGCTACCGCACGGGCCAGTACAAGCTACACTACTACGAGACGCCGACGAACCTGCGGTTTGTCATGCTGACGGACAATAGCGTTCTGAGCATGCGCAACGTGCTGCACCAGATCTACATTAATCTGTGGGTAGAGTATGTCGTCAAGAACCCGCTGGCACCGGTCGAGCATGCGGGCGGCGACGGCGTGAAGAACGAGCTGTTTGAGCTGGGGCTGGACCAGTTTGTACGAGGGCTGCTGTGAGCGGGCACGGGCTAGAGGACATGTACATATATCAATGCTACGAGCAGGACGAATACAACGTTATGACACAATCAAGTATAGCAATGGGCTGACTGGGGAGATATACTGGACCATGCGGGCTGTCTTGTAATATTGCCCGTCTAATAAAAGCAAACGAAAGCAAAAGCAAAGCACGCGAAGCAACATACACGAAACACGACGAGAAGCAGCGAGAACAAAGTATATGCAATGTTTATAATTGAGGCTGCATACGGCAACCAACCGCTTGCCAACTCGTATCAAAAAGAAAGAAAGAATTAAGCAGAAAGCAGACAGTATATAAAACGACACAACAAAGATGCAAATAAAACCAGAACAAAATTCTACCATGACTCCGTGGACCGCTCCCATGCACTCTCCATTGCACTATACGCCGGGTCGACAAGCACCAGCGACTCATCCACTGCCGCCTCGTTTGCCGCTGCTGCCGCCGCCGCCGCTGCCGCTGCTGCCGCGTCGGCCTGTGCCTGCACCTCCTCAGCCTGCGCCACCAGCTCTTCCTCGCGGATCTCGCTCTCCCAGTTGCTCGAGTAGACGACGGCGGCAAACGCCTCCAGGTCCCGCACCGACTCCATCTCCTGCAGGTACTCGTTGGGCATGCCGCTGCCGATCATGTGTGCCTGGCGCGTCAGCACAGACAGGATCTTGGGCAGCTGCACCACCTTTTCGTGCCGCAGCCGATTCAGCTCGAGGCTGCCCTCGCCGACCGACGGGGGCAGGTCAAAGGCGACAGGGGCGACCTTGCGCTCGAGCAGGGTCGCAAAGCCGGCGTCCAGCAGCAGCGAGAGCACGTGGGAAAAGGTGGGCGACTCGACCAGGTCGGCCGTCTCGTCAAGCATGCGACGCAGAGGTCCTGCCGCTGCTGGGGATGGAGAAGAGGGCGTGCCTGGCTTCTCAGCCTGCTCAAAGGAGGCAGTGGCACTATCGGCAAGGATGCCGGATTCGTGCAGCACATACTGCTCAAGCTCTGGCGCCGGCAGCACCAGCGGCAGCCAGCGCGAGTGCGAGGGAGTATTTGCCGACTCCGGGATAGGTCCACGCTCGACATCCTGGCGTACCTGCCGCGTCAGCTCGGCAAAATTGTCGAGCGAGATCAGGTCGCGCGGGCTCAGGTGGCCAAAGGCAGCACGGACAGCGGCCTCGACTCGTTGCGACAGGTCGGCCCAGCTGCGGTTGAGCAGCCACCAGCTGAACGCCAAGTATTTGCGGTTCACCTCAAAGTCGGTGCTGTTGTTGGCCGCATGCTCCTGCTGCAAGATGGTCTCATCATCGTTGTTCTCGAGGCTGATTGTGGCCTGGGCACTGCCGGTAGCGAGCGACACGACACTAGAAAGGTAGCTGCGGCGGCCGAGGAGGTTAAGTTGGATGCGGGTCAGCATCATCAAGAGGCTGACGGTATAGAGAAGGGTATAGGCGCGTGTAATGGCTGCTAGTCAGTGCTTATTCTGTTCTATTTTTTCTAGTATCATCTCGCCCACTTACAGCTAATGGTCAACTCATCCCAGAGCTGGCGCTTCGTCTTGCGCTTTGGTGGTGTTGCCGGCGTGTCTTGGGCGGCTGGGGTGCTGGTGGGCGCACTCGTGCCGGCCGGGCCCTGTAATGGGGGAAGTGCCACCTGGCTCGCGTGCACACCGCTCTCGCTCTGCATGCTGATCATGCTGCGGCCCTCGTCTTCCGTCATCAGCGTGTCGGCGATGCTGGGCGGGCTGCTGCGAGCAACGGCTGCTGCTGCCGGCGACTTCATGTGCTGGATCTGGTAGGTGATGGCTTCGGTGTTCATGGCCTCGAGGATGTTTGTCGTGACAGTTGGCAGCAGGGCGAGCACGGTAAAGGTGCAGTCCTCTTGGTTCTGCTCGAAGCGGCGCCGGAGGCTGTCTGTTAGCTTGGATGTCGGGGTTGTTGAGACAGCATAGACAATGAAAGAAACCTACTTCTCTTTGGCAATGCGGTCGCTGCTCATACGCTCGCGCGCGTCATTGAGCTTTGCCAGCACATACTGCGTCGCGACATAGCCGGCACCGATGACGCCGGCACCGACGGCGAGAGGCGTGCGGTTGCGCCGGAACCATTGACGCGTAGCTGCAAACATAGTGTAGATGGGTAGGTGTAGAGAGTCGAGTCGAGAGTCGATGGGATTGGCGTCAGCTTGCTGTGCTGGATCGCTGAGTTGGTCAGCAAAAGCCTGGTAGACGGCAGACAGAAACAATCACCGCTCGATGGTAGCTGGTACGACTATCACGAGCTCAGGTTGACGTTCCTGCTCTATTAGGCAAAGGGATGACCTTTTTACGTTAGCTGCGGAGCGAGTGCCGTACCTTGGTCGCGCCTGCCATCTCGGCTACTTACCCCAGGCCCCCTATCTTACCCCAAAGATTAGTCACTTGGTAGCACTCCTTCCCTATAAAGAATACTAAAAAGCACTTTTTCGGCGCGTAACAGCTCTTGCCTCGGCACGCGCGCAGCAACTTTCAAGCGTTCTTTGTAATACTGTAGCACATGCACCCATTAAGTATCTTAATATATTATAATTGACAGACACTAGCCACACCGATAAGACACGCTGCACGCGGAAGGCGGCCGCAGGAAACTGTACTTACTACCTACCGCACCTGCGGCCGCCTTCCTTCTCTTTTCAGTCGCTAATCGCTTTGTTCAATTGCCACAGTGCTATTAACCCCTCAATTAACCGCAATAACTATACCACCAAATGGAGCATCTGGTAATCCAAACTCCGTCATCATCCCTTGGACGTTGACGATAGCCGTTCTCTTCTCCTCTCTGTTTTCCTCAGTTTTATACGACTCTTCTCTACTTTCTTTTTGGCGTTTTCTCTCATTGCCAACAAACTCAATCTTCCACCCCCACTCTACACCGGCGCAATGGACCAGCGACCGCCAACTTTCGACTTTACCATCGAGGCCTTTGTCGATCCGTCGTCTGTCCGCGATGTCGTCCGAGGTAAGTTTGGTCTCTCTTTAAATCTACGTTGCCGTGTCTGCTCCGGTCTCTAACTTGCAAATGAAAGGCATCCTGCATACCATCTTCTTCCACCGCTTCTTCCCGTCCGTCCTGCCCCGCACCCGCGACGTCCTCGACTTGACGCTGCCATACATTGACGATGCCGAGCTCGAGACCTTGATCGACCAGCGCACAGCCATGCTTGTGCGCCAGCTGGACGAAGAGAAGTCGGCCATCAATAGCGGCATAGGGGGAGGGGGTGGCATGGGCGGGAACAGCGGGAACAGCCGTGGCGGGCGCGGCCAGATCTCCATCGAGTTCTTCGAGAAGCGCCGCAAGAAGGCGTGGTACGTCATGCGCGGCGGCGAGGAAGAGGTCTGCTGGGAGAGCTGGACCGTCAAAGTCACAGTTGCCGAGCCAAGGACAGAGTCAGGTGAGTGTCTCTCTTTCTCTCGAACAGACCGTATCCTCTCCCTCAACCACTAACTCTATAGAACGCGCCAAGGTCCGTCAAGCTATGGAATCGACACTGCTGGCTGCCGTCATGAAGATTGTCACCTCGGTCAACACCCACAAGGACCATATCCCGCCCATTACGACGTCCGAATCCAACCCGTTCCCCTACCAGATCAACGTCAACCCCAAAGAGGCCGGCTGGGCCACCCGCATGGGCATCTACTAGGCGCTACCGCGTGGTAGGCTGGCACTTTGGACCTGTTTGCGTTTGCTTCCCTCTTTCCTGTTTATTGCCTTGCCTTTTTTCCTTTCTTTCTTCTCCTTCTCCTTGTTTGCTTTCTCAGTTGTTCCTTGTTTGGCCGTCACTTTTGGCTTATAGAGATACCTTTGGCGTTTGGGCTCCTCGGCGTGAGGGCACTTTGGCGGACTAGCCGTCTCACTTTCCTACTGCATGTTATGCTGCTGGCGTTTGTTCTTGTTCCTTTCTTGTTTCTTCCTTATTCATTCCGGGACTCTACTATTATTATTAAACATTATATAGCCTCCTTTTCCCCGGTCGGCGTTATGGTTATTAGTCAGCAATTAGGCTTGGAAACAGCATCATTAGACATTGAGAATCAAACAAAATCAAACACGGAATGACAGACAACACTTTTGCAAATCACAAGGCACCGTCCCATTGAACAAATCATACTATTAAACGAGTAAAGTACATGACGACGCACACCACAGACAGTAAAGAATCAACAACCTTGCAAGACAGGAGTAACAGTAAAAACAGTAATCGTATTGAATAGCCATTGTGTTGGCGCCGGCATCAGTTGTAGTCATATATCTGGGACGTAGTCGCCCGTAAAACCCAAGACGGTACCCATTCGCTTCTTAAGCCATAAAGACCCCAGTCAACTCCTAGCAAGTAAAAAGTAAACGCAAATAGAGGCAGAGAAAAGCAAGCAAAGACAAAAGAAAACAAGCAGTAGCAAGTAAAGTTTCAAAAGGCCGCACTGGAAAGCCAGACCAAGCAAAGACAAAAAGATATCAACAGGAAGAGACAGAGAGAGAAGATAAAAAGGTAGTCGTCGTCTGGTCCAATAGTGATAGTGTCCAGGCCCAATAGAGACATCAACAATTCAATGCCAATGGCGTCGAATTGTAATAAAATAAAGATATAGGAGAGCTCAAACGGTGAGTAGTAAACAGTAAACGCCTGTAAAACAAGTAGCAAGTAGAGCACGTAGTGGCGAAGGAAAGGTGCAATCTCAAAGAGAGCAGTGCAGTAAAAACAAACAAACTGGAGATAGGGGGGGGGGGGGAAAGAGAGAAAAGAAAACATAGAAAGACTGCCCAAAACCCCGAACCGTGACACGTTTGCTACTTAGCCGCTATTTTCTTCGGAGGCATCATAAATCATTGCAAAAAGTAAAAGAGAAGAATGGGAAAACCAGAAAAGACAAAGAGAAAGAAACAAAATGACAATGACAAAATAGGAGACAACATAAACGACGATATCGAAAACAGCTAGTCAAATAGCTGTTTCGACCGCCAAAACAGGAGGGGAATATTAGGAAATTAATCACAATAGGCAAAAAGATAAAAGACAGATAGGAAATGTGTGTAAAGGGTGTGTGTTGTGTAGTGTTTGCAGTCAGTAGACGGGCTTCACTTTCCGCGGCGGCTGCTCTAGAACGCTGACGTAAAGCTGCGACCCAGAATGGGCTTCTGCTGGCCACGGGCCTCACGGCCTTGCTGCGACTGCTGCTGGAAAGGCACCAAGCGCGGCTGGGGAGGAGCAGCAAACAGCTGCTGATGAGGCTGCGTGCTGGAGCCGATTTTCTCGAAGCCCTGAAGAATGTCAAGACCACCAAAGTCGTTATCCTCCTGGAAGAAATCAGGCGTGCAGAAGTCGTCCAGAGGGGCCCACGCGTTCTCGTCGCCAAGTCCGGCTGCAGTTGACAGCAACGGCACGTTCTCGGCACCTGCTGCTGCTGGAGCTGCAGCGCGGGGCTGCTTGCTTGGTGACCGCATATCAAAGAACTTGCTGGGCGACGAAGGTAGGCCGTCAAAGAACTTGCTAGGTGTGTCAAACGACGACGGCCCAGGCGACTGGCTGGGCACCTTGAGGAACGGAGCCGATGTGACGTTGCGTTTTGTCGTGGAGTTGGTCACATCGGCCAGGGCACTGGCTGAGTACGACCGGTCCAAGCGCAGCCGCTTGCTTGACGGTGCCTTGGTCGGTGAGCCGTTGTGCACCGAGGAAAGCATGTTCGGGAATGCATCATCCTGGAAAATCTCAAACGTGTTGCCTAGATTGCCCGCCTCAATAGAGAAATCAGTCTCCTCTGTAAAATTGTACAGCGACTCGTCAAAGCCACTGGCGCCCAGAGGGCTGCCCCAGGGTGCCTCATCCGACGCATTGGCCATCCGTCTGAGGGGTGATGCAAGCATGTTGTCGACGCGGTCACGGTGCATGCGCAGGTTGGTGCCAGGAGACACTGATGGCGGTGGCTTCATTGGTGCCTTGAGCTTGACTGCAGGCGTCAGAGGCGGCGGAGGCATCCGGCTCGAGGCACTGTCGTGGTGGCTGTGGCGCAGAGGCGACGATGAGGCTGGGTTATAGCCGTTCCGTGACCGGCCCTTTGTAGGGCTGTCATACGACGAAGCACGCAGACGGGCAATCTCTTCCTCGGCGCGGCCACGCTTGATTCTGGACCGGTCGCCGGTTTCGGGATGGTGCCGAATGTTTTGCGTAGAGCGGAGGGCCGATGACTCCAGAGACGAGATATATCCACTGTCATCCATCGAAGCTGCCTTCCTCTTACGAGACCGCAGCACCGAGGACGCGAGGAGAAGTCTTGGTACAGGCGGTGGTGTTCCGCTGTGGTCCTCAATATGTCTGGTGATAGGGGGTGACGAGTGCAGAGCTGTCGCAGGGTTTGGTGAGAATGACGAGTCCAGGGCTGAGTCAATATCAGCCGAGTTGCCCAGGCGGCTCTTATCCTCGTCGGCACCAGTTTGCTCATCCGGTCCAGCTGAGTCAGACACAATGATAGTAGCATCCGATGAAAGCTCAGGTTGTCTAGTCGAGTGGGCTGTAGTAGTAATAGCAGTTGAAGATGGCTCGATCATGCTGCTGGGCATAGCAGGCAGCTGGGGGAGAACCGGCTCTTGAAAGGATGAGGGCATCGGGGGCAGCGACGGCTCCAAAACAGAAGACATGACATGGAGAGTGTCGCCAGGGCCAGAAGGCTTGCGGATGACCTTGTCTTTCATGAAGAGGTACTCCATGCCAGACTCGATTGCCCAGTAGTTGCCCTTGCCAGGGTCTTCCTTTGGGCGTTCCTGCTTGACGAACGCCTTGTTCAGACTGAGGTTGTGACGAATGCTGTTCTGCCAGCCGGCATCCTGGGGGTTGTAGAACGAGTAGGTGTCCGAGATCCACTTGTAGATTTGCGACAGTGTGAGTTTGCGGCCGGAGGAACGGAGAATGGCCATGCCAATGAGCATTGCGTAGCTGTGACCAGGCTTCAGGCCGTCGTCGGCAATGGGTGGGAACGAGTCGTGTGCTGGAAGGGGGCCTTCGTCAATGCGGGCACGCTTGATAGGGCGTCCATCTCGGATCGGTGCCGGTTCCAGGAGGCGTTTGCCGGGAGCCTTTTGATAGTAGTTCTCGATCGATAGATTGAGTCCGGGCGGAGCGGGGAAGATGACTGGGTGGCTGTTCTCCTTCCCCATGAAAGACATGGCGCCGATATCCATAGGGGGCTTCTGGGCGACCGTCTGGAAGCGCGACATCATAGGCTGCTTCTTTTGGATAGAGTCCGTTGGATTGGTATTCTCCATGGGTGGATTGAAGTGGATAGCGTTAAGCTTGTTGTGCTGGGATGCTTTGAGAGGGCTCAAAGGAGGCGCAGAAGACATGGAGGCGTTCGATTTCGAGGGCGAGTGTCTCATGCCCGACTGTGTTGGTGGGTTCATGACAATGTTTCCGCTGCTCTGGCCGAGGGCAGCACCGGTCTGGCTGCTCATGGCAGGAGTGTTGGCCATGAGGCGGCGCTGGGGTGGTTTTGATACAGACGGCATAGGAGCGTGACTGATCATTGGTGTAGGTTGATTAAAGAAGGCGTCCTGGAAGATCTGAATGGGCTCTGACATATCGGCACGCGGAGGCAGAGCCATCGCGGCCGTTTGGTCAAAGGGGGGAGGCTGGAATGGGAGACGTAGATGCAGCAGGCGATATAGGATATGGAATACCCGGATTCTGGGACTGTCAGCGTCCTGTTCAACAAAGATGCACATGCACATAGGGTGTAGATGGAATGCACATGAAGATGCACACAAGATGCACATCAATACGCTCAGAGGGTGTCTGGATGCTTGCACTTACGCCTTGGGGGTTCAGAACGCGTCAATACAAAGTTGACTCGAGGCTCCAAAAATCTGGCGTGATGCTACAGATGACAGACGCTTTTAAAATCGATGTGTGCTGGTGGTCGATAGGAGATGTCGAGTCGGGATGAAAGAGATCCTCGTGTTGGGAGGAAAACGGTGGCTGGCGTTGGACAAAGCTGAATGAAAGCCAATATCGACGGTGTCTATCGCTTCTTTGCTAGCAAGATTGTGCTGTGCAACAGCTGTGTTTGAAACAGGCGATGGGCCGAGCAAGATACAAGATTGTCGAAGGTCGAGAGTCAAGAGTCAAGAGTCGGTGATTAGAGCTGGATAACTGAAAGGGGTGAAAGTGGTCGAGGCGAGAAAGTGATATCGTGAAAAGCAAGAGGGCGAGTCGGAAAAGGGGATGTAAGATGTAATAGGTAAGAGGTAAGAAAGAGGGAGCAAAGGAGAGGTAAATGGGAAGTGAGGGGAGCGATAATGGGCAGGAGCAGCTGTACAAAAGAGAAGGCAAGAGAGGGAACGGGGAAGGGGGAAGGGGAAGGAACGATGCACGAAGACGCGGAATGGGTCGGTGGTGGAGAGGGAAAAGAAAGAAGGGAAAGAGCGATGGACGTGATAGTGGTACCTGCCCGTGCAGGCAAAAATAGGGGGGATGCAGGTATCTTTTTTTAAATCTTTTTTTCTGCACGCTCGCAGATTGCCGTGGGTTAATGGAGAGCGCCTGTAAGTACTACTTTACTGTATGTAAGATGCATATGATGGGGGATTCGTGAGTTTATGGGTGCGCCCTTGACAGAAAAGCGACCTGAGACCCAGCCCAAGTGGGTTTTCCTAGCTGGTTTCTTTCTTTTCTTTTCTCTTTTTGCTCCTTCCTGGGTGAGAGGAAAGAGGGAAAGGGCAGGGGGGTGTGGAAAGTGAAGGGGGTGTGGGGTGCCAGGCCGCGAGTGGATTGGACAGTAGAGGCGCAGGCTGACACGTCGGCAAGGATGGGTGGGATATCGGTCGGACGTTCCTTCTGTTCTCAAGTGCTGTCAATTCTACAGTTCTTCCATCTATGGTTTGTTTCAATAAAGTCCGTGGATGCTGCTGAATCGTATGGCAGGTACGAACGGCGAGTGAATATGGGGCAGGAAGGAGCAACGGGTTATCGTAAGATCAAAGACGAACCGAAATAGAGGAAGCAACGACGGGCCAGTGTCAAAAGGCATTGGGAATAACCCTGGAAGAGAGACGGGGAAGAGGGAAGAAGGAGGAGGCGATAGGAAAAGGCAGGGACGTATGACACGGTCGACTGCATGCCAATGATACAGGCGAGAGGGGAAATGTCTGATCGTTTGCTGGTCACTGACTGGGCCAACATTTGCACAAATGACCCATCTATTGAATGATACGAGGGGCATCGCGCAATTACAAAATATGCATTCCGGTGCAGAGCAAACCGGCTTAATAGAGTAAAGTGTCCGTGACGGCGGCCAAGGTCCAGCTGCCGGTCGCTCTTGCCAGCTCTGGCATGTCGGCTCTCTAAAGACAAGGCACTGTGAGACACGATGTGCAAGACGGTCAATATCAGGCAAGAGCAGTTTGGAAAGCAAAAGGCAAGAACGATCGACAGGCCGTCCTTTCCGCAGTGATACAGTGATGAGTATCAGTCAGATACGTTAGTATTACATAGTACGTACTTGCAAATGCATACTATGTACTCAGTAAGTGACAATCTACACTTTGGGCCCAGCTAAGCTTGCCGAATATGCTGGTACTTATAATATCGCAATCTGAGGAAGACACCACTTTCCAGCTCCCTTGCTTCGATGCGATGAATTTTGGGACACCCATCAGACATTACTCTGTATTATCGGGATATCCATTATACATAGAGTAGACCTGATGGTGAGTGAGTATGATATTAAGGTTAAGCCATGTTGGATGTAAGCCTGTTTGAATTAGGAAGGAAGGAACATGGGGATGATACTGTTTCTTTATCTTGGATGTCCCTAATAGCCAGGGAAGGAGCAACTGGCATTGCAACTAATGATGTACGACGTCAATAGGGAAAGAACCGGCAGAAAGATGGCAAGATGAATATCCGATAACAAGGCTACTTCCTCTGTTCTTTCTGCAAAGAGGAAAGAGGGAAGGGGCGATCAAGTTAGCGCCCTGGCAAGCAAAGGTGGGACATCAAGGCCGACTGCGACCTAGAACTCGACCCGAGAAATGCAGGGAGGGGGGTTTTGGATTGATGGCAGCGGGGCAGATGATTGGCAGGCGGAAGAGCAGGATGAGGGAGGGATAGAGGTGAGATACGTGGACGAACGAGAGAGGAGTGAGGTGAGTGATGGAGAGTGAAGAGTGACTTTGGATTACTGAGTAATAAGTACAGAGAGCGTGTCACGACGGCAGTATCAGTATGGAAGTGGAGCGCGCCGTTCGCGCCTTCTCTATGAAGAAATGAATAGGAGATTCGCGCCTTCCCTTGCTTGCCTGTGGCACCGGAGGTCGAAAGCCCAAAAACGCGGCGGGCGAATGGGGCATGTATTTTTAGGATGCCCATACACGTGAAGGGTACATGGTACTATCCACTGTTCGCACTATATCAGTATTAGCTTTTGGATACCTTCGGACTCGCCAGACGCATAGGACACTAGCTCCATAGTACTCCGTAAGCTGCAGCAATAAAATCTACTATATATTAATATGATGCGACTACAATACGCGACATAGTCTGGGGTTGTGAAGAGGCCAGGAGATAGATAGATGTGAGTTGACGATGCAGTATCCTGAATAATAATCAATAATGACGACGAGGAACCTCCAAAGACAAGGACAAAGAACCAGAATGGGAAGGCACGGGCAAAGCGGGGGCGACGGGCACTAAGTCGTATAAACGCGTCGGCGCGTGCAAGACGCGTCTAGTTTGTTTTGGTTTATACGTCGCTCTGTCCAATCACATGGTGTGTGGGTCTACACAACGAGACGGCATTGGTCCAAATCGACCGAATCGATCAAAACCGAAGCAAATCGAGGCAAATCGGACAAGTCCAAGATGTCTCGTGTCAGCACGCCGCAAGATAATGAGACGAGTATGCATGCCATGCGATTGCGACTGCGTTTCTGCGTCCCAGCATGCGACCTGGCGATTGTACACGCGATGGATGTGGGCGTCGGTCAACGAGGGTTGGTTCCAGTTCGGCGAGAAGAAGATAAAGGATTTTAGCAGAATTTTCGTTTGAATGGAAAGCTAACGAGGGCTGAAGCTGAAGAGGGCTAAATTAATGAATAAATGAAAACTGGAAGAAGAAAAAGAGATAAGATGGAAAAGTCTGATGACCCCGGGGGGGGCCAACGGCCAACGAGAGGACCGGAAAAGGCCATGAGAAAATGGTGCTTCTCCAGAATAAAGAAATAGACAAAGCAAGAAAAAATCTGCTGGTAGTAGCAGACTGCGTCAGGGACAGGCCGTGTCCGACCAGAGCAGGGATCGCGGTGTGCAAAGACGAAAAATGGACGAGAAATGCGACGAGAACAAAGAACACGGAGATCAGAGGGTCAGTCTCATAGTGAGGGCATGGTGCTGAGGATGAGGATGGGGATGAGGCGAGGTTCATTCGGGCTCAGTCTGTTTCTCTTCTGTCACATCTGCATGCCGTGCTCGCCGACCACGCTTGATCGGTTGCACAGCCGCCACCGTGCGACCTTTTTTTTCTGACCTTGCTCTGCTCTGTGAGATGCAGCAAAGTGCGTGCATCACCGATGGCTGTTGGTTCGCAAACGGAATGCTGGCTGAGGGGCCTCTCTGCCGCAAGTCAGCGCCGGGCACACTGGCATGCGAGGCCTCTCTAATGGGCCGCTACTGCGTATGGTGGCCGCTATGATGGGCCGCTATGATGCAGTGGACTGACGACAAAGTACTGTACTCTGAAATACTGGCCAGGTGCCTTGTATATCGTTCTTTTAATTGCCCACATTCCAGCGGCGATGCGTGGTCTCTCTTCAGGCCGCGCCTCGGACCGCTTCGACAGCACACATGCTGGCCGCCCGGATGCTGAGAGGCTCAAGTACTCTGCATTGCACTGTGTAAAGGTCTTGCAGAATACATAAGATACATAGTAGAACAAAGCCCTTGATCACACCGTAAAGTAGTGGATCATTCTCCAGCTTCGTCTTCTTCCGCCTTCTTCCCGTTTGATTTTTATACTCGTTCCTTATGCACTGCCTGGCCAATGTTGGCTAATGCTGGCTAATGCTGGCTAATGCTGGTTAATGCTACCAGTGACATCACGATCATCCCCAGACCAGATCAGAGTGGAAGGATACCTTGATACGACGACCGGCTCTCGGCTCTCGTCTGCTCGGTCCATTTTTCTCCCTTCTCAGCTCCGTAATAAAGCTGCCGGCTGCACACAAGAGGGCCCGGGACATTGCCAGATTGATATCGCATGAACAATGTAATGAGATGATTAATATGCGAATTATAAGTGAGCAAAAGACTGAATATCAGACAGAGCATGGCGAGAAGAGGGTCAGGAGTGGTGAGATAGGAGCTGGAAAAGGAGAGGGATACATAGTATGTGCCCAGTGTCTCATCGGCCTCCAGCATTCCGGTCAATACGAGGCCCTCTGCATGGTGGCCATCCTATGACTACATACTACGTCGATGTCGACTCGAATCGGGTTATCCTCAGTTCATCGAATGTAGCCACTCCGTCGGAGATGTACGGCTCCTGCCTTTTGCCGATGCATAGTCATCAATTTCCTGCTCCTATCCGTTGCTTTTTCCTAGTCTGTAATATTCTGTACATCCTCCGTATTAATATCCATTCCGAAATATAGTATATTATGTAATCACATATATTCCGCACGTTTTCTCCCCCCTATATCTCTAGGTACGAAATATATCCTCTCCCTGGCTGCCCCCATTCTTCGTACTACCGCTTTGGTTTGCGATGCTGCCTAGTTGGGCAAGACACGACAGGCTCTCCGACATGTCGGTGAGTGAGCTCAGGGGTACCAACCCAGAGTCATCTGCTGTCCAGCAAGGAGTCAAGCATGAGTGGGATCAACTCCCGAGAGTGAGTCCTCTCGATGGATCATGGATATATTTATAATGTATTTATACATGCTCCATTCCCGTGCATCCGCTGTGCATCGCTGCATGTTAAATTTCGGACTCCGCAGGGTAGAGAAATACTCACTCTGCGCTGTGAAGAAGCTGAAAACTCATAGAACCTGAAGACCTGACTGAAAACCTACCTGAAAAATCTGCACGGTGACGGAGAATGATGGTGGAATAGGCCTCAACTCTAAAATTGATCAAAAAGGGGATCGGGAAGAAACAACCCCCATGTCGTCTGGCAGATAAAAGCCCACTCTATTAGGGCCAGCAAGAGGGAAACGCGTTAAAGTCGTAGTAAAGGTTTAAGATATTTAAAGGGTTTTAAGAGACTCGAGATTCACGGACGTGGGAGTAATCTTATTCGAGACGGACGCGGCGTGGCGTGAGTGCTACGGCAGAGTGCGACGTCTCTTGGACAGTGAGCGCGTTCGCGGATCGCGCCCCGGCTTACTATGTATTATAATACAATAGTAGTACTATATCGCTTTCTTCATCCTTTGTGCTGCTGTTTCTTGATGCCTGCCCGCCGTTGGGGATCGTCGGATGCGCGTTCGCGCGGTGATCTTGCTGATACATAGTGCGCTCTCGTATGGCTGTACTCTACGTTGTAGTCGTTGTGCCATGTCGCCTCCTCTACCTTGGATCGCAGGCTGCCATTTCCACCGCACAGTCCCTCGTTTCTGTGTGTGAAACGCCCTTGCGCATGCAACAGAAACAATCCGACATTAGATGCCCTCTCAATGCATACATAGTACAGCCCGTGGATGGCCAGAAACGGCCGAGAGTCCACCGTAACCTCTCGCTACGCCACGGCTCGGTAGGGTGTAGAGTCGGGTGTTGAGTAGATGTTGGGTCCAGGCTGTATCATCCGCATCGTCTATACTGGGCACATCGTATGACAGCAAACCGTCGGGCTTGGGCTGCTGGACCGCAGCTGGTGATCAACGGTCTTGGTCTATCAAGGGTCGCTGCAGTGCAATGCTGCCTGTACGCACTGGTCACAGCCCTCGCCTGTCTGCAGCTCAGATTGCACGCGCTCTCTTCGTCTCAGGAGGCCGGTTCGGTGAGAGACGGGTTCACCTCGTTGCTGACTAATCATGTGTCGATCGCGATTCAATGGTATATCGCCAGTCATATACAGCTTGCATGAACAAATAGACTCGATCAAGAAACAGCAAATTATCCTGCGAGTGCTACGTTGGCCTTGGTCGGCATTGTTTACTATGCCAGCCTTTTTTGTCACTTGCGTAGTTATGCTTGTTTTGTTCCTTAATTGTGACGTTTGGAAAATATATTATTTATTAAAATTAAAGAAACCCTCCACGAATAATTACTAAATAGTTGCGCTACCATATCTAAAGGAAAGAAAAAATCAAGAGAGGGGAGGAAGAGTAAACAAAATAAAAATAAATAAAATAAAAAGAGAAAAACGGAGAGTGAGAAAGAGAAAGTAAAAGGGAGAGAAAGCTCGAATAAAAAACCAAGAGAAACATAAATCACACCATTACTCAAATGCAAACATAACAGATCTGTTGATATTGATAATAAAGTAAAAACGACATACAAAGCGAAATGGCGAGGGTGCAAAGGATGGCCTCACCCAACGGCAGCGGCGCCCCCCTTCACTACATACAGAAAGAGTACGCACAATGTAACAGAGCATACCCAACTATAGAGCGCTGCTGATATGACGCCCGCCTTCAAAGTCCGGCAGAGGCTTCGGCCCATGGCATAATCTCGCATATTGACATCAACAGCCAGGTAGAATAGGCAAAACGAGCAAAACAGAGATAAAGTAAACAACAGCAACAACAACAGTAACAACAACAATAACAACAGCCTAGTCCAAGACCCGACCAGCCGTCGCAGCCTGGCTCTTGTCCACTGTCACCGTCTTCTTCAGCGCGCGGCCAGACTGCACCTCACCCAGGAATCCAAGGGGAAGTGCCTTGCCGCCACCACCCGCAGGCGGAGGAGGCATGCCTGGAGGCGGCGGTGGAGGGGCACCAGGTACGCCTCCAGGAGGTGGGGGTGGCGGCGGAGGAGGAGCACCGGCCGGGGCACCAAATGGTGGCGGTGGAGGAGGCGGCGGTGGAGGTGCCGATGGTGCACCCGAAGGAGGAGCAGGCGGCGGGGGTGGTGCAAATGCAGGCGCATCGGCGTAGGATGCCGAATCAGGCGAGTCCGCAGTAGGAGAGGCCGGTGCAGGAGCAGGTGGCGGCGGCGGCACCGTAGGCGAGGTCACCTGTGCCGGCGAGCCGCTCGCGCCCTTGTCGCCTACAGCAGACAGAGGCCGAGGGGGGGCCATGCTGCCAAACAGGCGCGACGCCAGCTCGGCTGCGCTGGCACCACCCGGCCGGTCGTCATCCGACTCATCCTCGTCGTCGTCGTCG
Source organism: Ophiostoma cf. undulatum (assembly GCA_022392935.1). Lineage (NCBI taxonomy): Eukaryota > Fungi > Ascomycota > Sordariomycetes > Ophiostomatales > Ophiostomataceae > Ophiostoma > Ophiostoma cf. undulatum. The sequence continues at coordinate 628,045 of JAKRGL010000049.1, forward strand.
TTATCAGAGCCCCAACCGTCGTCGTCCGTGTCAGCACGCTTCCGGGAAATCGGACCCGTAGGCATGGGCGCAAGCGGCGCCGCCGCAGCAATCGGGTTGACGGTCATGCGGTGGAAAGGGTTGGTTGACGCATCGCTCGACGGAGCGGCGTTTGTAGGCGGCGTCACCACCGTCGCAGGCGTAGTGGCAGGCGAGTTCTCCGTCGAATGTGACATCATCTTGAAATACGGGTTACGGCTCTCGGGTCTGGTGTCATCCGGCGAGCTGGTACTCTCATCTGCCGGGGGGGCAGGGGGGGCAGGAGGAGCAGGAGGAGCGGCAGCTGGTGCGCGCGACTCGCTGAGCGTCGGGGTGGACGTCTGTGGCGTAATTTGCTCGGGGCCCTCGTCGTCAGAGGACGAGTCGTCATCATCCATAGACTCGAGCTGGCGTCTCAGCTCCTCCTCGCGCTTCCGTGCCGCCTCGATCTCGGCCCGCCGTGCTGCAAGCTTGGACTCCTTCTCCTTGGCCTCAGCCTGTGCTGCCTTCTTCTTTCTCTTCTCCTCGTTCTTCTTTTCCTTGCTAAGACGGACCTGCTCTTCGAGCTGCTTCAGGCGAGACGCGGCTGTTGCCAGCTCATCATCATCTTCCTTGGCGCTGGACACAACTTCTCGAGCCGCTGCCTGCTCTTCCGCGTCGGCCCGTACGGGGACCACAGCAGCCTTGCGGACTGCCGGCGGCGGTGGCGCCTTCTTAGCCTCAGGGGCTGCTGGCGGGGGAATGCCCTGCTCTTCAGCCAGTCTAGCCTTGCGCTCAGCGTCTCTGCGTGCCGTCTCCTCATCTGCAGCGCGCGCTTTCTCGGCGCGCTCGCTCTTTTCACGCTCGGCTCTCTGGGCTGCACTCTCACCACGGCGGCTGATACCGATAGCTGCAAGCCGCTCCTGCATGCGCTGCGCTGCCTGCTCCTTGATGTAGGCAGCTCTCTCCTCCGGAGTCTTGTAGGCAGAGTACGAGCTGCCGCCAGCTGCCGGTGCTGGCGATCTGGTGCTGCTCGCAGGGCTCTCAACACGAGACGCGGTCGGCGAACCATAAGAGTCTGCGGCAGGAGCCGCCCGCCGCTCTTGTGCCCGCACCCGGTTGGACCGGCTCGAGCGCTGTAGATCAAAGATGAAGTCGCGCACCTCATCCTCGACACCCAGGGCATCCTCCCAACGGCGACGCTCGTGCTCAGAGGTCGAGCTCTCGCCCGTCTCCTTGAGGTTGTCCTCAATACCCGTCGCAAACTCGCGCACGCTATCCTCAACATCCTGCACCATGCGCTCGTTGTTCTCCTTCTCGCTGCGCACCTTGGAGCTCTCCTCCTCCAGGCGTCTTGCCGCGTCTGCGCTGGTGTCCGACGACGACTCCACCTTTTCGCCTCGGAGCGCCGCTGTTCTCTGCCGCATCATGGCCTTGGCGCGCGCCTTGACACGGTCAGACTCGGTCACAGCTCCGCCAGGACCCGTACCCACAACAGGCTCGCCACTACCGGGATTCGCCTTGGCGTCCTTGATGCGGAAAAGCTCCAGTCTTGCCTCGGCAATGGACTTCTCCGTCTTGCGGACCTGCGATGCCAGAGAGGGAATCTTGTCGGTGTACGACTGCAGCTGGCGCTTGAGCGTGCGACGTTCGGCTTCCGAGTTGCCGCCAGCCTGGCTCTGGGCTGCGCTCGGGTGGCTATCAATGTCTTCCTGGAGGCGTCGGATACGGCGGTACAGCTCGTCTGCCTCACGCCGGTCCTTGCGATCCAGGATGTCATCCTCTTCGGCGTTCTTCTCGTCCTTGAAATCAAGCGCATCCAGTACGACCTGCTTCTCTCTGACCTTCTTGCGCAGTTGGTCCATAGTCAGGTCGTCGTTGGAGGTTACAGACGATGGAGAGTCCGCGCGCGGCGAATCGTTGCCACCGCCCAGTCTGCGGCGAGCGCTCGACCGGTAGCCGACTGCCTCGTCGTTGTTCTTGAAAACAGTGCCATCCTTGCGGTTGGCCCCAGTAGCGCCGCCTTGGCCGCGGAACGAGTGGTTCTTGAGATAGCTGACACCCGTCTTCTGAGGCAGCAGGGCGGCACCAGAGTTCTTCCGGTAGTCCGACTCCTGGTTCACGAGGTTCTTCAGTGTGTCAATTGACTCGGCAAAGTTGCGCGTAGATGGCGGGATTAGTTCTTTGGGCAGGCGAGCCGGGACGGGGTAGCCGTTGAGCTTGCGGTAGATCAAGTGCATGGCCACCGCAAACTCGTCCAGATTCAAACGGCCCTTGTTGCCATGATCGGCGAGCGTCCACACCCGCTCCAGATCAGGCTTCTCGAGACCACTCTGTCCAAAGATCTCGATGGCTTGGCTACCGGCAACATAGCCCTTGTTCATGCCGTCCCAGGCGCGGAAAATGGCATCGTAGGTGGTCTTCTCGCCCTTGGTTATAGCCCAGGGGATCTGCGCGTTACCCTGCAGTCCAGCCGTGGTAAAGCTGCTCTGCTGGTCGCGGCCGGTCTGGGGCATCATGCGGGCTTGAAGAATATCAATGTTGGGCAGGCCGGTGGAGGGCGTGTTGACCAGGCCCCATTGGCCGGGGCGGCCGGTCGGTTGGGCATTCAAGGGGGCTGCCATTGCGTTGCCGCCGAAGCCAGTGGGCATCGGAGGCATAGGAGGGAGCGGGCCGCCGTATCCAGTAGGCTGGGGGTTTTGCATGCCAGGGAAACCGGTTTGCTGGGGCTGTAGGCCTGTAGGCTGGCTCAAGAAGCTGGGCTGCTGCTGCTGCTGGCCAGCGTATCCGGTCATTGTGGCCTGCAGAAGCTGAGAATTGGAGGCCTGGGGCTGAGGGTGGTGGATGGTCGGGGGCGAAGCGGTAGTTTGCCGTGCGAAGTCAGGTGCGTTGCCGGCAGCCTTGGAACCACCGTTGTCCTCAATGCTAAAGTTGATGATGTCCACCATGCTCGAGACCTCATTCTTCACACTATCGGGCAGGCTTGGCGGAAGAGCCTTGCCTGTGAGCTTTAGGTTGCACAGGTACATGGCGAGTGCAAACTCGGGGAAGTGGAGCTGTCCGGAACGAGTGGTGTCTGCCAAAGTCCTGCAGGAGAAAATCATTAGCATGCGTTCTCATTAATATGGCATATGATATCATATAACAAACCAAATGTGGGACAGAGAGTCACCGTCCAGCCGCGAACGCATCAGCAGATCGCGCGCCTTCTCACCCGTCATAGTAGTCTGGCTGTCACCAACTGCCGAGTTGAACAGAGTCTCAAACTTGGACTGGTCCTGTGCCGTGATAAAGGATAGGCGAATGTTGGGGATCTTGGTGGCAGGCTTGGATGCTTGTGCGGCAGAGGCACGGGCTGCAGCACCACCGCCAGTCTGGAACGACGCGGCCATCTCCTGGAAACCGGTCGGCTGGGGCTTCATAGGCACGACAGAAGGAGCGAGGCCTTGGCCGGGGGTGGACGAGAAGGGGCTCGAGGTCTGCTGGGGCAAAGACGGCATCGGGGGCTGTTGCTGCTGGATGTTCTGCTGGGCCTGCTGCTGCTGGTACTGGGCGGGAATGGCGGGCATAGGCGGCGCGGCGCTGGTCTGGTAGCCAGTGGGCTGTGTCAGCTGCTGGCCGGGGAAGCCGGTGTATTGAGGCTGGAGCTGAGCGGAAAGCTGGCCGGGCATCTGCTGAGGCATGCCGGTGGCCTGGGGCTGCAGGCCGGGGTAGCCGGTGTATTGGGACTGCAGGGGTGCTTGGCCAAAGCCCGTGGGCTGGGTCTGCATAGGTGCCTGACCAAAGCCGGTGGGTTGGGGCGCAAAAGGGCTGGGCTGCTGCTGCGGCGGCTGACCGAAAGGCGATGCAGCACCATACTGCGGCTGCTGCTGCTGCTGAGGCTGCTGCTGCTGGCCCGGGCGAAGGCTATTGCCGGCCCCGAGGTAGGAGTTTTGATACATTGCTGAGTTGTCACCCGATCAATGTCCGATGGCGGCCGAAGTTGTTGAGTGGCTGATTGGGAGCTGGCTGGAAGCTGATTGCCGACTTAAAGTGCAATTGTGGTGAAACCAAGGCAATTCGAAAGCCTGCAAGTGGGAAATGTGCACAAAGGACGGGCACTGTAGGGAAAGGAAAAGAGAAACGCTGTTAAAACATCCAGCGACGAGAAAGGAGCAAAGAGCCCCCCGAAGACACAAGCTTGCTCGCGTAGCACGTGCAAGACTAGAAAGAAATACAAACGAGAGCCGATAATAGAAAATAAAAGATGGTAAACAGTGAAACCACGAATGGTTGCTGATGATGCAGCCGGGGTGGTGATGCAATGGGTTGCAGGAAGAATCAAGAGGAGGGAAAAGCAAGCAAAGTGGCGATGGGAGAATGCGGAGATGACGAAGCTCTACGGCGGCTGTTTAGGCAAGAGCAGTATTACCATGTACAAGTAATAGAGAGCAGTTGGCCAGCGAGGCAGGAGACAGCGGTGGGACAGCTGGGAAGAGGGAAGGTGCGAAGTGGCGCAGGAAAAGACTGGGGCTCGTTGCTGGAGTGGGCAGGTAATTCTATTATGGCGCTAAAAATGCTACTATGTAGTTAAACCGAAAGAAGCACACGTGTATAGTCACGTGCTCTAAATTGACTATGTTGCTCTCTGTAGAATATATCTCCAGCATTCTGTATTAGGTACCTTCCTTCACCTCACCTCGTGCTTACTCATCAGTCATCAACATCAAATGGAGTTTCTAATATTCTATATTATTAGATTACGATTGCGAAGAGGCTTCCTAGATTAGGACACCTGTGCCAACTAAAACCTGACACCCCATCCCGAGTAAAGAAAGTCTATACGCCAAACCCGCAACCGATACTTTTTCATACAAAAAATGGCACACAAAACCGCATGTGTGCTGAATCATGGTTCATACATATCCCGTTGAGTTCGTAGAAGGCCAGCTGCCTGGAAATTGCACCATATAACCGTGGTGAGTTACACACGTCCCCTTTGTGGTACCGTTACGCTTTGGTACCTGACATGGAAAACCAAGTCTTGCTCATGTGCCTCGGGTAAACAATCATCGACGAGCTGTTCAACCAAATTCAGATGAGCAGTGTGTCGCAGCACAGCCCCGTCATCAAGGTAAATTCAGTGACGAATTTACTGCGGAATGGCAGGGAAGTTGACGCCCTCGACCTTGGCCCAGGCGGCCAGGTCGGCCTTGGTGTTCTTGAGGGCGGAAGTGAGACCGTGCTGGGTGTTGACACCATCGATACGGTGGGTGGAGTTGATGTTCTTGACCAGGGTGATCTGGAAGCAGGTGGCACTGCCCTGGCGGGAGACGATGGTGGAGTAGGCAAGGAAGAACTCCCAAATCTGGGTGGTTGTTAGTAGATGCTTCGATACACGAAAAGACAACGACCGAATTTATATCGTAATAGAGGTACTTACGCGGAACCAGCGCTTGCCGTACTTGGCCTCAACCTTGTCGCGGTTGGCCAGCCAGTTACGGTACCATCTCCAGATGGTGGCAGAGTAGTGGACACCGATAGTGTCGACGGCCTTGATCTCGAAACCGGCACCCTCAAGCTGGTCAACGACCCAGCCCAGAGGAGTAGAGGCATCCGCACCGGGGAAGATGTACTTGTTCATGAACAGGCCCCAGGTGAAGTCCTCAAACTGCCAGAATTTGCGCAGACCAGCGTACTGCAAGAAGAAGACACCGTCGTCGTCGAGCATGTCACGGACCTGGCGACAGAAAGCGGGGAAGTGGCGGACACCGACGTGCTCGGCCATCTCCAGACAGGTGATCTTGTTGTACTTGCCCTCAGGGACGGGGATCTCACGGTAGTCGAGGCACAGGATCTTACTCTGCTCCTCGGGGACGTCGACCTTGCGCATGGCGCTGTTGCCCCATGCGGTCTGGTTGCGACCCAGGGTGATACCGGTGACCTTGGCGCCGTAGTTGACACTGGCGAAACGGGCCAGAGTACCCCAGCCACAGCCAATGTCCAGCATTCTCTCGCCCTTCTTCAGGTCAATCTTCTCGCAAACAATGGCCAGCTTGTTGTCCTGCAGCTGCTCGAGCGACTCCTCGGAGTCAATGTCGCCAATGATACCGGAGGTGTAGATCATGCGCGGGCCAAGGAACCAGCTGTAGAAGTCGTCACCGCGGTCGTAGTGGTCGCGGACCTGCTCCTCGTCTGTGGGGGGAAATTGATGTTAGCAGGTGGGTCATGGAGGGCCATAGAGGGCTATGGAGAAGCTAGCTTGTAGCTGGGCGAGAAGCAACAGGGTAAAAGGGCAAAAGGGCAAAAAAAGACGCGCGGGCGGATGAGCGCTGAGGGGACAAAGAAAGCCCCTGAATCCAATAGCAACAACAAAAATAGGCAAAAAAAAAAGGTAAAACATACCCTGAGACTTGGTGTGCATAATGAGCTCGGGAAGCATGCCAAAGAGGAAGTACTTGATCAGGTGAACGGTGAGCTTGAAGGAAGCCCAGTCGTGGCGGTACTCCATGATGTCGAGGCAGTCGCCGTTGAAGTCGACATCGCCGTCAAAGTACATCTCGTGGAAGGTCTCCATGGCAATCTTGGACTTGCCGTGGTACTTGGCCTTGTCCTCGGTCTTCTTAAAGGTCAGGTAGTGCTCAATGGGGCGGCCAGGGAGCGTAGCCTTCTCGTTGACGCGGGGGCTCATGGACGAGATAAGGATCCAGTAGCCACCGAGCAGGGGAATGGTGGTGAAGAGGGCAAAGAAGATGGTGGTCTTGAAGCCACCGCCGAGCTTCCAGGCGACATAGGTCGGGATGGAGACGAGGACCGAGATGATCAGGATCCAGGAGAAGGCCTCATTGCCGGGGCCATCGGCGGGGAGGGGGGCATTCTTGATGGCAGGGGACTGGAGGGTTAGCTTTGTCGCTGGGTTGGATTTGGGGGGGTTCGGGAGCTCTCATGAGTCTGCGGAACCTCTTTGGAAGCTCAGAAGCTCAGAAGCTCAGAAGCTCAGAAGCTCAGATGCTCAGATGCTCAGCTGCCAGCCAGGACATACCGTGGTTGTGCGAACACCGCAGGGTTCAGACACGCCAAAAGTCTCCGCTGGAGCTTTGGGAGTCTCGACGAACGTATAGCTCGCCTCGCTACCTTTCTTAGACATGATGGGCGAGTTTGCTCCGGCAATTGGAAAGTCAATTGGCGAGAAGCAGATGTCAAAAAAGATGAGGATGTAAGAGGGAGAAGGGGAGGAGAGAAGAGAGAGGAGAAAGAGGAGAAGGGAAGGAGGAGGGAAAAGAGGGCAGAAAGACGAAGAAAGGGGAAGGAGCAGAAAAGTGTCCTGAAGTGCAGAGCTTGGTTATCGAGGTGGTGTCCAGACCGCCTCGCACGGCAGCCAGTGCCAGCGTACGGAGTACTTGCCTGGTGGTGGCAGGAGCTATGAATACTATGTACTTGTAAGGCCAGGGGTCCCTCTTGTCTTCTGCTCCTTCCCTTTCGTTCGTCTACTTGTGCAATGTATTTGCCAATTGTCAATTGCTATGTTTGCACCCCCCCTCCTTCCTCCGCTGTTCTTCACCTTGTCCCTTCTTTTCCCCCTCTATCGTGTGGGGCTTGGCAACTAAACTGTTGAGCTGGTTGGCCGAAGGAGAACTTGTTTCATTTTTAGCCCAGAAGGTACCCATTGTTTTTTTTTTGGTATCTTCTAAGAAGGCACAAGCTGACAAGAGGCAGGCTCGCAGGGTTCTTTCTTCACATGCGCGGCCCCTATCTCTTGAACAGCCATCAGATTTTCTGTGTTTGGTGTTTCTTCGCTCTGTACTCTTTGGTGCTTTCGCACGAACTGCACGAAATGCCAATCGGCAAGTGTATACGATGTACAAAGTACTATCTTGCGGTGTAATTATGGGGTTACTGCTAAATACACTTGTATCCAGCACTGGCTACTCGACGGAGAATCTCGAGATAGTTTCGAAATGTACATAGTATACTGAATACGATTGATTTATGATGGATGACTTGGCTTTGTGTATACAGGTGCATTTTAATAAATAAAAAATGGTCCGCTCCTGGTTGTTTATATCTCATCATAGTTTTGTTTCATTTTTGTCTTCTTTTATATTTTTATATCTTCTTTTATTTTATTTTCATTTAATATCTTCAACTTGTTTTACTTTACAAACCCAACCTCAAAAATGCAAATAAAACCTCTACCTTCAAAACCCCGTCTGTTTATCATATACTCCGTTTCTTCTACATGTCCCGAGTACGAGAACCTACGCAGAACGGACGTTCACCGGGATGACGGGCATAATCATTCAATAATCAGATCAAGCAGATCATATTCGATTTTCGTGGGCTTATTCGGTCTCAATAATACAGTCACTGTCCAGGAGACATCAAGGCCCAATTGAGTCAGTTCTACTTGCACAATAGCTGTTGTTTAAATGCTACTTCATTCAGATCGACATTACCGAGTATCTTCGTCGCCGTGGCACAAGACCATGAGACCACTCCCTGCAACCAGGCAAGACGCTCGTCACCGCCATGTCTCGTTCGCACTCTGAACGTCGAGACTTAACCCGACTGAACCAACCCGTGCAAGCCACCACGTGGCCGCCAGATGTCAAATGTCAAACAAAATGTCAAAGCTCTCCTTTACTCATATGCAAGCATATCAGCACCCATGTAGAATAATAGGTACAGTATTGCCCCCCCCTGCACCGACACTGCACAACTGTCTACACCGACATGTATAGACGTCCCTCGTATGGCCGGAACTTGCGTTGGCGGGACCCGTTGGCCTGCTCCTTCTCAACGGAAGCAACGTCAGTGTAGCTGCCAACCGCAAGCTCGAGGTTGCCAACCTCCTCTGCTGTCGGCAAGTCAATGACCTGCTCGACGCCCGCAAAGTTGAGAACAACCACGGCCGTCTTGCCGGGGATGGCCGCGCTCTCGCTCGCCGATGCGGTCGTCTTGGCAAACACAAACGTGCGGTCGTTGTCCATATCAAAGACACGGAAGTTGCCAAATATGAAAATATCCGAGTACTTTTTGCGGAAGACCAGCATGCTCTTCCAAAAGTTGAGCGGCGATTCGGGGTCTGTCTGCTGCTGGGCGACATTGATCTCAGGGTACAGGTCATGTGTACGCATCCAGGCCTTGTCGGGGGCGTCGGTGAACCCGGCAGACTTGTTGGAGTCATCCCATTGCATGGGGGTGCGAGCATTGTCGCGGCCAAGGATGCGGATGCTGCGGCCGACATAGTCAATCTCCTTTTGGATCTCGACGGGATCGTCCAGCGTATCGCGGGCAATCTGGCACGCAGAGCGGTAGTACCTAACACTCTCGATATCTTTGTAGTCGGTATCGATCGACCACTCCTCCGGCACATTGATCATGCCAATCTCCTGACCCTGGTAGATGAACAGCGTGCCCGTCAGCGACGAGAACATCAGCGCCAGCATCTTGGCAGAGTTCACGCGGTGCTCGGGTGCATCGGATGCAAACCGCGTCACCGAGCGGCCTTGGTCGTGGTTCTCGCAGAACGCTGTTGTCCAGCCGTCGTTGCCCTCAATAAACTGCTGCCATTTAGCAACAGTGGCTTTGAACACGGGAAGCTTCCAATCTCTAAGTCGGTACTTGTAACTCGTGCCCTGGCCAATGTCGACAATATCGAATTGGAAAACCATGCTCATCTGTTTGTCGTTGGACCCCACGTACCGCAAAACATGCTTGGGATCAGGAGTGTGCGGCAGCTCGCCCACGGTCATGGTGTCGTAGTTGTTGAGCACTTTTTCGTTCATCTCACGCAAGAACTCGTGCATACGAGGACCGTTGGCGTACTCAGACCAGCCTGGCTGCTCGTAAATCTTGGGATTCACAATGGGCGCGTCCTTGTATTCCTGATGCTTGCTGTACATGTTGACACAGTCAATGCGGAAGCCGTCCACGCCCAGATCCAGCCAGAACTTCATGGAGCTGTCGTAGATGGCACACCGCGCCTCCTCGTTCTCCCAGTTGACGTCGGGCATCCTGTAGTGTTAGCAGCGCACTTCTCTTCCTCTCTCCGCGCCCCCTCCCTCCACGTAATTAAAGTACATACTGCTTGTCAAAGAGGTGAAGGTAGTACTCCTGCGTGTGCTCGTCCCACTCCCATGTACTGCCGCTGAAGTAGCTGCGCCAGTTGGTCGGCGGCAGGCGGGTTCCATCCTCGGCATACCGCGCCGGCTTCCAGATGTACCAGTCCCGTTTCGGGTTGTCCTTGGACTTGCGGGACTCCTTAAACCAAGCATGCTGGCTGGATGTGTGGTTGATGACCAGATCGAGGATCAGCTTCATGCCGCGCGCGTGGCAGGCCGCAATCAGCTCCTTCATGTCATCCAGAGTGCCATAGGGAGCATGGACGTTCTCGTAGTTGGAGATGTCGTAGCCCATGTCGACCTGCGGGCTCTCAAACATGGGCGACACCCACACAATGTCAATGCCGAGGTCTCTGAGGTAGCCCACCTTGGACAGGATGCCCGGGATATCGCCAAGACCGTCGCCATTACTGTCCTTGAAGCTGGCTGGGTAGATTTGGTAGGCAGTACCGGACTTCCACCAGGTCTGGGCTGTGGTTGGGATGATGGTCGTCATTGTAGACAACGGCCGCCCTGCGAAGGGATGGGGAATAGAGTGTTGATGCTTCCCTCCCAAAGTGATTGAGCCTTTCTGCAAGTTCTCTCCTTCCTTTTTTGAGGCAAAGACTCCCTTTATTTTCGGAGAGACGCACACAAATAAAACCTGTTATTCTTGGTGGCCAGACGACAAATGAGGAAGTAGCAGTGAGTGGCACCTCCTAGTTTACTTTTCCTGGTATTGACGAGATTTGACTTACAAGTTGGGTGCTGGGCTGTTCCTTCCCAGACAAGCCGGACTGACTTGTAAGATAAGTGATAAGAGGTGGGATGCGTAATGTCGAGGATGACAAAGCACAATATTGGCAAAGATACCCGAAGAGACGGAGCAAACCAAAAAACCAACAACAAAAGAAAGATGCGACCGGGCGTTATATAAATCAAAACCACCTCTTTCCCACCGTCTAGCCCAATAGTCTAATAGCCCGTCCTGCGGTTGCCTTGCACGGAATGGTCACGAGAAGGCCTGGGTCACTCCAGCACGCCTGTTCACGGCCCGAAGCATCAATTTGCACCAATGCCCTGCCCAACCGGCTGCGGCCCGCAATGTCGTGTAGTAGCCAGCCAGGAATCGCTCCGACTGCTGCAATTGAACTGAATTGATGGAGTGTAGACTGTGATACTAATGCACTAGTTAGCTGGCTATTACGGAATTCTAGCTCCAATGCGGGGGTCAGCCGGCACCAGCGTCGGCCGTCTGCAGCTATTAATTGCTCCTGCCCACTGTAAGAGTACCTAGTGGGTCGCTTAATCGCTCGCTCCTATCATCCACTTGGAAGCTGCAACTCTAGACTCTGAACTCCAGATTTCACTCCAGACTGCAGCTCAAGGAAGGAGCTAGAGCCGGGAAAGAGCAACAGTGGGTTTCGGCGCAAAATGGAGACGTCACAGGATTCACAGCAACGTCCGAGCATGACCCGGGCCAGTCAGATCACAACAAAAACGCGTAGGAGTGGTCACAGATGGGGGTCAGTTCTGCATGCCGTATTGATTATTTATTTTCGTGTATTATTTGTTGTATTATTTATCATCTATAAATCGGCTTCTCGCTGTTATGTATGATAGATTGGGTTTCTGCGCCACGATGCTTCGGCTTCCGCTATAAAGCATGCCGAGCAGGCCGTACCGATGCGAGCCAAGAACATATCCCGTACTATCTTGTACAGAGTATCAAGTGGCCAAGCTCGTAATAGTCAAGCTGGTCTAGCTAGTCTAGCTGGTCTGAGATGTGAGCGACTAGAGCCTGATCTGCCGTGTACTGCCGTAAAACAGCCAGCCTGCATAGAATTGCCCTTGTCCATCCCAGTATCAGAAGCTGGGGTGGTTGTACTTGGCTTCCCGTCGGCTGCAATACCTGAGATAGAGAATGGCCTTTGCCAGGCTGGTGGCACAGAAAACCGTCTGTCAAGAGACAAGAGAAAGATTGCTGGGCTGTAGGGCAGTCTGATAGAGCTTAATAGACCTCACCCATTCAACGGTCATGCCGGCTGCGGTGTCTGCTGCTGCTGCTGTGGTAGCTGCTGCCCCCGCGGTCATCCCGGTCCCGGTCCCGATCTCTGTCACGCTCGCCCTTATAGCTGTCACGGTACCGATCCTGGCGCTTCTCCTTGCGCTTCTCCTCCTCTCGCCGGTACTCGTGCAGCCTTGGTGGCCGCTGCTTGCCCGATGAGCTGCCGCCCGTCTTGTTGTTCCATCCGCCCAGATCCTCGGCCCCCTTGAGCTCCTTTGCGCCCAGGCCCATCTGGTTTGGCCGCCGCACAACCTGCTTGACCTTGGGCCCCTTGTCCTTGCCGTCCCAGCCCATGCCTCGCAGCAGTGCCGCACCAAACTCTTCCACTGGCATATTATCATATTCCTCCAATGTTGACACTTCGGGTGCATTACGAAAGTCCTTGTTGAATGCGTCGTCCTCTGTAATATTGTTGGCCTCTTGTGCAATTACCCGCTTGGTCTTGGTGCGGTCCTCCGCTGTCTGGCCGAGCAGTGCTAGCACTGCTTCTTTCTCGGTGTTTGTTTCAGCTTCAGGCGTAAGTTCTCTTTCTTTTATTTCGCCTTTGCGGTCTTCCCTGTCATCTTTGATCTCGGCTCCGCTATCACCGCTCTCTGTGTTGGTCTTTGTAAGCGACAAGCCCCATTTGATAGGCTTTGCTTCCGCATCCGCCTCCGAATTGTCGCCCTTGCCGATCTTCGACACTCGCATCCCGGGAGGTGTGGACTGGCGTTGCCCATTCCGGTTTCGAGCCCGTGCCTCTGATCTCCAGTCACGGTTTGGCTGCCGCTCAATAGACAGCGGCCCGCGCTTGGCACGGTCGCTGTCGCGCTTCCGATCCTGTGAGCTTTTCTCTAGCTCGGCACCCTTGTCGCCAAAAGCTGTGATACGCTGGTGATGCCCGTTTGTATGCGAGTCGTCTTCCGACTCCGAGTCAAAGTGGCCGCCCAGTCCATGGCCAGGTCTTGGGCGTTTTCCAAGGCTCGACGACGGCTGCGGACGATTGGATTTGCCTGCTGATGTTGATGATGGCGTCGATTTTGTTGGCGCGCCAAACTTGATCGCAATGCGACCAGATTCTGGCTTGCTCGGTCCAGACATTGCTGTCGTCGTTGGCAGTGTCGTAGAGCGTAGAGGGCGAGGTCTCGGGCCAACGAGGCTAGACTTTTCAGTGAGGCTCTGCTTCTCAGCCTGGCTGCTTACTGCGGAGGCTGAGAACTGTAAATAAAGACAGGCGACATGACTAACTCTGATGACATAACGAAGCGGAGCATGGCGGATGAGTAATATCTCAGCTTAGGCGATCGCTCTATTCTGTGGTTTTCTCTTCCGTAATAGTATTTCTCACACGAGACAACAGCACTAATAGGCATGCAAACCTGCTACAAAGTACGACTAGGCCCGGTGTGCTCTAGGCGTTTCTCGCGCTGATAACACTATCTGTCCTCCCAAGTAGCCGCTCCTTCCTCCCTGGTCCTCCGCCCCCTTTTTCTGAGTTTTCTCTCATTTCCCATCATTTCCCATTCTTCCCAGAGACGCACTAGCCAATGATGGACCTCCATTCTAAGCCCCACCGTGTCCATCTTGCTAGTCCTGGATAGTGCAAGAGGAAAAAGAAAAACCTGCCTGTTTTCGTTCTTGGGGAAGGAAGGAAGGAACGGGGAGGGGAGGAAACGCTCCTAGACAACACCTAATAATACCGAAATACACCTAAAATATACCTAAAAGCTCACCTTGACGTGCTATACACGCTAAATGCAATACCTCGTACTGGCCCGTCGTGTCCTGACAAACCACTATCGCTGACAATCTACCCCCCAAAATAAGTCGCTGCACACTGTCTTCACCAACTGTATCCCATCTCGTAAAATTCTGGAATCGGCCCCGAGAAAACAACATCGCGAAAATCAACAGCGACATCACCGCCTCCAAAATCACACAACGCAGCCTTTTTCATCAGTTTTTATCATCGCGACCGATATAAATTGACCTGTTTCTTTCATTTTGACATCCGTTTTTATTGTAAACGGATGTCGCGCCCACCCATGACATGACTGAGGTCGGGCTCGCCGACCGCCTTGAGCTTCTGCGACAAAAGCGCGCTGAATATAGGTATGAATGCCATTTCTCGATAGAGAAAAAAATTGCCGTCATTTTGATGTATGCTATATGGTGCTGACAGCCCTCAGCTCAATTGTGCGATCGCGCAAACGCAAACTACGCGAACTCTATGCCGTCGCGACCGATGGCGATGGCGCCCTCAACCTGAACAAGTTCGATGTCGACGCGCCGCCCACGAAACCCGGCGAAACAAAGTTTTTGCTCGATACAGACATTCTCCAGTATGTATAGCCACCGCACATTGATGTATTGATAGTTTTTGGCTCCGTTGCACGCGTTGGCGGCGGCGAGATCCGACGCGATGCTAACTACCCACCTACAGAGGTCGTTCACTAAGCGACGCGCGCATCCCAACAAGACACAAGCCCGACCTTGAGACGCTCAAGCAGTTCTTTGCATCTGCGAATGGCTCTTCGAACAGGCACGAACCTCCCGCCATCTCCAGACATACCACCGAGACGCCCACACCACCAACATCGTCGACGCACTCTCACGATGCACCTCGCCTCGACCACGATTCTTCCTCTTCCCACGCCTCCTCATCTACTCGCACTCCTCAACCTACGCCTACGCCTACACCTGCATCTGCATCTATTAACCTGAACTCAACTCCCAACCCGAATTCGGTCTCCAAGCCCCCGACAACAAGAGCGCCCGCAGCGGCTAATGTCACAAAGCTCGAGGCGGGCAGCTCATCGGAAGTTTCAGGACGCAACCCCAACTCTGCGACCTCTTTGCCTGCCTCAATCACGCCCAAGGCGGCCGACGACACCTCTCGTAATGCAGCATTCAACCAAGCACCGGCGGATCGTGCAGCTACGGTGACGCCAAACCCAACGGAGGAGGAGAAGCGAGCTCCAGCAACACAATCCGTCCCAGATCCGATGGACATCGACACCGAAGCAAAGACTGCGAAGCCTGTGGAAGTTCTGGTCTCTGCTGCAGACTACCATGTGCCTAACGGAATTGCAAAGACGACAGACATCCCTTCATCACCCGAATCTACCGTTCAAACCGCAACGACGCCAGCTGTTCACGACGTTTCCGTCAACACAAGCCCCGAGAACGATGCCGACTCCTATATCGACCGCGACGAGAAGGCCGACCGGCGCCAAAGCCAGACAAAGGCTGCTGGCCATACTGATGAATCTCGGGACGACACTGTCGAGGCGCAGCTTCTTCAGGAGTCTGCGGCAGCTGTTGGCAACCAAACAGATGTGATTCTACAGACACCTGCCACTTCAAAGCCCCCTCACGATCAGGTTAACAGATCCGTCGACATAGGCTCAACTCCAAAGTCTTCGCCTTCAGATATAGATGTGGACGAAGAATCTTCAGACAAGAACAACATGGCAAAGTTACCAATAAAACTTGCAGCTTCGACTGCACCAGCTACCGTGATGGCATCCCAAGCTACATCGCTGGATGCCTCGGCTCAGAAACGGCTTGACGAACACGAGCGCCTTGCTGAAAGTCCTTCCATCATTGCAACTCTCCCCACGCCAAAGCCATCTACCGGCGATGCCAATGAGAACCTACACCTCAGCGATTTGGTCGTTGCCAATACCAGAATTGTCAAGAGACACGCACCGACTGTTCTCTTTGGGAAGCAGAAGAAGACAAAGCCTGATACAACGATTGTCCCATCAAATCTGAACAAATCCGAAAACCTGTTCTCAGAGGACTACTTCACGCCCTTGTTTGTGCAGACCTTTTCTCAAAACGCCAAATGGATGAAAAACATGGACCAGCTGGTCCACCACGCCAGAAAGACGTTGTCAAGTGCAGACAATCAAGCAGCCATGTTCGACACCCAGTCGTGCAAGATACTGAAGCGCATCTACCTCCTCCAACAACAGGATAAATGGTCCTTGCGTCAGCCTAAGCGTGTCTCGGAGCCTGCTCGGCAAAAGTCACACTGGGATATGGTGCTTGACGAGATGAAGTGGCTTCGCACGGATTTTCGTCAAGAGCGGAGGTGGAAGATGTCGCAAGCTCGCATTCTGGCTACGGCTTGTGCAGCATGGACGCGAGCGACACCAGCCGATAGGAAACGTCTGCAAGTCAATGCAGTCATTCCTAAGTGGCACAAGAAGCAAGAGCAAGCGGAGCAAGAAAAACAGCTACAGCAGGGACAGGATGATTATATGGAGGACATTCCCATGATCGGTAATGCTATGATTGATGCGGCCAAGGGCGACGACGATCTAGAAGGCCGCTCTTCCGAGGTGGATGAAATCGACATGGTGGACGACGGCATGTTTGAGGACGTCGAGGAGGATATTGTGCAAACGATATCACCGTCGGCCATTTTTGCCATGCAACAGGATGAGCTTGTTTTTGAGCTCAGCCCATCCGCCGCATCGGAGAGACTGCTTGCTGAGCTGCCCATGTACAGCTCGCCACTCCAGGTGCCTAACTCTGACATTACAGCCAAGGACGAAGATCCCGATGCAGCATGGCGCCGCCCGGTGGTGCCAGTCAGCAAGTACATTGAAACGCCAATTGTTATTGTCAAGAGGCCGCCACCACAAAAGCTCAGCCGCTACGACATTGTCGATGAGCCTGAGGATGATGTCGAGGAGTTTGACCTTGGCGTATCCAGCAACTCTATCCAGTCGAGAAGGGCGATTGCCGCGACACCCGACTGCATTGTTGGCCTTTTCGACCCGTCGTTCAAATCCGTGCGCGAGAGAATCCACACTGGCCACCAATTCCGCCCCCCCTCCGAGTATGCGATGCCAATGCAGTCATTCTATGAGCACAGACCGCCTTCACAGTGGACGATATCAGATGATGATCAGCTCAAGAAGATGGTCCGGGAGTATTCTTACAACTGGACGCTGATTGCAAGCCTTATGACCAAGCCGTCACTCTATGTGCCTGGGGCTGAGAGGCGGACATCGTGGGAATGCTTTGAGCGGTGGGTCGGCCTGGAGGGCTACCCAGCTGACGCATCGCGCTCGCCATACTTCAAGGTGTACCAGTCGCGCATTGATGCGGCCCAGCGGGCCATCAAGGAAGCGAATGAGAAAATGGCAGCAAGTGTAGCTTCTGCAACTGCCACGGCCACAGCTGCAGCTGCAGCTGCAGCAACGGCTTCGACAGCGGCTACGCAGGCAACTGGAAACTCTGCTTCTAATGTCCCCGCAGCGCCACCCACCCCGACAACTCTCCAGAGACGCAGGCCCACCGTGCCTGTGCGGGTCGAGAAGCACCGTAACCAAAAGTACTATAGCATGTTGGAGGCCATCAAGCGACTCACAAAGAAGCGGGAAGCCAACCAGACAAAACCGGCGTCGGCACCAAGGAAGGCCGAAGCAGCGCCCGCACAGCGTGCTCCCACTAAATCGCCACGGGAGTATAGCAAGATTCGTTGGGAGCGTGAACAAAAGCTCGCTGACAAGATGGCTGAATATGCCCAGAGACAGAACGAAGCAATCAGACGTGTAAGTTTTTTTTTCGCTCGGCGGTGACGGTCATTATGTAAAGACATACTAATATTTTCTAGCAACAAATGATGGCACGCTCTCAAAACCAGGCAATGGGTTCAGCTGCAGGTGTGGGTGGCGTCCCTCCCCAGGTTGCAGCCCAGATGGCCGCAGCCAACTCTATGGCTATGGCCGGCCGGCCGAATATGCCTAGTGCTGCGCATGGTGTCCCTATGCCTGGTCAACAAGCGCGGCCGAGAATGCCCAACCAGGCAAACCCGATGGCCGGTCTACCACCACACATGGGTGCAGCAGCAGGTACGCCCAACGCGATGGCGGGTCTGCAGCCGCAGCAGATTCAACAAATGCTCGTTGCGCAGCATCGGATGCAGATGGCCGCCGCCAATGACGGCACCCAGCCTGATTTGAACGTTGTTCACCAAGCCCGGCGTATACATGACCAGCAGCGCGCTGTGCAGATGCAGCAGGCCCAACAGCATGGTCAGCTACAAGTGCCACCCAACCAACAGCTTCGGTTGCAGCAACAGCTCATGCACCAACATCAGCTGCAACAGCAACAGCTCCAGCTCCAACAGCAGCAGCAGCAACAGCAACAGCAGCAGCAGCAGCAACAACAGCAAGTGCAACAGCAGGCACAACTTTCTCAAAATCACACTCCTATCGCACAACACGCACAGCTCGCTCAGCTGCCGCAGAATGCTGGCCAGCACCAGCACCTGACTCCGCAGCAACAGCATATATTGCAACAACAGCAAATTCACCAGATGATGCAGCACCAGCAAGTGCAGCAAGCACAGCACCAGCAGCTCCAGTTCCAACTCCAACAGGCGGCTGCTGCTGCCGCGCAGCAGCAGCAGGCTCAGCATGCTCAACAGCAGCAGGCGGCACAGCAGGCGGCACAGCAACAAGCTCAGCAACAAGCCCAACATGCGGCGCAGCAGCAGCAGGTACAGCAGGCACAGCAGCAAGGCCAACAGGGCCAACAGCCGCAACAAGTGCAACAGCAAGCAGCCCAGACACCGCAAGTGACGCAAGCTCAGCAATTACAGCAGACACCTCAAGCACATGCCATGAGCAAGGCAACACCCGTCCCTGTCTCGCAAGGCTCCCCCACCGGGATGCGGCCTGGTGCGATGGCGGGTGTCAATCAGCAAAACTTTATGGCTAGCCCGCACGGTGTTGTGTTCCCGGCGAACGGCGCATCGCCTGTCGTCGGCGCGATTGGCACTGGAATCAATGTTCCGTCTGTTGCATCGGCTTCGCCCTCGCCGCGGCCACCGATGCCGCAGCAAATGCCGCCCAATATTATGCTACAGCTCAAGGAACTGGAGAACGGGTTTAGGGCAAAGAACCCCAACCTGACCCACGAGCAAGCACGGTCGATGGCTGTTCAGAACTACGCACACATTATGATGCTACAGAGAACAAATGCCATGCACTCAGCTTCGGGTGGTGGACCGCAGCAAGCACTGGCTGGCACAAGCCCCCGGCAGTATGCCCAGCTTCTTCGTGCACAGCAGGCACAGCAGGTGCAGCAGGCCCAGCAGACTGGTCAGCACCATGGAACACCAGTTGCCCATGCACAGGCTCAGGCCCAAGCCCAGGCGCATGCCCAAGCGCAACTCCAAGCCCAGGCCCAGGCCCAGGCCCAGGCCCAGGCACAGGCACAGGCGCAAGCTCAGGCTCAGGCGCAGCTTGCTCGACAGGCTAGCGGCACACCACCAGCAAAGAAAGTATAGGCTGTAATCGGCAAGAACAGCAATACACAATTGGCGGGTAACGGCTGCTAAAAGGCTGCAATGAACGGGTCGATTGGTGCAGTGTTACATCTTTATTTATATTGTACATCTTATTGCTATCGTGGCCCATACGATACCGTGAGACTTTGATACAGGGCGTAATGGCGTGCTATTTCTATCTCTAATCAATAATAAACATCTCTTAATAGTAAACATACTCGACAAACTGATGGACCTTTTGTGTGCCATTGGTGATATGCAGTGTTACATAATCATGAATTTGGCGGTGGCCGAGGATAAGAACAATCACGATAAGAGATAGGCGATAAGAAGAAGCGATAAGCAAAAAAAATCTGAAGAACGGCAGTATGCGAGCCCACAGTGTGCGCTAGCTGAACAGCGGTCTCTGGCGGCTTGAACTTGTGGCCTGCAGTGTTTGCCTCTACGACGACCGTAACAAACCACGACCAGCACACGACCACCGACGCAAACACGACAAAATGGTCCTTAAGAGAAAGCGGGATACCAAGGGCTCTGCAGCGGCCGAGGCTGGTGCCCCAGCAGCGACTAGAGCCAAGACAACGGCGGTCGCGCCAGCACAATCGAAGCCCGTCTCGATCCTGAAGAAGAAGGCAGGCAAGACGCAGGAAAAGAGCGGCGTAGTTGCCAAATTCGCCGATGAAAAGCCTGCCGCCAAGTCTGCTGCTAAGCCCGCCTCCAAGCCCGCCTCCAAGCCCGCCGCACCGGCGACGACGGTGGCCCCCAAGATCACCGACGCCAACGAGCCCGTCGTGCTGACTGGCGACGCGCCGGCAGCCATCCAGATCATTGCTGGCTCATACGATCGCACATTGCACGGCGTTGTTGCCACCGTCCACCGCGACACCAGCACGGACGAGGCAGCTGTCCGTTTTGCCGACACATTCCTCTTCAATGCCCACTCCTCGGCTGTCCGCTGCCTCGCCCTGTCGCCGCCCTCCATCCCCGTGCCCGGCCAGGGCCAAAAGGTCATGCTGGCCACGGGCAGCACCGACGAGCGCGTCAATGTGTACAACCTGTCGGCCCACCCGCCTTCTGTGGCGACGAGTGTGGCATCTGCGGAAGACCGCGCGCTGATGACGGCCGTGACGGACCGTCCGGTCATGCCGATTGCTGAGAGCGCCAAGAACCGCGAGCTCGGCACGCTGCTCAACCACGCTTCGTCCATCACCAAAGTCGTCTTCCCTACCCGCTCGAAGCTGCTGTCTGCGTCCGAGGACTCGACCATTGCCGTCACGCGCACACGCGACTGGTCTCTGCTGTCGACAATCAAGGCCCCGATTCCCAAGGAGGGCATGGGCGGCAGTCTGCGCCGGCCCACGGGTGACACTGCCCCCCCTGGTGGCGCGCCATCGGGTGTCAACGATTTTGCCGTGCACCCCAGCATGAAGGTGATGATCAGCGTGAGCCGCGGCGAGCGGTGCATGCGGCTGTGGAACTTGGTGACGGGCAAGAAGGCGGGTGTGCTGAACTTTAGCAAGGAGCTGCTGCGGGATGTTGGCGAGGGCCGGTTCTCCACGGGCGAGGGCCACCAGGTGGTCTGGGGCCAGACCTACGAGGCGGGCGCCAAGACCACGGCCGATGGCACGGATGAGTACGCGATCGGCTTCGACCGCAACGTGGTCGTATTTGGCATGGACAGCCTGCCGCGCTGCAAGGTCCTCAAGGATGCGCGCACCAAGACACACGACTTCCAGTACCTCGAGGTCGCCGGCACCACCTCGACTGACGCAGAGGGCAAGGAGACTGTCGACGACGTCTTTTCCGTGCTGGCTGTTGCCACCGAAGACGGTCGGATCCTGTTCTGTTCGACCCGCGATACGGACCTTGTGCCGGCCTCGGGCTCGGCAGACGGCACGGCGCTGCCATGTGCCAGATTCATTGGCCAGCTGGGCGGCAAGGAGCTGGGCATCACAGACCGTGTCAAGGCGTTCAAGATCATGCCGGTGCTGGAGCCCTCGGATGATGGTGCCAAGGGCCTGCAAAAGGCGTGGTACGTGGTGTCGGCATCCAGCTCGGGTGCCCTGCGCGTGTGGAAGCTGACGGACCAGGAGCTGCGCGAGGCCTGGACTAACAGCGACGCCGGCAGCGTTGCTATCAGCACGAGCGCGGCGACGGCCTCCAAGGCGGCAGCACCCAAGCAACTCGGCAAGCTGGTCGGCACTTACCTGACACGCGACCGGATTACGTGCGTGGAGGCCTTTGTCATGATCCCGCGGCCAGAGGGCGTGGACGACAGCGATATCGACATTGCCGACGACGAGTCTGACGACGAGGACAGCAGCGACGATGAGGACTAGATAATTACTTTGTTTAAAGCTCTAGATAAAAAAGCAGGATCGGCACTGGATAGCATGGCGTCTTTGTTCTTTGTTTCTTCGTTTCATCTTCTCATCTGTCTCGACAGTCTTGACTAGTTTTTGCGTTTACGTTGATTCTCCTAATAAGCTTGTTTGTATCAACCACCTCGTTCACTTGTAATTCATTGTATTCTATAAACGATTTAGATGTGAAGGTTCGTATCTGGTATCGATGGCCTTGTAAGATGGGCATCCAGCTTCGTTGCAGCTCGTGATGGATGCTTGGCGTCCAGTGCGCATGCGGTGTGTGTACGAAGCATGGTCGACGCTCCTGCCTTCTGCGGCCATGCGATTTGTAGTTTATTTAACTCTTTAATAAGGAAAGAGCTATGGGCACGTATAAACAAGGCAGGTGCGCGGGCCTTGATGTCGGAGAGATGCATACAAAAGAGGGGAAGTCGGGAAAGTGCGGCCAGTCATCTGCCCAAGGTGGGATCGAAGGGCCTCAACGCAGAATCTCACCAATTCCTTGCATTCACATGCTGCGCATCGTATTTTCTTATTTTAGTTTTAGCGCAGACAGTATCCGTATTAGAGAGCAATAAACTGGAGATTTGGCTAGAACAGGCAATTTCATTCAAATACAGGCCACCAATTGGCCAGCAGCCCGCCCCAGCCGGCCAGGCCAGCCACAAGATTGAGCTCCGCAGGGAAGGTCCGCACGGGTGGCCGCCGCTGTGTATGGACTGCTCTTGCCTTTTCAAACACAAGACTGCTAAACGGAACGGGCGGGATAATACACGACGGGATGCCGTCGCTCTCTCCCCCCCTCTTTTGTCTGTCGCACTTTCTCAATTTATCATATCGCATTCGTCTGGTTGGCTGGTGCTTGTTCTCTGTTGGGGTAATTAGACGTCTCTCATAGCTGCTGTGGGGCACCCTTCTCTAGTATGCTTCCCGCCTTCTGCCTTCTCCTCTCTCTTCCCATCTCGACGACTCTCATCTTTGCTCTTCTCTCTCACTCTCTCGCTTTCACCCTCGCTCGCTTACAATCCAGACTCGACACATTGCCACCTGTCGCCTCTCGCATACTGCCGCAACTCCGATACCTGTCCGCCCAAGGGAGCTCGGCCCTATCGTCTCACAGCAGTGACTAAGCTCCTCGGTCTGGCCTCGACCTCGACCTCCCCCGAACGGGTGCTATTCAGCTCCCGGCGCGTCCCCCCAGCCGCCAACATCCAACGAGTCACCCTTTGTTTGAATCGGCGCCCCTCTAGCCACACAGCTAGTGAGCCTTTTTGTTTCCACTTGCAACCGCTTCTCCAACTGGGGCCTACCAGTCCCAGATCTTACCATTCACCGCGCAAGCAGCGTATCACGAATACGATCATTCGGCCTCGTTCTTCCAGCCATTCGCAGCTTGGTTGAACTGTCCATTCCTCATACTACAGGACAGGCCCCTGTTATAGTGTAATAAATATCTTGTTTGAAGCTCGATTTCCCCCACGACAATCGACTATTGATATATCAGAGACCACACTCGCAGCCGTCATGTCTGCCAATTCGCCGGTAATTCATCGCCCTATTCCGCGCCGGCCATTTGCTGTCAATCCGGTAACACCCCCTACCGAGGACGACCAAAAGACCGAGGCAAAGCAGACACCCAAAGAGCCAGCAGGCATCGCCAAGTTTCTCAACTCACGCCCCTCGTTTCTCGACACCGATGCCAGCCCTACGCCCGGCGGAGGCGAGTCAATCAGCCGCGCCCAGTCCATAATGAATCTCACCTCATCCACACTTTTTGGCATCTTTAGCCCGTCCGTGTCGAGCCGCCCCAGCGCAGTCTTTGAGCCCAGCACACCATATGGCACTGGAGTCGAGACACCGGCAAGGGACCTGCTCGACCGCCGCAGTATTCGTATTAGCGAGCAAGGCGAAGACGAGGTTGTAGTCCAAGGCACGACCGCATCTGCGGCTGAAATCGATGAGGTGCGCAAAGCGTCGCAGTCACTGATGATGCTACAACGCCAGCGCCGGCGGGGAGAGAGTATGGGCGCCGGTGGCGACGGCATGTCCAGCATCAAGTTTAATGCAGCCAATGCGGTGCCGCCTGGGGATGCTGCCGCTGCACTGGGGACATCGGAAACTCCCTCAGCCCTGGCGCAGATCACCCGACTTGTCTCTGTCTTGGTGCGCGCCGCGCTTCTCTTCTCCTTGGGCATGGGGTACGGAATGCTGATGGCACGCCTGCGCAGCGAAACACACGCCAGCTTCGAGGACTTTGTGGCGTCGACGCCGCCACCATCCACGGGTACGGGCACAGAGTACGATGCCATCTACGACTGGCGCTACCTGGTATCATGGGGCCTCTCGGGAGTCGTGCTGGGGACACTGCTGCCCTGGTTTGACGGCGTATGGGACCGGGCCTTTGCTGGGAACGACAACCTCCTCGGCCTTAAGGCGCGCACTGCCCCAGAGGTGCACTGGGATCTTGTTGTGCGTGGCATTGGTGCCTTTGCCGGTGTTGTATTTGCTATGGTAAGTGATTACTGTCTACGTCCTCTTCTCCCTCTTCTCCCCCCAAACTAACAATTCAGCGCAAACTACCATGGGCATCTACAATGCAGGCGTCGGTGACCCTCGCCCTGGTCAACCCCTTCTTGTGGTATCTTTTGGACCGCTCCAAATCGGGTCTGCTTCTTGCGGCAGCGGTAGGGTCTCTTGGCTCAGCGACACTAGTGACTTTGGATCTTGATCTGATGCCCAACCCCGGAGGAGCTGGCTCGTACCAGGTCGGCTACGGCATGGGCGCGTCGTCGTATAACAGATCGAGCCGCGATCCCACAGGCCCTTCCGCAACAAACGGCTTGGACCCCCAATCACCGGGAGTGTCTGTGGAGACGGCTATATGGATGCTCAGTGTCCTATTTTGCAGCTGCATATGTTTTGGCAATATTGGCCGACGCCTTGCTCTGAGCACGGCACCGGCTACTCTGAAGAAGTAGCAAGCCATGCTTTGTGGCATATCCTCGTTGGGCTGTGCCCTTTATACTTTTATCTTTATACCGTTACCTTTATACCTTTATTTTCATCTGTATCTTATACCACCATGCGAAAACATTCATGTTGTAACGCAACAATCACTGTGCCAGGCCGATATAAGACCGATATTATTAATTACACGCTGGCTATACTTTTGCAAAACATGTCTGTTTCCCCACCGAGTGTTCGAGCAGCCTAGCTGCTAGAAGATAGCTAGGCCTCGGTGTCGACCATTTCCGCATCTTCGGCCTCAACAGCCGGTGCTTCTGATGGCGCAGCGGGCTCTGCTGTTTCTGCTGTTTCTGCTGTTTTTGCTGTTTCTACTGACTCAGCCAGATCGGCATTTTTGGCCTCACTATCGCCCTGGCCGTTGGTTTCCGGGACACTATCTGCAACCCTGTGTTCCTCTCGTCCCTCTTCGGCCTCCTCTTTGCTGCCAAAGATGTATTCCTTGAGCTGTGCTGCAGCCTCCGCCAGGTCGTTGCTGGACACTGAGACCTCCTTGCAAAACACGCCTGACTCGGCAGACACCTTTTCAAGGACAGCCTTGCCAGCAGCAACAGCTTTTTGAAGTGCTGCGTCGTCAGCGTATGAGCTGGTCGCCTTGAGAACAGCCTCAAGTGTCTCGTCGCTGGCTGGGCGGATGGCAATAAACTGGGCCGTAAAATCGTTGCCCTTAGCCGTGTCCACACTCTGTTTGTGTTAGTATCCAGTATGTAAGAAGAACGAACCAAATAAGAGTAAAGAAAAAGAAGAAGAAAAAAACGTACCTCGTAGTTCATCAGCACCAATGGTACCTTGCCGGCTGCCACGACGTCCTCCACCTGTTTCCTCCGCGTGCCGTACATGTGGCCCGACGACTCGCTGAAGCCAACAAATCCGTCGCCATCAACAATAGCGTCAAAGGCCTTGGAGTCGACATGCTCCATATACTGCGACTGCTTGGTTGCATCTTCTGGCTCTGCTGCTGTTGTAAACTGGCCGACAATGCCAAAAACGCCTGGGTTCTCGTCCGAGAGCAGCTCGCCGAGCGCTGCAGCAGACTCGTAGCTTGGGCCAACAAGGACAACAGGAAGCTGGCTGGCTGGCTGCTTGGCATCTGCCCCTTGTGCGGCATCGACAGCTTCTTCAGCCTCACCTTCAACCTCCTCGTCGGCATCGCCAGACGGCGGCTTAAACACAACGTCAATTGCGCTGTCGTTGTCAATCTTGTCAAACGTCGATAGGTTTGTTTGACGAACGATCCGCAGTGCCCGCCATGTCTTGCTTGCTTTCCGGTCTTCGGCCTGCTGTTTTGACGCCTTGTCGCTGTCTCTCTCGGCCACCTCAATCTCAAAGTCCTCGTCGGCAATCTCTCCCTCAAACGTGCTGATATCTAGCAGCCGTGAGCGGCTGGGCTTCTTGAGCTCAGCCAGTGCTTCCTCCGGGTCTTCCTCGTCCAGAAAGTCGAGAGAAAACGCGCCTACGGCCGCTGCCGAGCTCCGCCGCCGACTGCTGTGGCCACCAAACGCAC
Source organism: Ophiostoma cf. undulatum (assembly GCA_022392935.1). NCBI lineage: Eukaryota > Fungi > Ascomycota > Sordariomycetes > Ophiostomatales > Ophiostomataceae > Ophiostoma > Ophiostoma cf. undulatum. The sequence continues at coordinate 654,377 of JAKRGL010000049.1, forward strand.
GCTGGGCACCGTCCTCGGCCGCAACAAACTCCTCCGCCGACACGGCTGGTAGTTCAATGGACGGGCACGACTCAACCTTCCACCGTACCCAGTTCTTGTCGCGTGCGAGAATGGTATCCACCATGCGCAAGAAGTATGGGCCGTCCTGGTTGCTGGTCTTGATGTGGTCGGTAATGTCATTCTTCATCTTGTTCGCCCATGCCGAGTCCTCTTCACTCAGCGTGTACTCCGAGTACGCCACGGACTTGTTGGAGATACTGGCTGACGCCAGCCGGCTCTTTGATTTTGCTGACAGCGACAGCAAAAACTCCATGATGATGAGTGCCTGCAGCAAAAAGTGCCGCCGAAACGTCAGGTCACTCGTCTGCCAGGGTTAGCACGATACATGTAATAAGGAAGACGTCAAGACATAAAGCGTGGTGCCTTACCTCTAGCTCAAAGAGATCCCGGCTCGTGAGGTACTTGGGGTTGTATGCGTCGGCAAGCTCATCTTCCTTGCCCTCCTTGTCCTCCTTGTTGCGCTTGCGCTTGACGCCGCGCCGGGACTCGTCAAGCTGCCGATTCTTTCGTGAGTCGTCCTGGTTGCTGATCTGCCGGAATGCCGCAAGCGACGACTCCATGCCAGCCTTGAACTGGCCAAAGTGTGTTTCATCAAACAGCCGCCGCGGCTGGCTGAAGCTGGCCTGCAGAGACCAAAAGACGGGGTACAGCGACGAAAAGTCAATGGGCTGCTTCTTGGCGCTGCCATTGGCCCTTTTGCTATCTTTGTCTTTGCCATCTTTGCTGTCCTTTTCGTCCTTGCCCGCGGGAGCATCTTCCACGTCCACGTCCATCTGCTCTGCGTCGTCTTTCTTGGCTGTGGCCGGCTCTTCGTCGTAAGTCGTTACATTCTCGACATGGTAGTATCCCCGCAGGTTCACCGAGCTCTTATCGCCCAAGGGGAAGACCTGGAACAAGAAGATAAACACTCGTCCACAGAAAGGGGTGTCGTCTGCTCGCGAGAGGCGCCGCAGCAGGTCGTTGCAGCTGCGCAGAATCACGAGCTTCGTGCTGTTAAAGTACTTTGCCGTGATGCGCTCGCGCCGGGAGTCGAGGTAGTCAAACGCCTTACGGCAGCCCGCAATAGTCTGGCTATCAAGAAGCTCTTCAATCAGCCAAAACAGCAGGGGAGCGTCGCACTCCATGTTGTCGGACAGGATGGATAAGATGTCAAACAGATTCCAAACGCGCACAAAGTCGGGACTATCAATAGTTGTTGTTGCCTGCAGGTTAGCTATGCGTCTGAGAGCCGAATACCAGCCTCACAATATCTTCTGCCCTTACAATTAGTTGTCCAAAGATGTCGCGCGCGGCCGTCTCGACAATGGCAAACTGCCGCAGCTTCTTCCCGCCGACCTCTTCGAAGCCCTCGAAAATGCGCGCAACGTGGCCGTAGATATCGTCAAAGTCGGCTTTACTGAGCGCCGGCTCCAGCGCCCTGCTGGGCTTCACGTCTTCGGCATGGTCCAGCAACTCCGAGAGGTATGCTCCGATGGCCTCGACGGCTGGGATGCCGTGGCTGTTGATCTCCACGCCAGGCATGGCGAGGAGGTAGGATATGGTGGGCGCGTGATGTCGAGGTCTAGAGGCGTATGGATGGCGGCGTGGGTATCTATTGGTATGTGTGTATTTCAAATAGCCAGGCGTGGTCTTTCTCGGTCGTTGTCGTGCATAGGTCGTTGTTGACCAACGTGAGGCTGAGGGCAAAATAGCAACGCTGCGCATCTGCTTAGTCCCTGTATTATGGGGTGCTTTAGCGCACAGCTAGCGGTCCCAGCAATTGCCGTTGGGGCTGTGGCGCAGCGCAAGGCTGACCAATAGCATGCCCCATAAGCTGGGTCAAGCCACACACTACGACATACATGCCTGAAATTTAAGTATAATGCATGTAAATAGAGCTCCCGACACACGACGAGCAAGTCGCGTCCAGCTTTTAGTACACGCGCAACCGTCTGCACAGCTGCACCTAGACGACACACGATATACACACACTCACCCCCCCACACAATGCCGCCAGCCAAGAAGCACAAGAGCAGCGCGGCTGCCAAGGGCAAAGCTCCCAGCGCAAGGGCAGCGCCGCCAACACCCGCCGAGGCGGAGGGCGAGTCGGGGTTTGCACAGCTGGCCAAGCTGCACTGGCTCAAGGACTCAAAACGTACAGCCAAGGTCAAGGTCAAGAACGATGTGATCAAGGCCGGCGTTTGGGACGCGCTCGAGAGGGACGGTTTCGCGTTCCGGTCGCTGATGTCCTTGGAGACCCTCCAGATCCTCGAGAGCTACCTGTGGCCGGGATACACCGAGGACGCCTCCGACTACCACGTGCTGCTGATTGTTCTTATCACAAATGCAAAGAAACGCGAGCACCTCGACACCTGGAGCCTCTTCGACGACCGGCCGCTCGACTTCTCAACCCTGTTCCGCCGTATCCTTGCCATGAGCATCGACACGGCATTCTCACTGGCCATCCGGGCACATATCCTCTCGTTCATTATCCACGCCTTTCAGAGTCTAGACTGTGCCATTGTGCGAAAAGAGTGCGCGCCGCTGGTCTCAATCTCGACCTGGCATAACATCTCCAACGACGGCAAGCGCGAAGAATTGCTGGACCAGACCAGCCACCTGCGCAAGGCATGGCGTGCCGCAGCCAAGCGCTTCGACGCCGCAGATGACAGCACCAAGGCTCGGCTGCGGTTTGACCGTGCGTGGCTCTACTCGCTGGTGCTGGAGTCCATCGGCGTCCTCTTTGATACGACCGGAAACAAAGACGTTGTTATCTACGCGGAACGCTTCATCGAATTCCTCTCCGACCTTGAGAGCCAGCTGCCGACAAGGCGCTATGCCAATGCCCTCTTGCAGGACCTTCATGTGCTTCCTGCGCTCTCGGTGTCGCCCGTGTTCAACAACCCAGACAACAGCCTGCTGCGCGACATGGGCGCGCTGCTGTCCCACTACACATACTTTAGCGTCGACGACCAGACAGGCGCACAGCTCAGCGAGACCGAGGCCTACGACAAGCATTGCGCCAAGCTTGCTGTGCTGCAGCGCCTTTCCCTGAAGCACTTCAAGGACAAGCTGTCCGTGCTGGCCCTGTCCAATTACGGATCCATCAGCAAGCGGGACGAGCTAGATAACCTGCTAGAGTCCCTCGCAGACGCCGAGGTTGTTGAGCTGTCAGATCTGCTGCACCTACGCACAACGTACCCCCCGTCGTGCAAGGTACAGATTGGCCGCAGGTTCCTCATCGAGGCGCTGCTTTCGACTTTTGAGAAGCGCGCAACATTCCAGGACTTGGCAAGAGCGCTGAGCATTCTACCTACGGAAGATGACATATTCGACAAGAGCATTTCGCGGACAGACAGCTATGATGGGTCGAGGCCGCTGGCGCTGCCCAAGCTCAACCTGCAGTACCTCTCTGTGGGCGACTTTCTGTGGCGTTCGCTAGTTTTGTACCGGAGCGAATCGTTCTACGGCATCCGGCAAGATATAGAGACAGCCTTGCAGCTCGTCAAGCCCGATCTAGGCAAGGGTGGAGAGACTGTCTTTACGGGCGCCTCCAAGATGGCCATGCCCATACCAAAGCCAGTGTAAGAGGCCGCTTGTTCTTCATTTTATCAATTTCATTGACTGTATGCAATTACTAACAGAACAGGATCGCCCAGGTTGTCCCACCTCTTGTTGGAGACGATAAGCCTTCTCTGGTCAAGGCCGAGATCTCTATCGATTTCCGGCATATAAAGGAGCACATTCGCAAAGAATGGGAGGCCTTGCGACCAGACGACGTGGTATTTCTAGTGTCGGTTAATTCAGCAAAGAGAAAGCCCGCTCACAATGGAAGCGCGTCTACATCGCCATCGGCCGCTCAGCGGCTTGGAATTACATCCATCCGGACTGCCGAGGTGATGTACGGTTTCGACGGACAGAACCGGCGCGACAAGGAGCAGCAGGGCGGCCAGCACGGCCACAAGCGCAGCTATGTCAAGAAACTGCAGGTCAAACTGGACCCAGGGGCATTTGTGGAGGACACGAACCAGTCGTCCACTGGCGGCGGCGACATCTACGAGAGCGTCAACCTGATTGTGCGCAGAAGAGGCCGCGAGAACAACTTCAAGCCTGTCTTGGACTCCATCCGCAGCCTTGTGCTCTCGGACGTGCCGCTTGCGCCTTGGCTGCACGAGGTGTTCCTTGGCTATGGCGACCCGGCAGCGGCCACATACAAGCACCTCCCCAACAGAGTGAAGAAGATTGACTTTCGGGATACGTTTCTGGACTGGCACCATTTGATTGAGAGTCTGCCGGGCAAGACACTTGAGCCAGGCGATGAGGTGTCGAGCAGCTTTGGCCCTCCGTACGTGCTTGGCCTGACCGAGAAGCCTGCCGAGAAGGTGGTGGCGCCGGCCAAACCTTCCTCCAAGAAGCGCAGACGCGATGCCGAGCCGGCGCTTGCGGCCGAGGTGGAAACACTCAAAGTGTCTACGTACAAGCCTCCCAATAACGGTCCATACCCCGTGGATGTCCCCAAGAAGAATACTGTGCGGTTTACCCCAGCACAGACGGACGCCATCATTTCGGGCACGCAGCCTGGCCTGACGGTGATTGTCGGCCCTCCCGGCACAGGCAAGACGGATGTCGCGACACAGATCATCAACAACATTTACCACAATTTCCCAGAGCAGCGGACACTGCTTATCGCGCACAGCAACCAGGCACTCAACCAGCTATTTTCCAAGATTGTGGCTCTGGATATCGACGAGCGGCACCTGCTGCGTCTGGGCCGCGGCGAGGAAGAGCTAGATGCGGATGGCAGCTTCAGCAAGCACGGCCGCGTCGAGATGTTCTTGGAAAACCGCAACAAGTACCTCTATGAGGTGACACGGTTGGCGGCGAGCATTGGCGCGCCTGGAGCACACGGCAACTCAGCCGAGACGGCTGGGTACTTTAACTCTGTGTATGTCGAGCCCGCCTGGGCCAAGTTCAACGAGGTGGCTGTGCACACGGACAACTCTAGCGCCGAAGAGATTGTGCAGGCATTCCCATTCCACGCGTTCTTTGCCGATGCACCGCAGCCGCTGTTCCCGGCGGACGCCGGTCGGGACACGGTGTTGGATACGGCCAACGGATGCTACCGGCACATTTCCAAGATATTCTCGGAGCTTGCGGACGCACAGCCGTTTGAGATTCTGCGGCGCGACCGGGACAAGGCCAACTACCTGCTGACCAAGGAGGCGCGCATTGTGGCGATGACGTCTACGCATGCGGCGATGCGGCGCGGCGAGATTGCGAGTCTTGGATTCCACTACGACAGTGTGGTGGTGGAGGAGGCGGCGCAGATCACGGAGATTGAGGACTTTATCCCTCTGGCGATGCAGAAGGCGCGCAACGGCGAGGTGCCTCTGCAGCGGGTTGTGCTGTGCGGCGACCACCTGCAGAACTCGCCGATTGTGCAGAACCTTGCGTTCCGGCACTACGCGAACCTGGAGCAGTCGCTGTTTTCGCGGCTGGTGCGCCTGGGCGTGCCCACTATCAATCTGGACCAGCAGGGCCGGGCGCGGCCGTCGATTGCGGATCTGTACCGGTGGCGGTACAGCAGCCTGGGCGACCTCGCGCACGTCGAGGCCAACAGCGACTTTTTGACAGCCAATGCGGGCTTCCGGTACGACTACCAGTTTATTGACGTGCCCGACTATCGCGGGCGCGGCGAGTCGGAGCCGGCGCCGCATTTCATCCAGAACCTGGGCGAGGCCGAGTACGCGGTGGCAATCTACCAGTACATGCGGCTGCTGGGCTACGCAGCGGACAAGATCAGCATCCTGGCGACGTATGCCGGACAGCGGGCGCTGATCCGCGACGTGCTCGAGTTCCGGTGCCGCAAGAACCCCGTCTTTGGGCTGCCCAAGATTGTGACGACGGTCGACAAGTACCAGGGCGAGCAGAACGACTGTACGTTTTTTTGCCTATTTCTTTTGCTTGTGTGTATGTGTATATACGTATATAGGGGCTGTGCTAACTATTCTACAGACATCATCCTATCGCTTACGCGGTCGACTCGTGTAGGGTACCTGCGTGACATTCGGCGCCTCACGGTGGCGCTGTCGCGTGCACGACTGGGCTTGTACGTGCTTGGCCGGCGGTCTGTGTTTGAGGCATGCTACGAGCTGCGCGAGGCATTCCAGATCCTGCTGCAGCGGCCAGACAAGCTGGCGCTGGTGACGGGCGAGCTGTGGCCGTCGAAGCGGGTGGTGGCGGACGAGGCCAAGGCCGGCACGGTCGACAACGAGGTGACCATGGAGGGCGTCGAGCACCTGGGCCAGTATGTGTTTGAGATGACCAAGACCAAGATGCGGCAGCTGCAGGCCGAGTCGGCCTCCGCCGCAGTAGACAGCGATGAGGCACCTGCTCTGCCGAGCGACTTTGTGGCTCTCCCGGGCGACGGTGAAGAGGTTGTCGTTGAGGATGCCCAGGATGTCGACGACGAGGGCGCCGAGGCCGTGGTCTAGACGAGATGTGCGATCCAGCCGTACGATTTAGATGTGCAATATCACGAATAGCTGTTTTTTTTATAAAATAAAATTTATTTGAATATTTAGACTATCTTCTATTTTAGAGGAATTTTTGGACATGTTTTGCAATTTGTACGACATCAACGATAGTAGCGAGCATGCCAGCTATTTTGGATATTTGCGAGTCGGCTCTCATATCTTTTTTCTTTGAGCTGTTGCTATTTCTGATTTTTCTCGCATACATTCTCAGTCTACTATCTCGGGCTTGACTGCTTTCGTTTCCAACAGTAGAACGACTAGCAGCTCTACTACGAATACAATGGTATGTCGTTGGAACGTGCTACGGCCGCTTATGATTGTTCTTGCAGAGTTAGAATTCAGGTACAGGACCTTGTGCCCTTGCATCATGCAACTGCCCATATGATTATGAAATCACAAAAAGAGTATAGTCATTGCGATTTATCGTGGTTTCGCATTCGGCCTATTTCCACTCTACCTCTCTGTGCATGTTGAGGGCGCTGCTGTCGCCAGTTGGTTGGTGCTCGCTGACTCGAAGCGAAGTCTTTAAAATGCGTTTCTTTGTTTCCGCGTCGCTGTTGGCCTGGCCGCAGCTGTGGCAAATAGATGGCCAACAGCAGCCAAGAGAGGATCGATGTACGGTGTACGATGTACTGTGGCGACACATGATATAGCAAACGTGTGCTCTGTATTGCATCCGAATGCCCTGGCTCCAGCAGATGCGATCTGCCGAGATGGAGAGAGAGACCGAAATGGAAGAAGGAGAAGCGTTGGGCGGAAGTGAATGAAAGAGACCAAGAGAGATTGAGATTGATGGAAAGGGAACACAAGACACCACGGAATGCGAAGAATGCTGCAAGTGAAAACACCGAAACAAATGCACCAGTGCCGGACAGTACCTGAGCACAAGTCTAATAGCAGCCCCTTATTGCTCGACCAAGCAGCAGGACTCGGGCCGCACGTGGTGCCCCTGGACACGGAAGACGGGAATAGACAGTCTGGCTGCAGGATGAGACCTGGGTGATTGTGCCTCCCTCTCCCTCTCCCTGCCCCCTTGCTGCCCAGAATGTAGAATGTCCTGGAATGCTGGCTGATCAGGTGTTTGTCTGAGAGATAGACAGACGACAGTAGCTGGAGAGAGTGAACTGCGAAGCGATTAAACAAACGTAATTACAGAGTACCCTTTAATACACGACCACCACTGCAACCATTTAATAGCGGGATAGCGGGCAGGGCGCTCCGAGTGATGCCTAATCTACTCTGCCAGCTGGTTGATGGCCCGCGAACAGGCGGCGGCAGTATGGGACGACGATCCGTGTATGGGCACAGCAGGGATACCATGCAGAGTAAAAAGTACACAGAGTAGAAAGTAGAAACAAGAGCAAGAAACAGGCCGCCCCGTTATGGATGCACAGGTCTCCGTCCTGGAGATTACGGAGTTGGTGGTTGGAGGGAGTCTCCTCCCAGACAGGATGGACAGCCTATCCCGGCAATCATCTGCTTTTGATTAAGGTATGGATATGGTCTATTTAGGGTCTGCTATTGTATTTCAGCTGGACCCCGGACAGCATAGCGCCGGCCAGCTGGTTGTCCCCATATTTGCCCACCAGATAGATATAAATAGGGAATACTAGTCATATACATAGTATAATATACTCTGGACAGTCTCCTTGTAGAGGCATCTGCAATACGGTGTAGGACTCGATGCACTCCGCAACATTTTAATGGGCTCACACTTCATTGATTAGATCCGAGCTGTCAAGTATCCTGGCCTATATTTTGGTACTCGATATTTCATATTTGATACTTGATACTTGATACTTGATATTTTGATATTCCCCGTCTGCCTCCTGACCGTTGTTTTCTTCTCCCCCTTTAGTACTTTCTTCGTCTCCTTTCTCTCCCCATTTCATCCCCTAGTCCTCCTATATCCTTATGGCACCGACAGACTTCTTCTTGTGTCCCTAATATTGCCACGCCTCCTATTCAGACACTCCCCGGCCGGTGCACAGACTGCCTCCTGTCAGGGGCTTGAAAGAAGTAGCCGTGCACAACTCGTGTTGGGTACGATGTATCTAGGGAAACATACACTATCCAGCCTGCCAGTCTACTGTAGTCTGTAGTACTGTTGTACACACTGTAATACCGTTCTGACACTCGTCCCTCTGCCACCCGCTGGCTTCCATTGACCCTTCCATGCAGCAACGCCTTGCCATCTCCGGAAGCCCGCTCCAGCGATCTCCCTGCACTGTTTCTACAGAGTATTATCTTGACTCTGACAATGTCTGGCTGACAATATCTGCACTGTCTTCCCCTTGAGTTTGGTATTCTCTTCTCGTGGTTAATCGCATCCTCATCACAAGCCACCGCCGACTTCACCACCATATAGAATCGCCATCTGGTCGGATTATAGCACATGACTCACGGGTGAGATGGTACGACCACGAATCACTGGTGCGTTGCAAGCAAGAATAATATAGTTGTTCGCGTAGGATCCTCTCTTGATTTCGCAGTAGCCATTAATACTTTCTTTGTAGTTAGTTGCCTTACACGATCGTGCTTACCTAAGACAAGTAATAGCAGAGGTACTATGTAGTAGCTGCTTTATGGCAGGCGATGACGCATGTTGGTGGTCGCTCTTGCCCGCACGCCAAACCGAACTCTGCAGCTCCGTGATGAATACTTTTGATCAACATGACACCTGGTACATTTGATTATTGATGACTCTTCTATTTCTACACACTTTGAGAATATTTATGAGTTTGATTTAACATCACAGTAAATAAACGCAATTAATCAGAGCCGCATCGCCAACCGAGACTATGGAGCAACACAGTATACACACAGTGCGAACACAACTGAGAGTCTTCTACAGGAAGGAACAGGCACAAAACATTAAAATTAATCCCAGATTAAACCATCAATTGGGCCGTGGTAAAAAAAGGGCCCCAAGTCGCCCAAAAAGAGATTTGCTGCGCGCAAGCGCGATGCTCTTCGCCCCTCTCTCCTATCAGCAACCAGATAGAAGACTTTTATTGTGGAGCACTGCCCTCTCCTCCCGCCTTCCCTCTTGAAATTTTTGTTCCTACCCTTTTCCTCTTCACTTAACTCGCTCTTCCTTTTTTTCGGCTTTTTTTTTTCTTTTCTCCTCTCCTCCTTCCCACAAACACCATCACAACCATACATCCAACCATACCCCTCCAGAAGAAATCATCACAGACCTCAGATCTGCTGGTAATTTCTTCACTTTCCCCCCACACCCTCTTTCCCCCCCCCTCCGTGAGACTCGTTCTTTGCAACAGAGTTTCATTCGGGCGACAGAGGATCTCTGCCAGACAAAGCTTACGCTCTTGTTCGGTCCAGACCAAGCCTCTCTCCATCTCTCATCCCTGGGACCTGGCCGTGTCTTCCCTTTGTTTGGAAACACATCCGTAGCACGCTTCTGCTGCACCGTCCCTCATTCTATCAACTCTCATCTCATAGATTTGCACTCGGCCATCGCCAGAGTCTACTAATATTCCCGCTCGCTGCCATTCATTTGACCTGCGACGGCCCCCTCCTACGCGCCATTTGACACCCCCCCTCATTTGCGCCACTTCATCGACATCGACATCGACATCGACATCGACATTTCATCGACATCGTCATCTCATCGACATCCGTCTCTACGCCCTCCCCGTACTTATGACGTCTACTGGCTCCGCGCAGAACGTCCCGGCGCCCAAACCATCTGCTCCTATCGTCGCATCGTATGCTTCGGCTGCCAGTGCTTCGGGTAAGACTTCTACTACTTCCGCCTCTACTCCGGTGATCGCGACAGGCTCTTCCACAGCCCCCGTCGTCAGCACCCCCTCGGCACCCGCCAAATCCGCAACCCCGGGCAATGCTCGTACTGCTTCCGTGTCGCCACTGAATGGTAGCGCCGGCAGCAATCCCGCATCCAACACCGCAAACATGAGCGCCTCTTCCTCCTCTGCTGCGCAGAACGGCGGCAACAGCAGCACCTCCTCTTCCAACAAGACCGTCACCCCTGCCGTCCCTGCTGTTATCAACGGCAGCACCGCAGACCACGCCCGCAACAGCTCCGTCACCATCGTTGCCACGGCCCCCAACGGCTATGTCAGCAACGGCGTCGCCGGCGGCCCCCAGCCCAAGTTCGGCTTCGAGTCGCCTGCCATGGGCCACAGCTCTCCCCAGCCCAACACCGCTGGCCAGCGGATACCCTCGCCTGCCCACTCGCCCATCCCGATCCCCCAGCCCTCTGCTAGCGGCGGTCGTCCCCCGTCCATCACCCAGGATGGCGGCAACATGAAGTTTGGCTCCTTTGGCGGCGATGGCGATGTAAGTTTGTTCTGTTTGTTATTTTTGTTTTCTGCATTCTGCATTCTGCATTCTGCTTTTCCCTCTATCCCTTTGTCCACCTACTAACAATATAGCGCCACCTGAAGCACAACTTTGCCCACATGCCCGCCAACCTGCCGGCCGGCAACCAGTCCCCCCACCTGCGCCGTGGCTCCAGCCACTCCGTTCACAGTGACATGGGCAACCCTGCAGGTCGCGACAACCACGGCCCCCACCACGCCCCTGGTAGTCACGGTCCTCACCACAGTGGCCCCTCCGGCCGTGGCGGCTACGGCTCCGGCAACCGCGGTCGTGGCGGCTTCAACAACCACAACGGCGGCCACAACCACTTCAACGGCCAGACCATGCCTTTCCAGCCCCAGGGACAGTACCCCCGCGCTCCTCCCAGCCAGGGCCCTCGCAACACTGGCGCCCCGGCCTTCCAGCCTCGCAACGTCATGAACCCCGGCTTTGGCCCCAACTCGCCGCAGACCTCCAACAGCCGTGCCAGCCCCGCTGTCCCGCCTGTTCTCCCCAGCGGCACTCCCCAGATGCAGGGCGTCATCCCGGTTCCCGGCGGTTCTCCGTACATGCCCATGCAGTACTCGACCCCTACCGGCTTCCCTCCCCAGCCAAACGTAATTACCAACCCCTCTCTCCTTCAGTCTCACTCTCTCTCTCACTCCCACTCTCTCTCCCCTTCTCTCCCCTCTTCTCTCTCTCATTCTCACAACATGCATGATCATGTCGACTCTTCCGCTGGCTACAAAGGCAACGCCATGAAGAAGAACGCGCGGGGCGGTGCCAAAAAGGCCAACCCAAACTACAAGAACCAACCCCGCGCATTCATCGACTACGACACGCAGACGGACCCTAAGCAGGAGAACTCGTTCAAAGGAATGCCTCGCCGCAGCAGCAAGCGTTGGAAGGAATCAGAGAAGTCGCACGAGTACTCGAGTTCCGCTGCGGCCAAGCATCCTTCAACCACACATGCCATTAACCAGCAACATCCCGACACCGGGCCAGTGCCCCATGCTTCTGATGGCACCCGTGCTCAGAATCTCTCACCTTCATCTGGTAACTACGACCGCCTACTAACCGCTCGCAAACAGAACTACCCCGCTTTCCAACAGAACTACAACATGCCCTACCCTGCCTACCAGGGCATGAACCCCTACGCCGCGCCTCCCCCGCCACAGCAGGGACACGGCTACCAGCACTCTTACGGCGGCCAGCAGTTTGTCCCCCCTGTTGCTCAGTCTATGTCGCGCACTTCATCCCAGGCCGCTTCGGAACGTCCCAACTCTAGCATGGGCCAGGTCCAGACTCCCAACACCGCCCACGCTGCGCTGGCCATGCCCGGCAGTGCGCAAAAGGTTACCACCAACTTTGTCAAGCCCAAGAAGAACGCCATTGTCATCAAGAACGCTCAGGGTGAGACTATTGACTTCAACAAGAAGCCTGCTGCTGCTCCCGCCGCCGCCGCCCCGGCTGTAGTTGCCACGCCCGCAAGTGCCTCTCGCACAGCCCCTGCCGTCGTCTCTTCTACGCCTACCCCGCCGCCAAAGTCGGCCACCCCGCCAACCCACTCCAAGACCGACAGCGTAGACATCACCCGCTCCAAAGCCGAGGTCCAGAACGAGTTCAAGGCAAAGGTTCTCAAATCTATCGACACTCCTGCCGCTGCCGCTGCCCCTGCTGCCCCTGCAGCCCCTGCTGCTGAGGGCAAGCCCAAGGCCGAGCCTTCCGTCGAGCCCAAGGCTGAGCAGAAGAAGTCTGAGCCTGTCATTGTTTCGTCGACCCCCGCTGCTGCCCCTGCTTCTACCCCTGCGGCCGAGACCAAGACCGAGGCTTCTGTCCCGGAGAAGAAGGAGGAGCCTGCAGACCCTACCGAGGATGAGATGGAGGCCATGATCCGTGAGATGGAGGAGGAGGAGGCCAAGCGTGAAGCTGCGGCTGCTGCCTACGAAGCCAAGCGCAAGGTCGAGAAAGAGGCTGCCGCTGCTGTCGCCGAGGCCGAACGTATCAAGAACGCCGCCAACAACGACCGTCTTCTGCGGGAGCAGGAGCGTGAGATGGAGCGTCTCGAGGAAGAGCGCGAGCGTAAGCGCAACGAGGCTGAAGCTGGCGCTACCACCGACTCCCCCAAGACCAAGTCGATGACCGAGACTCTCACCGAGAAGATCTCCAACATTGGCAGCTCGACGACCGACTCGCTGGCCGGCAAGCTGGGCGATCTCAAGATTTCCGATGCCAAATCTGGCCTGTCCGAGACTGCCGCTAAGCGCGCCAAGCCCTCGGCTCTGAACCTGGCACCGCTCAACACCAAAGCTGTTGAGCCTCCCCAGCCCAGCGCTGCCCTGCAGTCGCTCAAGACTGCCCGCTTCCTGCGCGACCCCACATCGATTGCCTACCCCAAGGGCATCCAGTCGCCCAACCCGGCACTGAACCCCGCTGTCAACAAGAAGGGCAACTTCAAGTACGACCTGGGCTTCCTGCTACAGTTCAAGGACGTGTTTGTCGAGAAGCCCTCGTTGGACTTTGACACTCAGGTCAAGTCCCTGATTGGCGAGGAGGGCTCGCAGCGCTCTGGCTCGCGTACTCCCGCCGGCTCCACCAGCGGCCGCCAGGGCTCACGCAATGCCAGCTCGGCATTCAACATGGGTGCCATGGGCTCGTTCAACTCCAAGCCCCTGCCGCCAGGAACAACTTCAGAGCAGCGCTTTGCTATGGCCTCTGGTGCCCTCCCTCGGCCCAACACTGGCGGTATTGCCTCGTTTGGCCGCCCTGGTTCTGGCTTCCCCGGCTCCAGCGCTATGGCACGCACCCCCTCTGCCAGCATTGGCGGTGGCATGCCCAACTCGCCTCGCCAGGGCAGCCGGTCTGCCCGCGGCAGCAGCCGCCAGGCACCGCACAATGCCAAGGCCGAGGCACAGGCTGCCAAGACGATGCCTCTAACCCAGGGTATGGATCTGAAGCCTATCGTGGTTTCGTCTACTGGCTGGAAGCCCATGAGCATTAGCCGGGCAGCTGCGCAGAGTTCCTCAACTCCGGGTGCTGATATCATGGGCCCCGAGATTGTGCAGCGCAAGGTCAAGGCTGCTCTGAACAAGATGACGCCGGAGAAGTTTGAAAAGATCTCTGACCAGATCCTGGACATTGCTCTGCTGTCCAAGGACGAGGAGGATGGCCGCACTCTGCGCCAGGTCATTCAGCTGACATTTGAGAAGGCGACTGACGAGGCGCACTGGGCATCCATGTACGCCCGCTTCTGCAAGCGTATGCTCAACCAGATGAGCTCCGAGATCCGCGACGTGACCATCAAGGACAAGAAGGGTGACATTATCAGTGGCGGCACTCTGTTCCGCAAGTACCTCCTGAACCGTTGTCAGCAGGAGTTTGAGCGCGGCTGGCAGGTTGACCTGCCGGAGCCTAAGGAGGGCGAGAGCAAGGAGGCGACTCTGCTGTCGGACGAGTACTACGAGGCGGCTGCCGCCAAGCGTCGTGGTCTGGGTCTGGTGCAGTTCATTGGTGAGCTGTACAAGCTGGGCATGCTGACGGAGCGCATCATGCACGAGTGTGTTCGCAAGCTAGTTGATTATGAGAAGACGCCCGACGAGGGTGAGATTGAGTCGCTGTCGAAGCTGCTGCGCACTGTGGGCAACAGCCTCGATGGAACCGAGAAGGGCCGCCCTATGATGGACGCGTACTTTGAGCGCATCAAGAACATTATCGATATTCCTGAGCTGCCCAGCCGTCTCAAGTTCATGCTGATGGACGTTGTGGATCTGCGCAAGAGAAACTGGGTGTCCAACGAGGACAACAAGGGCCCCAAGACCCTGGACGAGGTCCGCCTGGAGGCGCAGGCACAGCAGGCCCAGAAGGCCGCCGAGAGCGCTCGTGCCAACAACCAGCGCGGCACTGGTGGCCGCCCCGGCCAGCGTGGCGATCCCCGTGCATTTGCCTACAACCAGCCGGCGCCCAACCAGGTCGGCATGGACGACCTGCGCCGTCTCAAGGGTGCTGCCAGCCGCGTCTCCAGCAGCGGCATGCCCACTCTGGGCCCCACGTCGATGTTTGCCTCGCGCAGCAACAGTGGCCGCCGTCCTGGCTTCGCCCGTCCTGGTGACGACTCGGGCCCTGCCTCGCGCACCGGCACCCCCCCCACTCGGCAGGACTCCAACTCTGTCTCGCACTCGAATGCTTTTGAGTAAGTTGTGGATTTTTTCTCTCCTGATATTCTAACTCTACCCATGCCCTGTGTGCCATCTACTAACCTCCTTGCAGAGCTCTCGCCAATGTGGACACGGATACCCCGGCATCGCCGCCGTCGACTGCTGCGTCCCCGGCCATAACCAAGGCCAGCATCGAGAAGGACGCAGCCAACTGAGCAGGATGATGATTGTAGAGGCCAAACAGGGCGATCGCTCGCCAAACTCTTTCACTTCGAAACCAAACCCCTTTTAATACCTTTTTTCATCTTGTCTCTCTCTCTCTCTCTCTCTCTCTCTCTCTCTGTTCCTACCATTGTCTTGACGACGACCGACGACCCTTTTCGTTTCCCACGTCCACATTCGATTTCTTCTTCATGCATAGACCGGCGGGGGGCCTTTCATATTCCATTTTCTGCGTTCTCATTTGCGTTGTATCTGCGCTCCAATTGCGGTCTCTGTCTTTTCTCTGTTTATACTTGGTTTTTTTGCGCTGCATCCTCGGGGTTCTCAAAAAGTGTGCCTAAAAGTTGCCTTCTTGCATGATACCTCCCAAAGATTTCCTATCTGTCTCCTGACCAATAGACACATTTGCTTTCTGCTCCGCATGTCTGTCTATTATTTATCTATTTTTCTTCTCTTCCTGCGACACGTTCGCTATCTTCTGCGCTCCTTGTGTCTGGGAGTCACATATGCGTCTTGTTTCTGCTGTCTTTGTCTCTTTGTTTTATATGTTTATGTTTTTTTTTTTCACTCCTGGCTTGTCACCAAATCACGCGGCTTGTTATGTCTTTCAAGGCCTCTGATTTGTGACACGGAGTGTTTTGTTTTGCTTCCTGCTTCCTGCTTCCTGCCTTGTCTGCTTTGCCTGCTATGGTTTCATCTGGCTGCTCTGCGAGCTGCGTCTAGGACGCAAAAGACAGGCCAGACTGGCGGGCCGGGCTCCGAGAACTGTGAATTTGCTGCTGGTCGCCACCGGCTACTTGTTCACTGCTCGCCCGTGCGCCGTGCGCCGTGCGCCGTGTCCACTCTCGCCTGAACGGATGCACGTTGAGATGTCGCAGAGACGACTCTCGCCGCATCAATAGTTGAGAAAAGGTTTCCCTGTCTTTCGCATTGAGTTTACTGGACTTGTTCTTTGCTTTTTCTCTGCTCCGCTTTTTCATTCTGCTGCTATTCCTTGCTTCCATCTTTGTATGTACAATCGACACCTCAGCTAGTGCCAGTCGTAGCCAAAAGAATATGTTGAAATATCATGATATGAAAAACCCGATGTGAATTCAATCAAAGTGGGACGAGGGATGATCAATTATTGCAATGTATCATTAATAGCAGGATTATCTGTGGTTGTGCGTCGCAGATCAGACGCCAAATAAAGGGAAGGAAAGGAAATGGCAGCTGACATAAGCAGTGCAGAATGGCCAAACGACGCCAGACGGGAACACAGACAGAGAAAATCATATGAAAACAATAGCCTGAACGAAAACACTCCAAACACTTTAAACACACAAACACGTAAACACCATACTCCATCACCAAAAACCCCGTCCCATAAATCATCGTCTAGACCTTGAACGCGGCGACGCCCACCATTGACCCGGCCGAGACAGCCACCTTGCTGAACAGCGTGTGCATAGACACCAGGCCATAGCCGCACTTGTCCAGGTACTGCTCGACAACCCGCTTGACCGTGGCAAACCGCGCCCGGTTGTGCTCGGCCAGCGCCAGGATAAGCTCGCGGTCGACCTCGGAAGCGGCCGCCTTGCCGCCGTCGGCCACTGCCTTGACGGCCTCCTTGGCCTTGTCGACATCAAAGAGCGTACTGAAGTAGACCAGCTGGTTGTACATGTCGCGCTCCGTCATCTCGTACCGCATACGGCCCAGGCAGTCGCGTGCCAGACCCTTGGGGCCCATGCATCGTGTACCGTAGACGCTCATCTGGCGAGTCCGCTGGCCACAGGACGAGTCGTCGCACACCAGCCATGCCTCCTGGTACCGCGAGGTGGCCAGACGGATGGCGTGGTCAACCTGTGCAACAACCGACAGGAGCGGGATGGGTGCCTCACACGAGCCGCACGCAATGCCCGCCGCCGCCACCTTGACCGCAGCAACGCTCTTCTCCTCGGTGGGCGGCGCCGAGGCCAGGCCCTCAAACAGCTGGTACTTCTTGCACTTGCGGCACCGCAGCTGCAGCCGCGTACAATCGGCAAACCGGATCTCGTCGGGGATCTGCGTCGCGAGCGGGTGGATGTCCACCACGTCCGAGCCACCGCCGCCACCGCCGACAGAATGGTTGGCCTTGGTGTACCGGCTCATGTCCAGACCTAGGTTGTCCGCCAGCTGGGCAGTCGATGTGCCCGAGATGTTGGCACACAGACGCTCGACAGGCGGGAAGATCTGCTTGCTGATGTACCACTCGACATCCGGCATGAGACCTGACTCTTTCTTCATCAGATCGCCGGCTGTGTAGGCCCGCTTTGGTACAGGCTCAGACAACGGCGCGCTCTCGCCAGTCGCAATGATGTAGCTGACGACGTCGCCCTTGCGCATCTTCTTGCCGCGCGAGGCTTCACGCAGTGCCACCTGTACCTGTGGCATCGAGTCGGCATTGGGGTAGTCGTTCGGATCCTTGCCCAGCTGCGTAAAGATAATGTACTTGCTCACAGGGATGCCAGTCGCGGGCGTCACGTCGCCAGAACGCATCTTGGCGCTCATCTCGCGCAGGTACTCGTGGATCCGGGTAATGGACACTTCCGTCTCGTTGCCGGACAGAATCTCGTTAAGAATCCGCGTCGACATATCCTTGGACAGAGCACAGTACTCGCGACGGCGCATGTCCAGACCCTTGACCTCCATCTTCTCCATGTACCCGCCATTCTGCTCAATCAGGTTGATGGCGGCGTACTTTTTCTTGGCCTGCAGCAGAATACGGCGGAAAATGTTGTCGATGTCGATTTCAAGCAGCTTGTACCGGTCGTTGACGAGCTTCTTGAACTCCTGGCCCACGCGAAGTGCGCTGGCCACGTCGCTCACATTGGCATTGATCATGACCGAGTCCGTGTCACCATAGATGACCTGCAGCGACTTCTCCTCGGCAAGATCCTTGGTGCTCCGCAGAATCTCACGACCCTTGTATGTGACCAGCACGGCCAGCGGGCGGGCGTAGAACCGGGACTTGGTATAACCCAGACAGCCATACATGGAGTTGGCAGTCAGCTTCAGTGCAAGCTGCTTGATGTCCCAGGTCGCAAGCTGCTCGGACGTGGCCTTCTTGTCCTTCATCAGACCCTTGACTTGCCGACGGCGAGACACCAGACCGGAAATCAGCCTGGGCAGAATACCCTGCTCCTGGCTTGTCGGCACATCCGGCACTGTCTCCTCCTCGCCAGACTCGCTTGCCTATTCATGTTAGTTTTATACCCTTTTATCCCTTGTTATAAATGCGGAACTGCAAACATACCAATGCAGACCGATCCACGGTCGTAAAACAGATGTTGTACTCTTGGATGATGGACGGGTACAGTGAGTTGAAATCCATGACAAGCACAAACTTGTCGTACAGACCGCGCTCAGGCTCAAACACGAGACCACCCTTGTACTTGTCCTTCTTTTTGCCGCCCTCGCCGCCAGCCTCGGCCTGCTCGTCGTCCTCGCGGCCACGGCCACGGAACGTCTGCTTGTCGGGGCAAATGTACTTGTTGCGGTGGAACTCGTGCAGCAGAATGTATTCGTTCCGCTCAGCACGCGTGCCAGTCAGGGTGCGTGCCCACGAGTTGCCGGCCAAGTTTGTGAGAACCTTGGTCAGCGGCAGAATCTGGACCTTGAGCGCGAGGGCTGCAATAAAGTAAGTGTCGGCCTCGATATGGGCGACAAAGTCCAGCAGACCTTCCGGAGATTTGGCCCACGTGCCCAAAGCCGCATCAAAGTCGACTTCGCGACGTTGGTTCTGCTCGCCGCCGAGGTAGAGGCTGCACATCTCTGTCAGTGTCCATGACTGACACTTGAGCATCACCGAGCGACCGGCGTCGTTGGCCAGGTCACACAGGAGACGACCGGAGAGAATCTGGCGCTCGGCAAACACATTGCCACCGACGCGGCCGATCGCGTTTGGCCAGGCTTGCCTCTTGAACCGACCGATGCGGGACCACTGGGGAGTCTTGAGTGTCCGCAGCCGGTCCAGCAGTACACTGTAGTCGACGCCCTCAAGCTGGTGACCGACAATGACATCGGGATCAACTAGCTGAACTTGGCTGAGGAAGAAGGACAGCAGCTCAGCCTCGTTCCTTGCAGTGCGGATGTAGCCGCGATGGCGGGACTTGTCGCCGACAAGTCTCTCAAAGCCGACTGGGAATGCCGACTCCCGGGGGCGGATGACAGTAAATGTCCGGCATGGCAGCTTGTTGGCCGGCGTGGTATCTGCAAGACTGACGTTCTCGTAGATTCTACCGCTGATGGCCAGAAGCTCCTGCTTCTTGGACTGCTGCGAGTAGACCATGCGCATGGCCAAGCTGAGAAGAGTCAGGGGAGGAGCCTCAGGGGCGTCGTTCTCGTGGATGACGGACACCATGTTGGGGTGCTCTGCAAGAACTTCCAGCTTGCAGTAGGAGGCGTTCTTCAAAGAGGTGAGGTTGGCGTCCTCAATTTTGAGCCAGCAGGGGCCCATGATATTCTTCCACAGCACAAATTGCTCAAACAGGGACGTGGAGGTGCCAAACACATGCGAGAAAGTCTCGCCGCTGGTGCTTGCAAGGGTAGGTTTGGTGTAGGGGTAAAGCAGCTTGAGGTACTTTCCTTCCTTGGGAATGTTGGGCAGCTCAAATGCATACTTGCGCGTGCAGACCTTGGTCTTGTGCTCCTTGACACCCATCTTGGACATGAGAGCGTCGACTTCGTCGTAGACGTCGTACATTGACACATCTTCGCCTGTGTCAACGCCGTCTACAGCTTTTGTTGTGCGGGGCAAGATAAAGAGCTTGCGCATGATGTTGTCGACCTTGACGAAGCAGCTAACGTGCTTCTTGAGCTTCTTGTCCAGCACCTTGCCGAACAAGCACAGTGTGTTGTTGATCTCTGCATAGTCTGTCCAGAAGAACTTGATGCTGCCGTCCTCCTCAATGGCATCCATGTGGTTCATCTTGCCCATTGGCATCTGGACGGCCTGGGAGCTGCTCATGACATTGAGGTTCTGGTTCAGACTGGTCCAGGCAGATGTGTCAACGACGTCAGAGTCTGGAGCCAGGGCAACATCCGGAGCTGGAGTGGGAGCAGAAGTAGGGGCGGATTTGAGAGGTGCTGGGGATGGTGCTGGGGATGGCAGGGGTTGCGGTGTCTTGAGGGCCTTTTTGACAGGCCGTGCTGAGGTCATGTTGACGCTCGCCATATTGACTGCGCCGGCGTGTGCAACCTCCATCATGGTGTCGTCATCCTCTTCATCGTCCTCGCCGTCCTCGCCGTCCTTGTCCTCCTTCTTGACTTCGACTGCGGGCTGTGCAGCCTGCACCTTGCGGCTTGCAACGCGGACTGTTGGGGACGAGGGCATTGGGTCGCTCATAGGAACATCATCGCTTGGCAGGACACTGCCGTTGTGGATTGCAGGCAGAAACTCGTCATTGTCTGCGAACGAGGCATCATCAGCCGCGGCGGCGGGCAGTGCGTGGGCCTCTGAAATCCGGACACGCTTGACGGTAGGGAGCTTGGTGTCGGCCACAGGCGACAAGTCACGGACTCGGCGCTTCTCGGCAGAACGCTTCTTGGCCGGCATGCGAGGCAGCATCGGTGATATGTTTGGCTGTATCTCTCCCAGCAGATCGGTCATGAACTGGTCGTCGTCCTCCGTCTTGACCACCCTGGACTTGGGCTGGGCGTTGGCTGCGTTCTTTGAAAAGTACTCGGCAATGCCGCGGTCTTTGGCATCGCGGTCTGTCTGCTCTCCTTCCCGGGCTTTTTTTGCCGACTTGCGGTTCTTGCCACGGCCCACGCCATCGTCGCCGCTGTCAGACTCGTAGACGTGGGCACGGTCCCATTCCTCACGACCGTCGTCGGCGTAGCCCTCGCCATTGTCGTCGACCACAAAGTCGTCCTGGTTCAGACGGTTGCGTACAATGGTCTTGTACTGGTTCTCGTCAACCTCTTCGTAGAGGGCGTTGTTCTCGTCGACCTCGTACTCGTCGAAGGCGGTCTTGCCCGACTTTCGCAGAGCACGAAGGCTCTCGAACTTGGAGCGCCGGGCCCTGGCCGTGGACATGGCGGGCGGCAGTTGTGAAGAGTGTGTAATGGGTATGTGAGTATGTGTCGTATGGCGACTGTGTAGATGTAAAAATGCTTGAAGTTTTGGTGTCGTGAGTCGTGATATCCTGAAGCGAGTATGAGGGTGTGGGATGTCGTGGTCAAGGGGTTTGAAAGGGGGGGGGGGGGTTGTGATGTCAATAGAAAGAGAGAGAAGAGAGAGAAGAGAAAACAAAAACTCGACCAAACAACAGAAACAGTAGAGGAATTGTCTGGGACATCAGAGTTAAGTGGCCGTGGATTGGTGGCCCGAGGGAGGGTGAAAACAAGCAGAGGGGCGTCGTCGCCACGGGGTATTAAGTGAAAAGTGTCGTGTCTGTACCTAAGTAATTAAAACGTGTAATGCCAGTGGCCAGCCGACGCGCCCTCACGCGTTCAATAGCACCTGCTTTAAATTCAGGGCTCTTTAGCACGCGCTCTGGACGCGCTGGTGGGTCGCCCCTGCAGTTTGTCGTGCATCTAAACGCACTGTGCTTTACACGGTATTACGGGAAGGTGCCTATCCTTATCGATAAGAAAAGTTACATGCGAAATTATCTGCACCACATGGCCACCACTATCAGGAAGCGCGGTTTATATATTTAATATTTCGGTATAGCTGGAGTTGCGAAACCCTAGCACAACGAAATCGAAAGCAACCTCTATTCACACGCAAGCTCGGTCATGTTTGTGTGCAGGGCCTGTGTCAAGAAGTGGCGTGGTCCGGCGGTGCAATCCGTCTTTGCCGGGCGCCATGGTGCGACTGCCGCTGCCAGCCGAGCCCCGACGTCGCTGGCGGCCGTGGCATTGATGACGAGCACTAGAGCAAGGGCGTTAGCGACCAGCAGTGCGGCAAGAACAGACACACAGCAGAACACACGCGACACCACCTTGTTGTTAGAGGACCGGTTACGTGCGTTTTCTGTACAAGAGCCGAGCGCCCTCGCGGGCAGGGTGGGCGGGACGGCGGAGGAGGATGATGCGCCAGTGGCGGTGGCCAAGGCCAGACAGCACAAGGATATCGTCTCGAGCGAAGAGATCAGTGCTGAGCTGGAGCTTGACAGCGACGAGCACCTGCATACTGCGGGCAAGTTGAACAACAAGCAGATGGAGGCCCGCGTGCGGAGGCGGTACAAGTTCCTCCAGGATGAATACACGATTGCCGAGGCTGTCAACCAGATGCTCAGCCAGGACCGCTACAATGAAGCTCTGTACCTCACACGCCTCGCCAGCAAAGACTACATGGTCGCTGTCAGCTGGAACGCCGTCATGCGGCACCTGTTTGCCAACGGCCGGATCAACGAGGCCGTCAAGTTGTACCAGGAGATGAAGAAGCGTGGGCAGGTGCCCAATGTGCGGACCTACACCACCATCTTCAACGGCTGTGCACAAAACGTCGAGCGGGTGCCGGTGCAGGCCCTCAACATCGCCACCAAGATGTACTACTCCTTGATGTCCGACCCCCGCATGCGCCCCAACACCATCCACATGAACGCGGTGCTCTCGGTGTGCGCCCGCGCAAAAGACACGCAGGCGCTCTTCAACATTGCCAAGACGGCCAATACCACGTCCAGACTGCCTGATTCCACTACATACACAACCATTCTGAGCGCCATGCGTGCTACAACCGAGCTGCCCTACGACAAGAACGACAAGCGGGAAAAGTACAAGAAGAACAAGTTCAAGAAGCGCAACGACGTCGACGACATTGGCGACCCGAACCTTGAGAAGCCAGAGGTCACAATCCGGCGAGCACGTGCTACGTGGGAAGAGGTGGTTCTGAACTGGCGCCGCGGCTATGTTATGTTGGACGAGAGACTTGTCTGCAGCATGGGCCGCATCCTGCTCCTCGGCGGTGTCAGGGATAACAGCAGCGTCCTTGCACTTCTGAACCAAACAATGGGCATCCCCCGGCTTGATAAAAGTGAAGCTGCACCGGCCCCCAAGAGCTCGAAGCTGCTTTCCGCCCCGACGGCGAACTCGGACGCAAACATGGCCCAGCCCCAGACGGCACCACTACAAGCCGCGGCCGATCCTACAGAACAGACAGTCCAGGCTGGGGAGCCAGCAGTATTCACGCCGCTGGCGGAGGAGTTGACCACCGCCACGTCTGCAGTTGACGAGCTGATAGCCAAGACAATTGACACCATCAAGCTGCCTTCCATAGCAGGTGCGGAAGCTACCCACAACATCCCGGCGCTTCGGAGCCTGCTCCTGGAGAGCGTGTCAGTACCAGAGAGCAACAAAATTGCCAAAGATGTATTCACTGCGACAGTCGTGTCGAGCAGCGCCGGTGCCATGACCAAGCCCAAGTCCGAGCCCAAGCAAAAGAAGATGACGCAGTCTTCGACCCTCGAGGCCCTCGACGAAGAGTTTTACAAAACGTTTTCTCTCAAGAAGACCGACGTATCGCTCATCCGTCCAACGCCCTCAAACAATGCGCTTTCTCTTCTGCTGTCGGCTATTGCCGGCTCACGGCGGACAACGCTTGCCCTACCGTACTGGAAGCTGATGACCGGAAAGTATGCCGTCATCCCCGACATTGAAAACTGCCACCAGCTACTCAGAGCTGTCAAGCGTGGCCGCTCAAGTACCGAGGCGCTTGAGGCGCTGCTGATCATGCCCAAGCCCGCGTATGTCGGCAAGACATTCAAGCTGGCGATGGAGGTGTGCACGTTCAACACCCTGAACCCCAACACGTTCAAGACGGCCGGCAAGATCCTCGACTTGATGAATCAGACCATGAGCATGCCCGACGCCAGCACTCTCCGCCTCTACCTCAAGGTGGCTCTCACGAACAACCAGCACTTTAAGGAGACCAAGACACCCGAGGAGGCCACCGCCAAGAAGAACGAATTCGGCACGCAAATCATCCGGGCGCTGCAGCGGCTGTGGGACCCCGTGCGTATCCTGGGCAACGGGGTCCGGGCCATGGAAAAGGCATCCAATTCAAGGTCAGGGGCGGCCGATTTCAAGAAGCCGCTTGAACACGGCCACGAGCCCGACTTCAAGTCTATGCAAGCCGAATACATTGACCTTCTCAAGCTCATGGTCTCGGCCACAGACATGATTGTGTCGGAGAATATGGCCGACGCAAACACCATCAAGGACATGACCATCTCGCGGAACTTGCTGAACCGGCAGGTCACCCGTTTCTACACTGGCAGAAGCCCAGCACCCCCGTCCCATCCCTACCGGAAGAGGTTACCTGACTCAAACCGTGGAGAGGGAAGCACGCAAAAGGATGACTATCAGTCTCTTCTCAGCATTAGGAGATGAGGATAGACGACAAAAGCATACGGATTAACCAGCGTTTGTTGTGTCTGGGCAGGCATTTGGTGATTCGTTTCTTGCCTTGTATATAACAGCACTATACGATATTTAGAATACACTACTCAGCTGTATCTGTCCAGATGAGATGTGAACATACGTGAATAAATTTCAAATGTTCCAGGTAGAATACAGAATACATAGGATGTCGTCGATGATTACATAATCATTTGTGGATATCCGACACAGTGTGCACTGCTAGCGCTGTCACGTCGTTTCGTCGCGCTTTTCTTCGCCTTGTCTATGGAAAGCGCAAACGGCAGAATCTGCCTCCTTCCCCTTTTGCTTCACAGCAGCCGGCCCACACGTCATCCCGAACTAGCAGGCGCTCGTCACTTTCACTATCATCGCCGTTATCACCATCATTTCAGCTCACCGTCGACTCTTGAATCTAGATTCCAACTCTCGATTACTCCCTCACCTCGACACACATATCCTCTACTTCTTCAACCCCAGCAATCTACCACGATGGCGAAAGTTGCCACCGAGTTTGAGAAAATGATCCATTCTGGTGCGACTTGATGATCCCTTCTTCGATGCAGCGATGCAGATGCAGATGCAGATGGCATCCAGCGGGATAGAAAATCGCCATGCTAATACCTTACCTCAACAGATCGCTCACGCAAGAAGAATGAGGCTCTCGCAGCCAAGATCTTTGGCAAGACCAAGGCCGTTGCTCCAGCTGCTGGCGGCAAGCTGGCTGCTCGTGCTGGTATCAAGAAGGTGTGCTTGGACAGCTTGGTCAAATCTAGCTGCACATTGTAGTTCTCTATCCCGGCCATAGGCTAACACTACGCAGCAGCGTGTCGCATCGACTGCCTCTGCGCCCGCGCGCGCCGGCAACATCAACTCCGAATGGTCCCACGACCTACACGATGGCAGCAACACTCGCAAGAACGTAGCCGGCGCGGCAGCACCAAAGGCAAAGGCACCAGGCTCACTTGCTAGCCGCTTATCACGGCCAGGCGAGGCACCAAAGACGAAGAGAGGAGGTGCCGCCGCCGCCGCCGCCGCCGCCGCTGCAGCCACGGCATCTACACGGGGACGGCAGCAGCGCCGCGCAGCCCAGGTTGCAAACGCCTTGAACCGCGCAGAACTCCAGCAGCAGGAGCAGAAGCAGAAGCAGCAGCAGCAGCAGCAGAAGCAGCAGAAGCAAGCCAACAATGCTACCGGCCTATCGATCCGCGGTATTGCCGCTGCAGCCAACGAGCCTCTGGTCATCATGGCCCAGAACTTTGCACCCGGCACAACGGCTGCCGACATTGAAAGCGCCATGACTCCTGTCGGCGGCCTCGTCAGCAGCTGCCGCATTCTCAAAACCACACCCATCGTCATTGCCGAGATTATGTTTGAGAGCCGCGAAGGCGCCGAACGCGTGATCCAGACATTCAATAACCAGACCGCTGACGGCCGCGTGCTGCACGTCTACGCGAAGCTCATCAACAACGGTGTTCTCACCCCCCACAACAACTTCAACACGCAGGCAGCTCCGCGTGCACAAGGCCGCGGCAAGAACAATGCCAGCACCGGCCTTGTCGACGGCTCTCTCGGCTTTGACGATCCCATGGACACTGACGGCAACGGCCAGAACGGAAACGGCGGCCTAAGCGGCCAGCTGTACAGCGATGACCTGGTTGGATCAAAGCCAGCGTCCGCACCTGGACGGCGGGGACGTGGACGCGGCGGCCGGAGATAAGAGTGTCCAGGCTGGCGTGTTCTACGCGCTCTGATCTTGTTCAGGCTCGCCCTCATGGCGCTCTTTGCTAGTATACCATCTTTCGTCTTTTATTACCAGAACTTCTCGCTTTTAATAGCTTCTTTTCTTTTGTCTTCTCTCTCCATACCTTGCTATCCTTTCTTGATATCTCCTAGCTGCTCTCTTTAACTTGTTTCTTCTGTCGTTTGGGCTTCATTATTTGGTTATGTTTACTTCGCGGGCGAACACGGGTGGATGGACATTGGATAACACAGTGACAAACACATTTGGTATATAATAAAATCAGATTACCAAAATATAGATTATCAGAACCAAGGCTACAATGTGTTCCTATTGCGGTCATCGTGTCGCCTGCAGCTTGTATATGTTAGTATGCCTAATTACACTATTAGCTGTATATCACTGTAGCCCCATTCAGTACACCACAACGGTTTAATTAGCGTGCTTCTGGCGACATCACAGCGTATAAAGAGCTATGTACTGAACATCGTCACGTGAATTGGCTCATTCCTTATTCAACGACAACGCGTCAAGGCAGCGAGAGAGAGGAAAGCGCGACCGGCGACGACATTTCTCACACATCGTGATGGTAATTAGTAGCTACTTTCTTCGTCGGCCTCAAGTTCCTCACCACATCAACCAGCTCAAGGCCCACTGCTCCCTCCTCTACTGCCATATTTGCACAGCACGGCCGCTTGGAGGCATCTCATCGACCGTGTTACATGCACACCTGACACAAAGATAAAGAACATTGCGGATCAAGGCAAGGCGGGATCAGATAAAAGCAAGCAAGGCTTGGCCAGAACTCGGCTTGCTTGACTCTGACTCTGTCGAAGCCGGCTGTGCCATGGATGTGGACAGCAGTCCTGAGTCCCCTCGGGGTGTCAAGAGAAAGGCTGAGGATGGTCCTCTTCCAGATACCGGCCCTCGGCGAATCCAGGTATGGTGCACCATTATCTAGCCTACACCTCAGGCGACTTCCGGCTGACCAGCTAAATTTAGGCCCTGGATCCCAACGTCGTCAACAAGATTGCCGCTGGTGAGATTATTATCGCCCCCGTCCACGCCTTAAAGGAGCTGGTAGAGAACGCCGTCGATGCAGGATCGACTATGCTCGAGGTGCTCGTCAAGGACGGCGGGCTGAAGCTGCTCCAGATCACAGACAATGGCAGTGGAATAGATGTGAGGCTTTCAGCACAGAAGCACCAAATTGCAAAGAGAGAGTCGAGCTGACCTGTATAGAAAGAAGACCTGCCTATCCTGTGTGAGCGTTTCACGACATCCAAGCTGCAAAAGTTTGAAGATCTCGAGTCCATTGCCACATATGGCTTTCGAGGAGAAGCCCTGGCCAGCATCAGCCACATTGCTCACCTGACCGTCACAACACGCACAAAGGACGCGGAGTCGGCCTGGAGGGCCTACTATGAGGGTGGCGTGCTGGCACCAACCAAGCCAGGCCAGGGCACAGACCCCAAGCGCGTCGCCGGACGACAGGGAACACAGATCACAGTCGAAGACCTGTTTTACAATGTGCCTACGCGGCGCCGCGCCTTTCGCTCCACGTCGGAAGAGTACAACAAGATTGTGGACATGCTCGGCCGCTACGCTGTCCACTGCGGCCATGTTGCCTTCTCGTGCAAGAAGCACGGCGAATCGTCTGCCAGCATCTCTGTGCAGTCGGCAGCCAGCACCGTTGACCGCATCCGACACATCTATGGCGGCTCGGTAGCAAACGAGCTGCTGTCGTTTGAGACGGAGGATAGCCGCTGGGGCTTCAAGGCCCGTGGCTGGGCTTCCAATGCCAACTTCAGCATGAAGAGAACGACGCTGCTGCTGTTCATCAATGGCCGCAGTGTCGACTCAACAAACATCCGCAAGGCTCTCGACGAAGCCTACTCTCCTTTCCTCCCCAAGAACAGTCACCCGTTTGTCTATCTAAGTCTTGAGATCGACCCGCAGCGTGTTGACGTCAATGTCCACCCCACAAAGCGCGAGGTCAACTTTCTCAACGAGGATGAGATCACAATGGCCATCTGTGGGCACATCAGCTCCAAGCTAGCCCAGGTCGACACAAGCCGGACATTCTCGACCCAGACCCTCTTGCTCACAGCAAACCATCGCAGCAGTACCAGCAGTAGCCCTGCACCAGGGACGCCAAAGACTGGAGCCGGTGCCGTCAAAAACACACCGGCCCGGCCATATGAGAACAGCCTGGTCCGTACGGATTCCAACATGCGCAAGATCACCAGTATGTTTGCCCCAAGCGGGCCTACTATAGTGCATCTCTCGTCTACGACGCCGGCCCCATCTGCCCCAAATGATGGCTCCGTGAGTACCGATGGAGTTGTATCCCGCCTCAACATCCCAGGCGGCTACGAGGTCGTTGACCGCGAAAGCACTACCAACTGGCTAAAGAGCGTGCGCGAACTCAAAGAGGCAGTGGTCGAGAACTCACACAGTGAACTCACTGACATTTTCAAAAACCTTTCTTTTGTGGGTGTCGTAGACGAGCGCCGCCGCCTAGCAGCCATCCAGAGCGGCTTGAAGCTCTACCTGGTCGACTATGGTCGTGCTTGCTTTGAGCTGTTCTACCAAATCGGGCTGAATGACTTTGGCAACTTTGGCGTCATCCGGTTCAACCCGCCCCTCGATCTGAAGGAGGTATTGCGCATAGCATTTGATAATGAAAGAGAAGACGAACAAGAGGAGGAAACAGAAGGAGAAAGAGAAGAAGAGGAGGCTATGGGAGCGGTCATTGCACAGCTTACGGAGCGCCGCCAGATGCTACAGGAATACTTTTCTCTGGAAATTACGCCGACGGGGGAGCTGTGTAGCATTCCTATGCTGATCAAGGGGTACACGCCGCCCCTGGCCAAGCTCCCGCAGTTCCTACTTCGTCTGGGACCGCATGTGCGGTGGAATGACGAGAAGGGCTGTTTTGACACGTTAATACACGAGCTGGCCAGCTTTTATGTCCCAGAGAAACTGCCCGTCCTGAATGAAGAGCTGCAGCGACTCCGGCAGCAGAGGGCACAGTCAAAGGGGAAGGGCAGGGCAGACGAGGACGGAGAGATGAATGGCGACGGCGATGACGATAGCACCCGAGCCCGCCGTACACACATCCGCCATGCCATTGAGCACATCTTATTCCCAGCATTCAAGTCGCAGCTGGTTTGCACCTCCTCACTGATGCAGGCAGGCCTTATCGAGGTCGCCAATCTCAAGGGGCTCTACCGCGTCTTTGAGCGCTGTTGATGAAAAGTCTTTCATGATGTATGTTAAGTAAACGACAAACTAAACCCAGTCCAGGGTCACTTGTTGATTTTTTCATTTTTTTTGCATGCTTGTTTATTTTGAGTAAAGTGAAAGAATAATGCAGCAAGATACACGTAACGCGTTTGAACCTTCCGCCTCATCAAAAGTAAAATGAAAGAAAAAGAAACACGGCAGAATAAACATCTAATATAACGCTTCCGTTCCCGTGGCTATATTACGTCTATTTATTTCTCCTCGTCCCAGTCAGGGTTCTATCAAGTTAGTAATTCATTCACATGCAAATCAGAACAGAATATCAGAGGAATCAAAACTCACCTTTTTCAGAATGACAAGACCCTCAAGGGTGCTGCTCAGACTAATGTACTCCTCGTTCTCCAGCTCAGCGCGCTCGCCATATGCCAGGAGAACAGGCGTGCTCTGCGTCTGCCAGCCGGTAATGGTCTTGGGGCGACCGGCCTGACCAACAACATCGACAGCCTGACCGACACGGACGTTGACCGTCAGTGGCTTCAGGTTCTCGTCCAGCGTCACCAAGAAGCGGGGGTGCATGGCCGTGACAAGGAAGTACAGCAGGTAGTGCGACTTGGAGGTGATGAACTGCTTGGCGTCGAGCATGGCAACCATGACGGCCAGCAGGCCACCTGCAGACACGCGCGAGAGGATCTGGCGGTCAGTGTGGAAGGGGCTCAGAGACAGAGTGCCCTTGCCCATGTGCAGCAGACCCTGTGCAATGCGGACCATGAACAGCGACTCGTGGTCGCGGTGGTAGTAGCTGGCCAGCTGTCTCAGAAGCTGTGCAAGACGGGCGTTGTTGGTACCCGCACCCAGCAGACCCATGGCAAAGATGGCGTTGAGGGCCACGTCGTTGTCGTTGTCGTGGGAGTACCGCGATAGTGTGTCGTACACCTTCATCTGGGGGTTGCTGGGGCTGACAAGACCCATGGCCAGCGGCACTGCTCGCCGAATGTTGGGCTCGCCGTAGTGCATCAGATGGCCAAAGTGGCGCAGAACCATTTCCTGGCCGACATCCTCGCCCATGGCAATCAGGCCAATACCCAGAACAGCGTACGACTGCAACAGCTCGTCGCCCTTCTTCTCGTCCGACTCCTCGACGTGCTCGTTGCACATGTGCAGAAGCTCCTGGATCTTAAGAACGGCACCAGTGCCGGCCCATGCGCACATGGCCGCCAGGACAGCAGTCGGCTTGGCAACAGGGTGGTCGACAGCCTTGAGGGTCTCCAGGATGACATCGACCTCCTCTTGGCGGCCAAAGAACAGCAGGCCCAGACCAAGAGCAAGGAAGCGGGTCCACTTGTCGGTCAACTGGCTCTTGCGCTCATCGTCTAGAAGAGTCTCGACAATGGCCTGGCTGACATCAGAGTCCGAGGAACCTACAAAGATCAGACCACACGACAGAGCTGCCATGGCCGAGATCTGCATGTCGAGGGAAGCATCAGTAATCATAGGCAGAAGCTTCTCCAACAGATCAACCTTGTTGGAGCCGGCGTAAGCGAGACCCAGGCCCATGATGGCCGCCGTTCTGACAAGAGGATTCTTGTGCTCGAGCTTCTCAGGATCGGCAAGCAGGGCAAATGCAGGCTCAGAATCCAAACGGACACCAGAGTTCATAATGCCGATGGCAAGAGTGGCGCCTGCTTGAATCTGCTCTTCTTCGTCGTAGGTGTACTTGTCAATCTTGTCGAGGCCATTCTCAATGTCCCACAGCATGAGAGTGCCCATGGATGCCACAGTCGACAGCATACCCTCGTCCTTGGTCTTCCACACCCAACTTTCCTTGTCGTCGACCAACATCATGTTGTCCTTGCCAAAGCCGGCGTTGACAAACGCATTGACAAATGCAGCAGCCAGGTTGTGGCGGGTCGACTCGATGTTTGTCATGTTGGAAACACGGCTGCTTTCGAGGTGGCTCTTGTAGATGTCCTCGGTGGACTTGGGGTCAAGAATGTTGAGCTCCTTGCCCAGCAGCTTGAAGTGCTCTGATAACCTAACATTGCAGAGGCACTCACTGATATCCATGTCCTCGGCGTCTGGGGTTTCAAGCCAAATACGCTGCCGTGCGATGAGGAATGCCAGCTGCTTCTTGAGCGCCGGGTCCTCGGCCTGCTCGAAATCAGCCTTGATGAGATCCATGTCATTGAGGCGAATGGCCAGGACCATGGCCTGTGTGTACTGCTTGTACGACTTGTAGATATCGTGGGCGACGTGCAGGAACTGCTCATTGTCGGGATAGGTGAGGAGGTTGACCATGGAAACCATGTACAAGCAGACACGTGCATAGGTGTCCTCGTCGACAAACTCGGGCAGCTTCTCGATGATCTCCAGCTCGCTCATGAGATCCACAGCATCAGCCTCAGCATTGCTCTTCAGGAAGGAGGGCACAAGGAGGAGAGCCAGGTCCACGAGGTCGGTAGTGGACTCTTCGGCGTGTATCCGCTTGCCGTACACCTCGCCGATCTCTAGCGCGAGGTGGCGGACATACTCGTGGCCCCAAGAGCCAATGTCTTGTGTAGGCGCCAACAGGCGGTACTTGAGTGTATCCTGACGCTCCTCGTCGGAGAATGTCATGCCGATGACGGAAAGAACGTCGGCCAGGGAAGTCTTGTCGTCGCTTGCGGGCCACTCCTCGTAGAGCTTGGTCAAGGGTTCGTAGTGTGGGCGGAGGAATTTGAGGGGTTTCGGTACTGCCGTCATCGATGACGTCGAGGTTTTGATGGAGGTCTTCATAGCCTCGAGCGATGGCTTGTAGAGGGACTTGTCGGACTCCTAGATTTGCAGGGGGCAATAATCAGCAATTGGCACAAAACAGATGTCAGCTCGGGCAGGATACTTACAGTGAGTCTCTCAACGAGCATTTCGAGCTCATTCTTCAGCTGCTGGTCTTCTTCGCTGAGCTCTTCGGCTGTTGGAAGGGCACTTAGTTAGCTCATATTCTATCCGGGATTCGATCATTACCGACATCGTGCAACAGCGTGCCGGGACCACCCCGCGCGCCTCGATGACGCCATGGAGCTATAAGGCCATGAAAACTCACCCTCCGGCTCGTCAGTCTTCTTTCCGTTGGCGATGGGCTTGCCATCCTTATCCTTGGGCGCCTCTTGGGCCTTTGTGTCGACGGCCTTGCCCTTGCCCTTGTCGACCGACTTGGACGCCTCGTTCTCCTGCGCCATGGTGAAGCTGTGTTGAGAGGTTGTTTGGTTTGTGGACGTTTATGCAATGTGTGCAGTGGCTGTTGGTAAATAGGGCGTGTTTTCACCGAAGCCGACGTGACTGAAGCCGGGTTGGCAGCTCCGGGCGAAGTTGAGCGGTGATGCGGGTGAGGTGTGTGGCCGTTCAAGGGAGAAGGCAATGGAAGCAGGGAGAATGCCTACTATGGCAAAAATTGGTTATTGACACAAGAATAAAGAAACGAAGCAAATAAGAGGCCAGAGGCGGTATTTCAGGTCTGGTCTCTGCTTTGCAATGTTTCGATGTCGGGTGGTGAGTGGTGAGTGTACAGAGATAGCAGGCAAGCGCGGACCGGTGGAGGGGGCGTGGAAGCTTCGTAAAACGAGGTCGACCTGTTGTTAGCTTCGTCGCAGCACCCCATTACGCGAGGCTTTGCCGCCTAGTCCCCAGCTTGAAAACAAGTAGGGAATAGTGGGTCACCTGACAAGCCACGGTATCAATCACCCAGCCACCGGAGCCACTTTATTTTGAATGTCAAGATGACTAATTTTACGATAAGCTTATCTTTATCTTATCGTAAATTTACACCCCGCGACCAAACATATTCTCGACGTCAAGAAATTCTCCAGCTTGGGCACGACAGACAGCATCGACAGTCTCCAGCATAAATATACGACACTTAACAGAGCCGACCACAACTCTGCACACCAACCGCAAATATGAAGTTGGATACGAAGAGCTTGCGCTATCTCACGCCCGAGGACTGGCGTGTCCTCATCGCAGTATGTTTTTTTTTTAAATACAGAAGAAAAATGAAAAAAAGAAAGAGAAAGAGAAACTTGTGATGATGCAGATGGGCAAAATTCGACAGGACAGGCCTCGGGGAGCTCATTCAGAGCCTTAAAAATCACTCGTTTCAAATTCTAATCGGTGTCGCTTTGCAGGTGGAAACAGGCAGCAGAAACCATGAAATCGTGCCTACGATCATGATCGACAGAATTGCCCGCCTCAAGGGCGGCAGCAGCGGCGTCCACAAGAGCATCTCGACCCTGGCCAAGACAAACCTCATTGGCCGTGTCAAGGAGGCCAAATACGACGGCTACCGCCTCACATACGGTGGACTCGACTACCTTGCAATGCACACATACTCACAAAAGGATGTAGTCTACAGTGTCGGACATCGTGTCGGTGTTGGAAAGGAGAGTGACATCGTGATGGTCGCTGCAAAGACAGGCGAGCAGCGCATTCTGAAAATTCACCGCCTCGGCCGTATCTCTTTCCGCACAGTCAAGACGAACCGCGACTATCTCCGGAAACGCCAGGGCGGCTCTTGGATGTACCTGTCCCGCCTATCTGCTATGCGCGAGTACGCTTTCTTGGAGGCGTTGCGCGAAGAGGGCTTCCCGGTCCCAGTGCCCTATGCCCAGTCGAGACACACAATCGTCATGTCTTTTATCGACAACGCCCTTCCCCTGAGACAAGTATCTGAAGTCCCAGACGTTGCAGGCCTCTACGCAGACATCATTGGCCTGTTGCTCCGTTTGGCCCAGCACGGCCTTATTCACGGCGATTTCAACGAGTTCAACATCATGATCCAGGAGCAAAAGGTCGAGAAGCGCAAGAGCAAGAAGGCCTCGAAACAGGCCGACTCTGGCGCAGAAGCATCAGCGGCAGACAATAAACAGGCCAAAGAGGATGAGGAGGAAGAGCTGGCCACCGTGCCAATTCTTATTGATTTCCCCCAGATGGTCTCCATGGAGCACAGGAATGCAGAAATGTACTTTGATCGCGATGTAGCCTGCATTAAGCGTTTCTTCGAGCGTCGTTTCCATTTCACCAGCACACAGTCAGGCCCCTTCTACAGAGATGCCCTGGCAACTGTCGGCAAGGACGGCGCGAAGCGCATTGACATTGCCGTCGAGGCTTCCGGTTTTACAAAGAAGATGTCCAAGGATTTGGAGGCAGCTATCGCGGAACAGCGGGATACTGAGTTCTCTGATGCTGACGACGACGACGACGATGACGAGGAGGAAGACGAGGAGGAGGAGGAGGAAGAAGATGAAGACGAGGAGGAGAAGGGTGGTGATGTCTTGGTTATTGGTGAAAAGCAGTCTACATCTTCAGAAGCTGACGATGTGGCATCAAAGATGCCGAATCTGTCACTAGGGTCGGAAACTTAATCTTAGGAGCCACAAAGAGATTTGATATTAGTATTTATGAACAACGAGCAATAGCTCACTCTAGTTCTAAAATAAATGCAGCCCCCCCTTTTTTCGTTTTCATCATATCCGTAACTTGTGTCCTTGAAAATTGAGTATAGCCGTTCCATTGGCAGACTGAGAACCGATCGTGTAAATGCAAAAAAAAAAAAAACAGTAGGAAAGATAAAACATCAGAAAAGAGAATTGAGAGTGATAAATCAGAAGCAAATATTAAATGAAAAACATGGGAAGAAACAAACAGCAGAAAGCAAAAGATCAGCAATGTGGCGGAAAGAAACAAAACAACAGTAACAAATATATCTGACACCATCCGGGCTCAAACGTGGCCGTGACCGTGTACATCATACTTCATACTTCTGGCGGTATTTATTATAGTCTTGATAACATGACGCCTGGCCGCCTTTGCAATAGGTAAGCCATAGTAGTGCCTGCTCAACAATACAGGCGCTTCCACAATTGTTAGTACAAGTGTGTTCATTAGAGTGAAAAGGCCCGAGACAGGACAAGGAACTTACAATGGCAGAAAGAAAAACAATTTAGAAAAACAATGCAAGGAGGCAAAAAGACAGGAGCGAATGATTCTTCTGTGTAGCCGTGATGCAGACCAGCTCAGAGTCTACTCGCCCTTCACCGAAGCTGCCTTTGGGGTGGCAGCCTCGGTGCCGCCGGGAGCAGAGTTGTCGACGACAGTGGCACCCTCGTCGCCCGAGCCGTCGGTTGAGGCAGCGTCAGTATCGGGCTGTGCCTTCTTGCTATTGATTGTTAGTGTTGGCAAATAGATAATAGGCAAGACGAATTGAGTCACTTACATAGCCAGAGGGGCGGTGTTTGCAGGCATGCCACTGGACATGGCCGGGTAGGACGAGTGGCGGGCAAAGGAGTGTCTACAAAGAAAGAAAGTCAGTAGCCATCTTAATAGAACACAAAGGTCAAAGACTGAAATTTCATACCCAAAGCTGCTGCTTCCCTGTGAACGCCGGTTCCACATAGCCGGAGCGTAAATTGAAGGGCTTATGCCGACAGCCGGGGTTCCGTAGGCGCCAACATTGTACTCGTTGGTGCGGTACTGGCGGCGCTCAGCAGTGATGCGCTTCAGCTCCTTTTGAGAGGGCGTGTCGGCGTAGCGGACCTGCATGATGAAGTTGTCTTGGCCAATAGCCATGCCATGGAAGTTCTTGATGACTTTCTCACAGACATCGCGAGACTCAAATCTAAAAGTTTAAGTGTTAATGGTCAGTTAGTCAAAAAATGCAAGAAAAAATGCAAGAAAAGTTTCTACTGACCTGGCAAATCCGACACCGCGGCTGTTGCCCATAGAGTCACGCAGGATCTTGCTAGAGACAATATGGAATGGCTCGAAGATCTGGCTGAGTGTCTATGTATGTGTTAGTATTGAAGAATAGCTTTGACTTGTGAGGTTTAGTCGATGTACTTACACTCTCGTTAATGTCCTTGGGGAGGTTCGAGATGTACAAATTGGTGGAGCCTTCGTCACCCTCTGCCTTGAGGCGGGCATTGAAACTTTCCTTTATATAAATATTAGTATTGTTATTTCAATTGGAAGGGAAGGGGGACAGAGAGAAGGTGGCTTGTTAAGTCGACTTACTCTGGCAAAGCCAACCTCGTAGCCGCGGCTGTAGAAGCCGCGGATACACTTATCGGAATCTTTGACGTCTTTGAACTTGGCAAAGCCAAAGCTAGATTAGGAAATTGTTAGTCGAAAGATCAAATTTGAGGAGAATGGCTAGAAAGGCACTCACCCCTTGCAAGCTCCCGTGGCTGTGTCGATTATGGCCTTTGATTGCTCGACTTCGCCAAAACGCTCGGTGTAGCTGAGGAGCAGATCGTCGTCAGTGGTCGGATGGAGGCCGCGGATATACACGTTGCGGTTTCCCTGAATGCGGTTCTCAAGACACTGCTCAAGGGGCTTGATGTGGTCAGTCCAGACGGCAGGAACAGCCTTAGGAACCGGGGGTTCCTGAGCAAGGAGGCGCTCGATATCTGGGTCAGTCTGGGACTTGGCGGCCATGAAAGTGGTGATCTCCCGAGGAGAGGGAGTGGTGTAGGAGGATCTCTCCAGTGAGACGACCCGTGCTCCTCCACGGTCAGCACCATGGCCAAAGAAAGGTGTGGCGGGTGCGGACTCTGTTGCCGAGGTAGAGTATGAGCTGCGCCGGTTGTCAAGCACAGGAAGCTCACGCGGAATCCGGTCACCGTAAGGGACAGGCCGGCCACCAGGAGCATAGGGCATCATCCCACCATGGGTGTAGGCGGGGGCGTAACCACCAGGGTACTGCAGTGGGTATGCGGCAGCACTGTAGCCATGATCAGTCATAATAGGGTAAGCTGAGCTGGGGTAGTGAGCAAAAACAATGCTTCCATCATGGCTATTCATGAAAGTGGCCGGGGGGATGTTATGGAGACTAGGGCCAGCAGGGCCCATTCCGCCAGCTCCAAGGCCCATGGGAGCAAACTGTCCCATGAGGGAGTTCATGGGGTCTTCCTGCCCAGGCAGGGGTGCAGACTGAGCGGCTCCTTGATGCACGTGCATGTCGGCCGAACCACCGTGGCCGGCATTGTAGCCCGAAGGGGCGCTGCGACGACCCTGGTGGCCGGCGTCCATTGCTTGTGGGTAGCTAGCCATTTTGTGAAATGAAGGCTGCATCGTTTTGTTAGCCGATGCTTCTAGCAGGATATGTGTCTGGGCTGGGTTATAATGCTCACATACCTGGGTCTTGTGTTGAAAGGCTGCTTCCGAAAGTGTCAACAGGACAAGATGTTGTCAGCTTTGCTCTTTGTGGGTGATGGAGAAAGATCATCTCTGGAGGTGCTTACCGTATTGTT
This sequence comes from Ophiostoma cf. undulatum, assembly GCA_022392935.1. Taxonomy (NCBI): domain Eukaryota; kingdom Fungi; phylum Ascomycota; class Sordariomycetes; order Ophiostomatales; family Ophiostomataceae; genus Ophiostoma; species Ophiostoma cf. undulatum. The sequence goes on from JAKRGL010000049.1 coordinate 692,322, forward strand.
GTTGGTGCGTTGCACACTGATTCAGCTGCAAGGGTGGCCAAAGGTTAGTCAAGACTCCGCGTGGAGTGGATGTGAAGCCCGGAAAGAAAAGGATGGAACTGTACAATGACGCTGAAAGTTGTGTTAGAAGTGCCTTGTTGGTTCCAAGATGGCGGAAGATGTGGGCGAGTCTGGACAATGAGACAAGCGTGTAAATGCAAGAAGGGAAGATACAAAACCAAAGGCAGGACGAGAAATCAGATGCCGTAAGGTCAAGTTGTTGATGCTGTAATGACAGAGAGTGATGAAAGTATGAAGCAGAAGAAGAGAAGAGTGAGATGAAGAAGTGAGTGACGAGAGAAAAGAGGAGAGAGATGAAGGGATAGAAGAGAGGAGATGAAGAGAGGAGATGAAGAGAGGAGATGAAGAGAGAGGGGAGAGGGGAGAGGGGAGAGAGAAGGAGAGATGGTGAAGAGAGAAGGTGGCATGCTAGAAAGGTAAACACAGAAGATCGCCGCACTCACTGAGGAAGGTGGCCACCAGTAATGACGAGGGTAATAAGGAAAGAAGTATCGTCTATGCTCAAATAAGGAAACTGCAAACGATGTTAGAAATGGTTGAAGGAAGGTAAGAAGATGGATGAAGGATGCAGGGGCTGTTTTTCCGTAGATTATATACCTGTGAGAATGCTGAAGTACGAATATGCGAAATGTATACGGGTGATAAGTAAAACTAGGAAGACACAGAGGAGAGGAGAGAGAGAGGAGAGAGAGAGGAGAGAAAGTTGAGAGAGAGATGAGAGAAAAATGAGAGAGATGAGAGAAAAATGAGAGAGAAGAGAGAAGAAGCTGAGGGCATTTTTTTCAGAAAATATATAAACTGCAAATATTCGGAGAGGTCAGCATAGCGAAAGCCAACAGTTCTACGGAAACGCCGTGCAAGTGTCCGAATAGGGCAGTTTGTGCCTCCAGAGGGCCGGGCGCGCCTTCCAACTTCTTGTAAGTTGTGGGTAGTTCTTTCCTATTTGGGAGAGTTGTCGTCTCGCAGAGGGAAGCAGCGACCAAAGTGTCGCTTAGCCGAGGGAAGGAGCGACTACCACCTCTCCAGCACGAAATGAGCATCAAATTTCACCGTCCCTTACTCGCTTGCCATGGGCCACTCACAAGCAATGCTGGATAGCTGAAATACTGAAATACCGAAATGCAGGCAGACGGCAAGTCGGGGGTTTTACGGCATTTTAAAGATTTGCTGTGAAAGACTTTCGAAATGTCGTACAAGTGGCAGATCGGTGTTGTTTCACACGACCTTTTCACATGCAAAAGGACGTGAAAAAAAGACCTAGACTAACAGAGCGGCCGTATCTCTTTCCATTTATGAGATTGCTTTGGGAAGGAGAGGCCCATGCTACGTACGTCCACGGCCCAGTGCGGAAGGGTCGATGATGCAGTAAGCTGGATATAAAGTGCCAAAGTGCCAATTACACGATGCACTGGGCGCACCTTCTCATAATGGAGATTGTGCTGTTGCGTGTTTCCTTATTTGTGGAAGTGCACATCTACGTCCTGCCTCAGCACCAACTGTGCTTTCCTCTACAGGCAACGCAAGGCTCGGGAGAGCTCAATTGCTAGACGGAAGGAGCTTCGGCACAAAATATACTTATGTGAACACGTCAAATTATAGAAGGCGTGGGATTTAGACTTGACTTGTGCATGAAAGTTACCAAGCACAACTACACGCGCGTAAGAATAAAAAACGTGAACGGTGGGGACTGGCGTCTAATTACCGGGTTTGCATTTTCTATTAATAGTGTTCCAAGAGCTTGAGCTGTATGCTGATTAAGACGTATAATATGACTAATCTACGAATGCATGCTGCCAGATTCGGGAGGTGATGGCAGTGTGCCGGTGCGGGATCCAAGAGCACACAGGAGCTTGAAGTCCGGGCCAGAATCTAACATCGGATGTCTACGTCAGTACAGGATATTGTTGTACGCCATGCACATGTAGGACGCGGTTGGCGGTGCGAGCACAGCTGGAGCACAGCCAGAGCACAGAATGCGGGGGGGGTGGTATTGGCAATGGGTGACAAGATAAAGAACTGAACTTCATCCCGAGGTGCTGCATGTCTAAGACCCTGGCCGGAGAATTGAATTTCGGTAGGGCGGTGGCAGTGGCGGTCATCAAGTACTCAAAGCAGAATGACTACGATGCTGGATTAGCTCAACCGCTAAAAAAGCACAAGATCACTGAGTTCATCAGAAAACGCATCTAAGAATGATCGATATAAAAAATAAAATATGAAAATATGAAATATGAAATATGAAAAATATACATCTAAAAAGGCGACATGCCGAGGGCAAGATAACAATAAAAGATTAACAAGACAAACAGATTCAAACCAGTATTGATAAATGGAGACCAACACCCCAGCCAGACAAGGAAAGAACTCGCCAGAAGAACAACACGCGCAGAATGCAAAGTGATGATTATACGAAGATTACGTCGTCAGGGTGGGAGAGTCCAACAGTCTCCGCAGCGCCTCTATACCGTCCATGCGCATACATAGGAAAGAAAACAAAGGTCGTTAGGCCTAGAAGAGGATGAAACGGTGTGTGCAGTGCAGGGTCAAAGGCCCACAAAGAGTGCCATTCCCTTGCGAGCCGCTTACGACCAGACATCCTCCTGGTACTGGTTGGCGGCCCGCATGCTCTTGACAATCTCGTCACCCTTGGCGTCGGAGATGCCGCGCTGGCCGGCAATAATCTGTCCAATGACGGTGTTCACTTCGCGCGCCATGTGCGAGGCATCACCGCAGACGTAGATGTAAGCCTTGGACTCGAGCAGCTTGTTGACCTCCTCGGCACGCTCCTTGAGTCTGTGCTGCACATAGACCTTGTTATTGCCCTCGCGCGAAAAGGCGGTGACGAGCTCAAACTTGTCACCGAGAACCTTCTTGTACTCGACCCACTCGTCACTGTACAGAAAGTCCTCGGTAGATTTCCGGCAGCCGAAGAAGAGCAGAGTCTTGCCGACAGTCTCGCCGTCGGCGGCCAGCTTGGCACGCTCCTGGACAAAGGCGCGGAAGGGAGCAACACCGGTACCGGGACCGACGAGAATGATGGGCTTGGTAGGGTCGGAGGGCAGCTTGAAGTTGGAGTGGCGAACGTGGACAGGGACCCGGATACCATCGTACTTGTCGCGGGGGCCCGAAGTTTGGTAAGTCAGACCGAAAGCGTCAGGGCTGGGGTCATTGTTCTGCTTCTGCTTCAGGGCGTACAGGTAGTTGGTGGCAACACCGCGCAAGTTGTCCTCGCGGCCGGGAATGACCTGCGACTCGACAACAGCAGTGATGGAAATCTTGTTGGGCTGGACAATGGCGGACGACGAGATGGAGTAGTAGCGGGGCTGGAGCTTGTTGATACCCTCGACAAAGGCCGAGAAGGGGATGTTGGTCCACTTCTGGCCCTTGCTGGCAGCCTTGAGCAGACCGGCAATGTTGAGGCTGTGGGCGATGACCTTTTCGTGGAAGTAGTCCTTGTCGCCGCCGAGCTTGGTCATCTCGGCCTTGGAGGCATCATCGGGGGCAAACGCAGCGAGGGTGGCGACGAACTGGCGAGAGACGGGGCCGCAGATTTCCATGTGGTAGCGAACAATAGCATCGTAGGTAGTGGGGGCGGGGAAGGGGACCTTGGTGGTAGGCTCAAGAGCACGGACACTAACGACGGTATCGCGCTGGGTAGTGAGGTCAACAATGTCCAGGAAGCGGTCAACCTCGGCACCCGCGTTGGAAGGCCAGACAGCAAGGTGGTCACCAGTCTGGTACGTGATGTTGGAACCGCTGACGTCGACTTCGATGTGGAGACAGTTGCGGTCCTTGACGGTGAACAGCTCGTGGGACTCGACAATAGGGGCAACATAGGGGTTGTGGGCGTTGAATGGGCCCTGGGACTTGCCATCAAGATGCATCTTGTTGGGCTCGCCCAGGTAGACAAGGGACGACTCGGTAGCAGCAGCTTCGGTGATGCTGAAGATGGGCTCGTAGACAGCCTCACGCTCCTCAAGACCCATCTTGTCGGCCAGGGCAGTCCACATGGGCTCCTTCCAGGCGAGGAAGTCCTCCTCCATGGTACCGGCACCATCATCGCCCTCGCCAGCCTCGCCGATACGGTTTGCGCCGAGGTTCTGGAGAGCCTTGTCAACAGCACGGATCATGAGGTTGTAGTGCTCGTAGGTGTTGTTGCCGAGACCAAAGCCAACGTAGTTGAGGTTGCCGAGAGGGGTTTCAGAGGACTGGGAGAAAGCGGGCTCATCGCCGGTCAGGAACTCAAAGAACTCAACGGCGTTGTCCGTGGGCTCACCCTCGCCGTAGGTGGCCAGGACGAACATGACAACCTTGTCCGAGGTCACAGTGTCGAGGCTGTCAATGTCAAAGTCCTCCAGATCGGCGACCATGGTCTCGAGGCCGAAACGGCTCTTGCCCTCCTTGGCGAGACGCGAGGCGTAGTCCTCAGCAGTGCCAGTCTGGGAGCCGTAGAAGATGATGCAGTTCTTGCCAGACCCGTCGAGGATCTCGCCGATGTTGCGAGTCTTGCCGGCCTTGGCGCTGTGGGCGTTGGCAAAGGCGGCGCCATAGGGGTCTTTGGCGACTCCCCAGAACTTGCCCTTGGTGAAGTAGGCAACGGTGCCGAGGAGGATGAGGGAGAGGACAATAATGTCCAGAGTATCCAGTTCCGCCATGATTGCAGCGACGAAAGTTGTGATCACGGCTTGCAGTGAGTGGTGGTGTCGAGGCGAGGCGAGAAGGGGGGTTGAGGTTCGGAGGGAAAGACACAAGACAGGATGCGGAAGGCGGGAGGACAGAGCGATAGTCGCAGAAAGATGGGCCTGACTGTTATTATATTTGAGCGGCGGCGGCGCAGCGAGCAACGGACAGCAAGGAACAGCTTACAGTATTGTCTAGAAGCGGGTTTTACTGCCTAGCCGGGACCCTTGTCTTTTTCGCTGGAGCCCGTCCTATTCATTAGCCGCCCCAGCTTTACAGTTGGTACACTTCACCGCCTGCCTGAATGGGGAGATGCTCTTGTGCTCTTGTTCTCGTGGGCGCGAAAAGGACACGAGTGTGGAAGGTGGTCAAGAGCACGGGGGGTCGGGAAAGAGGCTACAAGTCGTTCCGGGTCGTACTTTCTGTCTTGTTATCCAGTCTCAGGAGTAAAGAAGCAGAACAAGAGACGACGTGGTAGGAAGCAGCAAAAGTGGGGTTTAGCGAGACCGATGAAGGTGAGGGGACAAGAGCGCGCAGGGATCGGAGAGGACTGGGATCTTGAGCTTGGGCAGCAAAAGGGAGGGAAAGAGAAGGGAAAGAAATAGGGAAGGAAGCAGAACGATACACAAAAAGGTAGGAGGGCATTCGGGTATTTAAGAAATCGGAGGGAAAGAGCGACTGCACACCTTCAAAGACACCAATTTAGACAAGTAAGGAAGGAAGTCGCCGAGAGCTTAGATACAGAATCTTTATTGTCCTGGAGGTGAACTGTAGCGACTCGGTGGCAATCGAGTACGACCAACAAGTCCCGAAGACGGATTGGTGAAGAGCCGGCAGGAACAAAGGACAGTGGATAACAAGCCGAGCGCCAGAAATGGGGGGCACAATGTCTATCAGATCAAATAGGTGTTCATCGGAAGAGCTGGCCTTGCAACATGCCACTAACCTGGCCGCTGTCCGCTGCCGGAATAAATCTGGGCTGAGGTTCTTGAGCGTACAGGGCAAGAACGAGGGGCCAGCCTGGCCAGCCACAGCGAGGCAAGAGCGAACGACAAAGGATCCACTGCGGCAATTAGCAGGCGAGCATAGCAGCAGTTTGAAACAGTAACTGCCTTGCCTACTGTTCTGTCGGAGAGGCAAGTGTTAGTTCTCACGTTAGTTCTCAATTAAGAGTAGGAGCGACCGACAACACTTTATCGGACGGTCCGACACTTGTAGAAGCAGAGAATATGCAAAAGTCAAAAAAGAATAGGCATGATATGAAAATGATCTGGAATCAATTCGGGATCGATTATCAATAATACTGTTTAGAAAGACTAATTTTCAGAAACAAATATGGGGTAATAAAGTGTGATGCTGATGGCTGCACAGTGGTGAGATAAGACGGTGTCGCCTGTCGTTTTAGGAAATTATATAAGTACATCCAAGGCAAGAGCCTGCCTGCTATTTCAATCGGGCAATTTATCTCCTCTGCTTAATGGTGTTGGGTGGTGACCAAAATATTTCTTGGTATAGACGTTTTTATATGTTGGTTTGTTGTGTTTTTTTTTTTTTTTTTTCAAATAAAAAACGGTTGTTATTGGTGTTTACAAGGTAATTCTTATTATCTCCTTTCTTTGATTTTTTTCTTTTCTCAAATTACGGACAGATATACATTGACCCAAGCACCCGAAATAAGAATAAATTAAGAATAAATTAAAAATACAACTTATTTATTGCTCTATCTGTTATATCGTACAATAGCTGCTTCTGTTTTCTGAAAGTGCACCGTCATAGAGCATTCTATATGCTTAAACTACCCGGACGTGGGGCACGTTTACGCTTGATACCCAACATCGACGGGCCCAGTTTCGGCAGAACTCGTCCGATGCGGTGGGTCGAGTTGAACTGGTCTGTCTGGTCGCTCGCTATCACAGGTCTGTCTTGCCGGTAAGAGCCGCCGCGTTAATACATACTTAAGACAGTTATATACCCGGGCAGTTAGACACAGCTCGACGCCGCCAACTCGGGGCAGCAGGGTATGCATTCTTAAGGCAGTTAGATACATAGGGCAGTCGACACATTCAAAGGGAACCGTCTGCCGCCGAGGTGGCCAAAGCCGTTGATGGTTTACCGGAGCCGGTACTTGGTTCACTACAATGCATCCTTTCTGGGAGCTCGATCTACGTCACGTAGCTGCCGCTGCCACTTGGTGACCCGGAACATGAGATGGGACCAGCCTGGCAGAACTTGGAGTGCCTGATAATCCAGTATCACGGCGATTCTGGCATCTGGTCAACCATGAATCTTGAGCCATGCCGTGTATTCGTTGTCCGACGGGGACCCTCCCGGGAAATGCCTACCCGAAAAGCCGTCTAGTCCATGCATCGCAGCCTGCTAGAGTTGCATTGTATAGCAGCGGAAAGTCCACGGAACGGAGAAGAGGATCGTGTTCTTTTGTTTTCTTATTTTGCGTTGAAAATCAAATCATAGCAATTATCAGAAGGCGGCAGACCGGACCGTGAGAAGGCAACAGGTGATGCGAAGTAGCGATCAGAAATCAAGTGAGGCGCGCCCAGGACTAAGACAAAGCAATGTAGAGATGAAAGCTGCATAAGACCACCTTTCCATGTATTTGAGCATCCAAGCATTCAAGCAAACACCAAACGGCGCTCGTCTCAATCTACTGTGGCCGTCCACCATGGCCGAGTCTGAGATTGTGCAACACCATCATCATCTGAGAAAAAAAGGCATGACGAACGACGGGCACTGGCAATCCGGCCTCCCTCAACTCACAACCCGGCACCTTAATACTGGGCTGATCATGACCTTCTTTCTTATTTTCTTCTTCTTCTCCGTATGTTACCAGAACCCGGTCCGGCCCTTCTGCGATGACGAACATAACTCAATGCACCTTAATGGAGAGTACTCTGTAAGCCGTGTAAGATACATCGTCACAGTATATGCCGCTCGGACACATCTCCTGATCTGCAAGTGGATAGCAATATCCCAGAGTGCTCTGGGGGTGTCCCAACCGCCTGGCCATTCGATACCTGGGCCTCTCATTTTCTCCCTTGGATGCTATCGATGTGACAAGTACGCTTTTTAACCGGAGCATAGTTGAGACTCCAAACTATTCTCAGTACAGAGCTGGCTAATGGGTTGTTTACGTCCATAACATCATCAACCCTCCCCCTTGCTGTCCCCATCACCAGCCCCCTCGCTCCCAACAACACGCCCTGGGCTGCATCTTACCATCCGGTCGGGCCTCGTCTGCTCTGACCCCTACCACCGCATCCACACTAACATTGCAATCAACAGTGCATCCCAATTACGTCGTAGAAATTTAAACTTTGGCTGGCTGCGTCTTTCACGTGGTGCCCGAGCAACTCTGAGCCAATACCGATATTCTATTGGCTGTCACGGAATATATAAGTGGATCAAGTAAAGAAATACAGCCACTCAGGTGCTGTGCAGCTTCGTTCTTTGCTCGCTCCTGCGGGACACCTCGATAGCATCCGATAGCTAGACTGCAGCACTAGCAAAAGGCAGAACCTGATGGGGTCCCGGCCTCTTTATTTGCGACGACTTGCGTATTATCTTTTTGCCCCTATTGAATCGAACATTCTCCTGAAAAACGGCCAGCTTGGAGCAAGGGTCTACCAGCTTTGGCCCCGCCCCGCGCACGCTGATTGGCTCTTCCCGCTACCTGTGCCTGCATAAGGGATTGTACAGTATTACATAGTAGGCCCATAGGGAAAGAACGGTCGATGCACCTGCCTTTTGGTATTTGCGCTTGCTTGCCTCGCATTGAGCTCGTTGCTTTGGTGTGCCTGTTCCGTCAAAGTTGGAAAGACTTGCAGCACACAAGGAAGGAACGACTGTCGACTTAATAGACAACTGTGCAAGGCTGTCACCACTTTCGCCATCGAGTTTTGTCTCTTCTCTAACAGGTCTCCCAACCCAATTGCTCCCGCCCTCTCCTAATGGGAGCCTACTAGCCCACTCAACGACATTGTTGGCCGCCACCACCGTGCATATTGCGCCTGCATCTGCTTTCTCCTTGCTTGATCCCCCATTTGTGGTCATTAATTAGCCATATTCGCCGTCCGCACTCTCTCTTTGATACCTCTTCTTTGGCTTCCTCGATCTCGCCTCTGCTTTCGATCTCGCTCACATACGACAAACAAACGCCAAGCTCCAAACGCTGCATCGTTGCGCGCCGCTTACCCCCGCCACACAACAAACATCAAACACCAAACATCAAACATCAAACAACAACCACTCGATCGCAGCACTGACTGCGGGCCCCGAACCGTCCGCGCTGTTGACGCTACTGGATCATGGGCGTTGAAGTTGGGCTGGTTGAAACATGGGTGAGTCTGCGAGTCTATTCCGCCTCTTGCAATTGATTGCAATTGCACCCAGGCACGCTGTTCACGAGCTACATGTACTTGTCTCGCTGCCGTGGACCTTGGGACGCCGTGCGACCTACACTCGTCGAAACGAAGCCGGGACGATCAATGGCGCCCGTCCGTCGCTGCGCTGCTGCGTCTTTCCGCCCCTCTCGCCTCTACCAGGGGCTTTTTATAGTGTATCGGGTATACATCTCGATATATGGACGGCATTCATAAATTCAAGATAGGAGAGGCACGCGGGGCAGAACAGAAATTGAGACATGGACAAGTGTGTGTGTCTTACTACCCGCCCCCAACACAGCAACTGCACTTTTGTCCTAGCTTGCCGTCAGCCATAAAACAAAAGCTGTGCGAATTCCTCGGCAGACCTTCCGTGCTCAGGCTGCAAGTTGCAAGCTGCAAGCTGCAAGCTGCAAGCTGCTAGCAAACACGAACACTGCAGCGTCGCACAAAGAGGCTTCGGATACAACCATCAAGGGCCTTGTTTAGTCAAGCTTCTTGTGTACTTTGATACTTTTGTTCTGTTCGTGTGCTAACCGCGCTATTCCTTGTCCACAGCTCCGTCCCAGACGCTGCCAGACCATGCGTCCGACCCGCTCAAGTTCTCTGCGACACCCGTGTCTCGCCTAGTCGAAGAAGACGAAGAAGACGATTGGAACAGAACCCTCAGACCCGGAATCGACAACCCACCCCCCTCGGCGACTCGGCTCGGCCCCTCCTCGTCCCGCATCGCACACTCCCGCGAGTCCAGCGCCGAGAAGCACCAACTCCAGCTGCAGCTCTCGCCCGGTAGCGGCCCTCCTGTCACGTCACCGTCTGCCGCCTCCTCCTCCTCCTCATACTCCCAGTTACATACGTCATCTTCAAGAACTGCTCTTAACAGTGCCAAGGAGCGCATCGTCGACCCCAAGGCTGCTGCCTACGGGCACCACCGCCAAACGTCTATTGTTCATGGCATTCAGCATTCTCGCAACGGTAGTTTGGCCAGTTCGTCCTCAAGCCCCTTGAGCCCGCAGATGATTGCTGCTGCAGGTGCCGCCTTCGCTGCAGATCGATCCGACATTCAAAACGCCTTTTCTCGTTTCGATACCGACCTTGCTCTTTCTCCCAGTGCTCTGTCACCGCCGCCCTCGTCAAACAACCTCCGCTCGCCCTCTGCAATGTCTGGCTCAACAGCCGTGTCTGTAGCCGGACCCGGCTCTGTCTCTGGCTCGTCTGCTGGCGCGCCCACGTCGTCTCCTCTTGAACGAGTGGCGTCCGCCAACGATATTGGAAGCACTGCATACCCCCAGCCTACAAGCAGGATAGAGCGCATGCACAGCCAGCGATACCGCCATGACGCCCACAACCACTCTCACTCTCGCCACCAAAAGGAAGAGCAGAAGACCGTCGGCGAATATGCCTTGCACGTCCTATTTACTTCGGTGTGTATTGTGTACAATATAAATAAGCTTTAAGACCATAGCTAACATTCTAGTTCATCTCTATTGCAGAGGAAAAGCTCAACGCTTGCGTGACGCCGTTTGACACAGAACCCAATGTCGACAGCATTTGCGGACCAGGCGCTGATCCTGCCTTTGACCAGCAGCTGACCGCACTGGGCCATCTCGGAAAGAAGAAGCCAAAGGCCCTCATCGACACTATGATGCTATGGCGCAAGAGTAAAAGCGATGCGGCCAACGAGGCGCGCAACCAGCTGCAGCAGGCGCGAGGCGGCCCTCCTGGCCCTGCTCCGCTCCAGCGGCGCAACACAGAACCCGTCCAGATGACATCGCCATCAGGTGCAGCCGAAAGTAATCTTAACCCTGCGGCTCTGGCTGCAAAGCAAGAGTTTGTCGCCCAGGCCGAACGGAAGTCAACCGTGTCCATCTACATCCTTGTTCGCGTGCTGCTCGAAATTGTCACACACAGTACCCTGGCTTCCATCACACCAGAAATGGAAGACAAGCTCGAGGGCATCATCTTCAACCAGGTCAAGATGGCCGAGAGCGACCAGCTCCTGTCCTCTCCGCTACGTCTTGCAAACTGGAATCTGTTTTCTCAGCTCCTCGGTGCTATGAGTGAGATTAGCTTCGCCACCATCACAGACCGTTTTATTCTCGACCTCAAGAGCTCACTTGACGATTCTAATTTCCGGAGCCCCGTGCTCGGCATGCGCAGTGAGGGCGAGGACAAGATGGAGCTGGTGCTTCTTGGCATGAGACATGTGCGCCTTAAGCTCGCCCCTGCGACCGCATGGGACCAGTCCTGCGACTTCATGATTGCGCTAGGCAAGCTTTTCAGCCGCTGCCATGGCCACAAAGTCAAGTCTGCATTCTGCCAGATTTTTGAGCAGCTTCTCCTTCCTGTCGCTTCCAATTCCAGCAACAGTGATTTTAGCCGCCCCAAATGGGCCGAGGTCCTCAACACGATCAGCCCTAGACTGGCTCGTCTGTTTGTGAAGCCGCGATACTGGTCCACGGCGTTTCCTCTCACTGCGACAATGCTTTGCGTATCGTCGCCCGAGACATTTGGCAACCAGTGGCTGCAACTCATCTACCCGCTTCAAGCCAAACTCAAGGACCGCGCTACAAAAGCTCTGTCTTTGCAAGCAATATCAAGAATCGTCTGGACATACCTGCACCGCACAACAGACGCCCCAGCCAACACCATCAGAAAGCTCGAAGAGGTCCAGAAGCTTGTCCTGCCTAGCACCAAACGCTCTATTATTGCCTCTGATGTTGCCGTTGTTGAGCCCCTCATCCAGATCATTCGCTTTATCGGTTTCAAGCACCCAGAGTTCTGCTTCAAGACTATCATTTTCCCTCTCATCAATGCCGAGCTCTTCACAATCAACCGAGACCTAAAGGTCGAGAATCTGGAACCAGATAGAATAGTTATTGGCATTCGTGCATTCCTAGCGGTCATCTCTGACTTGGAACGGGGCGCCACAGGCCGGCCTCCCTTCCCGCAAGGCTACTCGCCGTTTCCAACTTCTGAGCGGGCACCGATTTCACCCACACTAGGTTCTCCTACCTCGGCTGGCTTCACTGGGAGCGCCATGTCAAACACTGCCGCCCGTCTGCGAGCCCTATCTGTATCAACGACGCCTGCCACTCCCAACGACGATGGCCAACTCTCGCGGCCAGTCGCAACCAATGTCCTTAGTGATACGGTACGCGACTACTACTCTCGTTTCTGTGAAATCTTGGGGAAGATAACAATTATTTGCGATAACGCCTTTGGCGGACAGGCTGCTTTGGATGAGAAGTTCAGCAGCCCCGGACCGAAGACGCCTATGGCAGATACGTTCAACTTCCGCCGTGATGACCACCAAACACCCGTGGACCAGAAACAAAGCTTCTATGAGCTTTTGCATGTTGCTGTTCAGGCTCTTCCGAGGTGCTTGTCACCACAGATCCCTTTCAATTCTCTGATCAACCTTTTGTGCACCGGCACCGCCCACATCCAGCCCAACATTGCAGAATCGTCTGCCCAGTCCCTCAAGGCCATTGCGCGCCAGTCACATGCCCAGAAGGTCACCATGGGTTTCTCGCGCTTCATCTTCAACTTTGACGATCGCTACTCGACAATGTCTGATGGCGGAATGCTTGGCCCAGACCATATTGAGAACACACTCCGTCTCTATGTCGAGCTTCTTCAGATATGGATTGAGGAGATCCAGCGCAAGACAAAGGATGTGTCGGCCGAGTCCTTGGAGCCTGGAAACCCAACAACCAACTCTGGTAAGCGTGGTATGAAACTTGATCTGTCGAGTATCTGGGCCGAGGTTGATCAGGTTGAAGCACATGGCCTGTTCTTCTTGTGTTCGCAGTCCCGAAGAGTGCGTCACTTTGCCATCACTGTCCTGCGCCTTATCGGAAAATTCGACACAGCGCTCGGCAAGCCTCAAGTTGACGGCGAGGACAATCTTCGCGTCATCAATATCCTTGAAAACGAGTCGTCAAAGATCATGGACTTCAACGACGAGTATTTGACCGTTGCCGAGCGTAGCCGCATCCAGCGCGGTCTGAAGATCAATGGCAACCAGGGCGCCGTGATTGAGCTGTGCACGAGTGATCTGTCCTATGATGCCACACTGTGGTTCAAGGTTTTTCCCAACTTAATCCGCGTCATCAACGACAAATGCGTCTTCGCCGTGACGATTGGCCGTGATTTGATCTGCAATCGCATCCTGCAAATGTACAAGGCCATCACCATTATCTCCGAACCGACGCGCGGCCCCTACTATGGCACCGACCCTGGCAGTGCTCGCGTCCTTGCTCAGACACCGACTACACAGCCTGAGCTCCTCGTCGAGCAGTGGAGGTTATATCTTGTGTTTGCTTGCACAACGATGCAAGACCCTGGAAGTACAGGCGCAAATGGAGGTCAGGCCAACCAACATGGACGGAAAGGCTCCAAATCGTCAGCCACTGATAAGATCGTGACGGCCCGGACGCTTTTCAAGTTCCTGAACCCCCTCCTGTCAGTGTCCTCTATTTCAGTTCGAGACGCGGTCGTGGCCGGCATGGGATCTATCAACATCAACATCTACCGCACACTCTTGGAGGAACTTCAAGGCCACGTCTCGCAGTGCAATAACGAAGCTGTCACCCACATGCAAAACCGCACGCACAACCGCACAAACAGCGGCCCCAGGCGCAACAAGAAGATGGATCTCTTGCGGACTGAGATCACCCACGTGTATCGGCTGACTGCACACTTCTTAAAGAGCCCAGAAGTTTACAACGACGAATGGGTACTCGGTAATATCGTCAAGTACGCGACAGACATCAAACTCTTTTTGAATGATGGAGAAGTACAACATGATATTGAGTTCCAGCGGCTCAGACGCCACTACTGTGGCCTCATCGAGGAGTTGTACTTGGGTATCAACCGCACAGAAGAACCCACCCGGTGGATGACATTTGAAGCCCGCCAGTCGTCTTTTACGTTGATGGAAAAATGGTGCGGCTTCTCTGTAAGCCAGGCGCAGGGCTACGAGAATGGCCGTGTAGCCATGGTTGGCCAGCAGTCTGTACCGCGTGGACCCGACAGCACTCTGACAGCCGCCATGGAGATTGAAAAGCGCCACTTGAGAACGGCTGCCCTGAGTGCCCTGGCTGCACTCTGCGCCGGCCCCATCACGTTCAAGACCGAGAACGATGTCGTACTCCAGTTCGACATGCGGCGGATGTTTGCGTGGATTGAGGACATTTTCCGATCCGGAAACGACCGCATGCGCCTCATTGGCCGCCAAGCACTCAAGAACCTCATCGTCCACAACAAAGAGCACCCGCTGCTTCTTGAGCATAGCGTTGGTCGCTGCTATCTCACAGAGACATCCCATGTTCTCGAGTGCTACTTTGAAGTCGTTACCCAGGTTCTCCTTGAGCACCAGGACTACCAAACTCCCTTTTGGCGTTTGCTAGGCCTGTGCCTCTTCACGCTCGGCAATGAGCAGTCCGAGATCCGATCCAAGTCTGTGCTTATGCTAAGGGCACTCGAGGAGCGCCAAAACATTGGACGTGGCTCAAAGATCCAAGACTTTGATATCAGCGTTTCCGACAAGACCAAAGCCGTGTATAAGCTTGCCCAGTACAAGATCTCGGAGCGTCTTTCCAAACAGCACACCGAAGTTGCGTTTCACATTTTCTCCGAGTTCACGTACTACTTCAAGGACCTACAACAATCGGCCCAGAGAAATGTGATTGCTGTCATCCTGCCGTGGATCCAGTGTGTCGAGCTCAAGGTTGACCCCAATGGAGGTCCCACTGCCGAGTCATACGTTCTTCTTGCCAACCTGCTAGAGATAACCATCAAGTCTAGCAGTGCATTGCATAACGAGGTGCAGGCACTCTGGCAAGCACTGGCCACTGGCCCCCACCCGGGCAATGTTCGCCTGATTCTGGACTTTATCATGGCTTTGTGCTTGGACAGAAGAGAGCAGAACTTTGTGGAGTATGCTAAGCAGATTGTTGTCTTTTTGGCTAGCACAAGCAGCGCTCCCGGCCAAAAGGTGATCGACTTCCTTCTTATGCAAATCACCCCGAAAGCCATGGTGCCCAACGAGAAGAGGGAGACCATGCCGCCCCCCCCGGATGCAAGCATCCTGTTCCCGTACTGTGCAGACCTCAATGAAGCGCTTCCTGTCGGCACAAAACAGGCTGGTTTCTCGCTCGGCCAGCTATCCCTGATCTTGCTTGTGGACTTGATGGTGTCTCCTTTGAATCTCGTGTCTGAATATGTGCCCATCTTGTTGCAAGTGGTCACTGTTCTTTGGGACCACTACACTCCCCTGGTGCAAGAGCAGGCTCGTGAGATGCTGGTCCACCTTATCCACGAGCTTATCATTTCCAATATTGACGACAAGACACACGACGAGGCCGTGGCAATCGAGGGGCTTGTCGAGCTTATTCGCCGGCACGACAAAGCCGTCGTCTGGGGCTACGACGACAGCAATGGAAAGGACGACGACCAGGACAATAAGGTGCCGGCCAGCATGGAGTACTTGACGTCCGAGGTTGTCAAGACTTTTGAGGTTGCCTTTCCAGGCATCAAGGAGCAGTGGGGGCGTCTGTCACTGACGTGGGCTACTTCTTGTCCCGTACGCCATCTTGCATGCCGGTCTTTCCAGATCTTCCGGTGCATCTTGACGTCCCTGGACCAGTACATGCTTGCCGATATGCTGATCCGGCTGTCAAACACGATTGCCGACGAGGACACCGAGATCCGGACATTTTCGATGGAAATTTTGACAACACTCAAGACTCTAATCTCGAAGCTTGATGCTGATAAGCTCCTTACATTTCCTCAGTTGTTCTGGACGACGTGTGCCTGTCTCGAGTCGATCAACGAGCGCGAGTTTCTGGAGGCTGTCGAGATGCTGAATCAGTTCCTTGACAAGCTTGACTTCCAGCAGCCCGGTGTTCGCCGTCTCTTTCTCGAAGGCCAGCCAGAAAAATGGGATGGTGCGTTTGGTGGGCTACAGAACCTCTTGTACAAGGGCCTGCGTTCATCGATCTGCCTGGACGCCACACTCAAGACAATTGAGAAGGTAGTGCGCCTCCCTAGCGACGCGCTCGTTGGAGACGATGACCGCTTGTTTCTGGCTCTGATTGCAAACCTGCCACGCTTCCTGCACAAGCTGGAACAAGGCGGCACGCAGGACGAAGACATTGTGCAGACAACTCAGAACCTGCTCAGCCTGGCACTTGCGCAAGGCCACGGTGGGATTGCAATGGTGCTCGACGGGTACTTATCCTCAACCTATGACAAGGACGGTGCGGGCTTTGCCTCGCAGATGTATGGCGTATTGCAGGAGAAATTCCTTCCACGGCTCGATTTCCAAATGCTGACTATGCTGCTGGGCTTCTTGACCAACAGCGACACGTGGATGAGACTCATGACGATGCGTATACTGTGCGTATTCATCCCACAGATCGACATGCGCCAGCCTGCCATTGCAGGTCATGGATCCGACCTCATCTCACCTCTTTTGCGACTCTTGTCGTCGGATCTCTGCATGGAGGCCCTTCAGGTCCTCGACAACATCATGTCCATGTCCAGCTCATCGACAGACACCTTGCATGTGCGTATGAGCATGACGCGGCCCACATCAAAGATGATCCGCAAAGAGTACGAACGGACGCAAAGCTTGTTTGGCATCCCTGACGAATCTGGATGGGCGATTCCCATTCCTGCCAAGAAGACCGAGTCCACGAGAGCCAACATCCATGCAATCTTTTACAGCTGCCAGAATGCCGAGGGTGCAGCAACTGAGACTGCGCCTACACCTGATGTTGAGTTTCATGTTGAGGAATTCCCCTACTTTTACCCACCACCCATGGAGCGCTCAGACACGATGATGTCGGATGATGCAGTGCGGAGCGATGCATCCGTCTCGGGTGACCTGGTGAGCAGACTGGACAGTCTCGACGACTTCTTCGATGACATGAACGGCAATGGGTCTAGGGACAGCCGCTCGTCAATGATCACGATAACCGAAGCCTTCCCTGATGCAGCCGCCGTTGCGTCGGGCGCCCAACTCTACGACGAGATATCGCCCCTGTTGTACCAAGCCTCAAACCCGACTTCGGTGCTGCACAATGCGTTTGCAGACCGCCCACCTGGGTCACGCGACGGCAATATGTCTGCTGGCGTGTCCAATACCATGAACCCCGGGGCATTCAACTTTGGGACGGTGCATTCTGGCGCATCATCGCAAGGCTTGGGCAGCCGGCCGTCGCTCCATTCCCGCTCCGTGACGTCCCCGTCGGCGCCTGCTTCAGTCGCGGCAGGTGCTGGTATAGGCGGGGTGGCGTCGGTTGCCGCATCCTCGTCTTATCTGCGGGACTTTGCTTCGGATGATGAGGAGGCATTCTTCTCTGACAATGAAGACGATCGCCAGACTGGCCTGTACAATGGCCCAGGTTCTCTAGCCGGGGCAGTCAGCGGTCAGCCAGGGCACAGTGGAGGGGTGTTTGAGACGATGATTCGGCCACTGGCCCAGAGCACGCGGTCTCGCATGCGGCGCCTAACAGCGAGCCGCTCGCGTGACGAGAAGTTCCCTGACATGCCTGGCATGGGCATTGGCATGGGGGCGGGTGCATCTGGGTCTGCTACATCTGGACTTCCCAGCAGCGGCGGCGGATCTGCGGGACTAGCATCGCCTCCGCTGGCACCTCGGACGGACAAGCTTCCCGGGTCTCCGCAGGTCCCCAAGGTACCGAGCAACTACCTGACCAAGAGCCAGCCAAACAGCGATGTTCTGTGATATATCTTGGGGTTTGTGATGTTTGTGATTTTGTTTGTTTATTTTTAATGTATTATTCTTGGAGTCTTGTATCATGTTTTGTCTTATGTCTTTTCTGCTTTTGTCATCCACTTTTTATTTCACGCAATGACAACCATTGCTTTTGACGACCACTCTTTCCAATCTTTCCGGATGATTTGACATTTACGAGGGCGTTATTTTGGATATACCTATCACTTTCGTTAATCTTGATATTTTGATTTTGATTTTTGATACTTTTTGACAGCTGTACCATTATATATAAGAAATTGCTACATGTCTAGCGAAGCGATAAACCCCCAAAAACGCCGTCCTGGTATCATTATGCAAATATCCGCCATCTACCCCAAGGTCCGTATGAATCCTATGTCCTTTTACCTCGTCGCTCACCCATGTTCTGTTGATTTTATTGCACAGTTTCTAGCCCGCATCCCATGCTGCGCCAAAGAGCAAACGAGTACAAGTACAAGTACAAATACAAATACAAATACAAATACAAATGCAACATAAAAGAAAAATGCAATACAAAACCAGTACCTCTACACACCAACAAGCCACCGCCTATCCTCGCTTGATAGGGCCGTGCCGCGCGCCCGAATGCCGCGGATCACGTGCCGGGGAACCAGCCAGACCTGCTGGGATCATGAAAATAACCGAGTCCGAGGCTGGCACAGGTAGGCTCTGGACCAGGTGCAGCTCGGCCTGGAAACTCGAGCCTTCTGTGGCCCAGCGACTCAGCTTTTTGGCGACCTGGTCGCGCAGACGGGCTAGGCTTACTCTGCGAGACTTGCCACCCTCGAATGCGTGACGGGCCGCATTGGTGGCGTGCATGGGCGGGCAGGCCTGCACGACGAGCAGCACAACGAGGCAGGCGACGCTGGTCTGGCAAAAGGACCAGAGATAAGGTGACCTCTGGTCCAGCAGCGGCAGGACGTGGATGAGAAACATGAGACACGAGTCAACGCAGATGGCGCACTTTTCAAGAATGGCGGGCGGCAAGTACCGTGGCTCGTCCTGGGGCAGCCTGTTTCGCTTTGCACTATTGGTGGAATCCAGTTTCCGGCGCTCGCGGGCCTCGTCGTTCTGCTTCTGGTGCCAGGCGACGGCGAGCACAAAGGGGCGGTGAATGATGTGTCGAATGGCGTAATACTGGGCGCGCAGGATCTGGGCGCGCAGTGGCAGCAGCTTCATCTCCACCGAGTCGGATGACGGGCTGTTCCGATTGTTCCGGCTCTTCTGGCTCTTTTGACCCTTTTGGCTGTGGAGGCCGCCCTGGCTGGTTCGATGCGTGGCTGCATCGCTGTAGACTACATTGCCCTGCAATGGTGGCTGTACATGCTCGGGGATCATGCGATACCACTCGTCCAATTGCCGGTTGAGTTCTGTGCTGTCGCTGAGCAATTTGTGTATGGTGGCAGCCCCAGATGCGTGCGGCTTGGGCGAGGCGGCGGGCGAAATAGAGGACGGAGTTGTGGCGAATAAGCCGTCGTCACCACCGCGTCGTCGTTTGTGAGGCTGAGCCGACGTCAAGGCATCAGCCATATCAACATCGCCCATTGGTGGCGGTGGTGGTGGTGGTGCTGCAGCTGTTGTGATTGGGAGAGGCGGCCCATATAGACAGTCGCGTGTTTGATTAGAGATCTTGCGGGCGGCAATCTCGGCTGTGAGATAGATCATTGTTTCCGAGTCGTCCGTCTCGCCCTGGTTTGGGAGCGGCATGTCGGCGGAAAGCTCGATGATGCCGCTCAGCGGGACATCGAACTCGGCAACACGGTCACTCTCCCACAGAAAACACACCCAAAAGGCGATACGAAAGTCGCGCTGGCGCTCGGCGTCGTAGCCGCCCCTGGCCCTTTGTTGATAGAGTTCGAGAAGCTGGCGGCCGGCAAGATGGACCATGCGGGCATTATAGAGCGGCCTGCCGATGTGGGCAAAGTAGGAGGCGGCGAGCAGGAGCGCCTGGCAGACAGCGAGGGACGGGGGCCCAAACTCCCACAGAGCGTGGTGCTGTATGATTTTAAAGGCTGGCTGAAAATAGAGGAGAGCATCGCGCTCGGGGTCTTTGTCATTTGCCCCCGCGGACACCAGAGCACCGATGGCCCATATGGTGAGGCAAATGGCTTTCTGGAGCAAGGCATCATTGTCGGGGCTGCTGCTTTTGAACAAGTCCTGGTCTGCCTCGCCAGCATCAAACAAGCCTCTTGAGAGCTCGGCATACTGGCCAATATTGACGAGGGGTGTGTTGGGGTATACAAATGTGAAGTACGCAGAGACATAGCTGCTGACCTTGTCTGTGCGAGCCGGGTCTGTGATGGGCAGTGGCCAAGTCGAGTTCCAGGTGCCTGGGCTATAGAAGAGATGCAGCTCTTTTTGCAAGGGGAGGCGGGCCTCAATGTCATAAAAGTGTGTGCGCGAGAGCGGCAGATCTGGGCTCAGTCGGGCAGGGACAGGGGCATCACCTCTAGAGCTCTTGATGTCGTTGATGTCGTTGGCCTTGCTGGTCTTGCTGGTATCGTTTTTGTTGTTGTTTATATTCCAGGACCTTGATATAAGAAACTCGATCTCGGGCATAGACAGGAGCGAGTCTGCAGCGGTGGATTCCTCACGGGGGATGACAAGCTGGATTCCCTGCTGGTGGTACTTTTTTTGCTGGAGTTGAGCTGTGTGCTGGAATGGCGAGCTTTCAGACGGCGAGACGGCCGGCGTGCTGGTCACGAGGCTGTACCCGGAATGGTAGGCAGGCGAGAAGGCGTAGTCTGGTGACAGCCTGGAGGCGAACGTGCGTGGCTGTGATACTGGAGATCCTGGAGGTACTGGAGTTAGGGATGCTGGGGGCATTGACAACAAAGGTGTCGATGTCATTGGCGACATGGACATGGTTGATACGAGAGGCACAGCTGGGGGGGCCAGAGACAGTGAGATGATGGGGGCACTAGCAGTGCAGCCGGAGGTGGAGGTGATGATGGAATCATGGCTGTAGGGTAAGGGCATCTGCGTATAGTCTGTAAGCAAGTCCTGGCTGTACTGGTCGTATAGGAAGTCGCTGACGGGCGGAGATGTTGTGTACGATCCCGAGTTCTCTGTCAGCGGGTGTGTCATCATAAGCTCGGAAGTCTCGGGGCCCTCGCTGGCGCCGCCAGCAGATGTATGGACCAGGCGTTGCAGGAGAACCTCCATGCGGTTGAGCTGCTCTGTGACAGCCTCGCTGGAGCCGGGTGATGGCTCGACCCTCTCGACGGGGAGATCCTTGTAGCGACAGTCTGCATTGCTTTCCCTGCATGTCGAGCATGGCCTCTCGCCGTCACACCGTCGTTTCCGGTGCCGGCAGAAATCACAGGCCAACAGGGCCCCTGTGGAGTGTTAGCATCATGGTCTGATCCAGCTCGAAACGTACGAGAGTCGGCCGACAATAGGGAGATGCCGTAGATGCAGACGGCCGTGCCGTATGATCGACTGGCACGACCGAACAATCCAACGGCAGAAATAATTAAATCAACTTACGCTTTCTGGTGTAGTTCATCGCAGCCAGTGACTGGAGAATAGAAATAAGAATGGAGACTTGAGAATGGAGAAAATAAATTCAAAAGCTTCTTCAGAGACCACGAGGAAGACGAGCTCGTACGGGGGTGGCCTAGTGTTATATATTCTATATCGAGTTGCCCCTGGATTAATGTTTTGTTTTTATCTCCTACAGAATAATTCGTCTTCTTCTTTTCTCCTTATATTTTCTTTTATTCTCTTTCACTTTTTTTTTTTATTTTGTCCCTTTTCTTTCGTCGACATTCATCTTATAGAACCCAATAGAGTGAGGAAGCGTTTCTGTATATTTCTTGGCCTCATCTACAAGCCAGAAGGCCCGAATCTTCAGCTCCTAATAAATGCGGTCGTCTTTGTACTCTCGTATATAACATTATGACATATCCGAAGCTGATGCAGCTGTTGTTATGTTCTTGCTTGTATTTTGATGTCACCGCCATGCGGAATCGTTGTGTCGAGGAGAGAGGCGAATAGTACAGTACGTAAGGGGGCAGCTAAAGGGTGAAAATCCAGCAAGGAGTAGGGGGGGCTTGTTATATCAGAGCAAGTAAGATATGTACTGGGGAAATAGCAAAACTTCAAGTATATTTGCCCTACTCAGACGGAGAGGCCGCCATGGTTGCTGTATTTCGCCACAGCATGTGCACAGCCACTCCAGTCACTACATACAACTGTACGAGTACATGTAAGATGCAGTAGCTGCAGCTACAAGCTCTGCAGGCGACTCTCATGCCTTTATGTGTACTTTCAAGTCTATGTTCGCAGCTGTCTACAGACCATGCTGACTAAGTTATAAAGAATAGTCGAGAATCGACCAAGTATTTATTTGTCGACGATATCACATGAATTAGTCATATACATAGTAATTCATTATTCAGTTATGGCCGTGTTATACTCGTACACCAGTAGTCTGGGTGAGACCTCGCTTGGGCACATCATTGGCGACCTATGCCGTCGACACTACATTCTCAAACGATGCGGGTCTGTACACGGCCACTTACGGCTGTTGTAGCGTTTCTAATAGAGCTTGCTTGCCTGTTTGGTTAGCTTTCCATACAGGGATTCTGCAGCGTTGTTTAGTGTGTGGAATCGATGAAAGTTACTATGTACAGTCTTCTACTTGATGCTCGACCCTCAGCTTACTTTCCCATGTACCCAGATACTCTCTCGAGCGAATAGATCCTAATATCGTGGCCCAAGCCCCTGGCTCTTATCGAGTAGTGTGTGTCGGCAAGCTGAAGCCCGCCCACCTCAGATCATGGAAGCCAACAGCAACCCTGTCTCGGTGCATCCCCCCTGGTCTTTCCACGTGTATACATACTGTATATAATAATTCCGCACCCCCAAGACTACCGGAACTTACTCCGTAGAGTCTGTAGCAATTTCCTTATGTACCTAACCCGGCAGCCGTTAAAAACAATGATGATCTTATCTGGATACTATTAGTAACAGAAAGCGCCTAGCAGGGAATAAATTTGATTCTAGAAGCAGCCTCCTTGCAGACGACATAACACCTTCTTGATTCATCGAAGGAGACCGGTAAAAGACGGTCCTATATCTCCGGTCGTTTGATCATGAAGTTGGTTTATTTTTGGCTCGGCTCCAGCTCTCTCGGGCCATCCATCTCCCACTTGACGATAACGGGGGTTATGTACATCTTTGCACTACAAAATTAACGCAAAGCTTGGCTGTTTACAGTAAAAGAGCACACGACCACATCTTTTCATTCGCACATATGCTGTCCATTCAAATGGCCGTCCTGGCAGGACTATCAACTACGCCTTTGCTCTGATTTTCTTTTAGCCTTCTTTTCTATTTGATTTGGCCGGAAACCCTGATTTGAGTGGCAAAACTCATCTAGCTAGTGAGAAACGGACACCGATGCCTGTCGCTCGTTTCAAACGGTCGAATGAACAACTTACCCAGCTCATGGAGAAAGAAGGAAAAAGGGGCACATCCATTACAAGCACAATAATAGGCCACCGATGACTGTCTCTCTTTATCCTGTACTTGATTTGACAATATCCCTACAGTAACAGGGACTATTGTTCCTTTTTAGGATATTAAAGCGCCAGCTGATCTGAGTCATAGGCCATGTGTCTTCCTGCGGGCTCGTTCGTAAGCTCGTATCTTGGCCATTGACTCGACGACTCTGCCGACTTGCAGTCTGCCTGCTACTTTGCCACTTCAGCCTTGCTCCATAGACAGCAAGTTGCGCGTGAACAATACTGCATTCGTGTTGTCAGGATAGTCGGGCTTGCGTCGGGTGCTACGGCTCACAGCCTTGTCTCATGACCTCGCCCTCAGACTATCGGGATATAAGACTGCAAGATCGGACGCCTGCTCTCACCTCGTGACTTCGTTGCCGTGCCGTTACTCTTTCGTTCTTGTTTACATCCTCGAAATTCAATGTACAACCCTTGACCGGTGAGCCTCACGTTCCAACTTTGTGTGCTTCGCAGTCATGATGGATGATGTGGCGACAGGCCACTCATCCCGCTGTGATCCTTCTTTAAAAGTAGCGGTGTTGTTTATACCGCTACGTATGTTGACGTTTGCTAGTTGTATATGCACGCGACACATACGCGATACACCGATTGACCGACAATCACGCTACATTGCCATGCCAGCGGGACTAATCGAATGTTTGGGTTTCTGTCTACTAGGACAAAATGCATATCATGGGTTAAAAACAATGCCGCATTAATAGGCCGATAGCCCGTTCGACAAGCAGGGCTGCACTGCCCAATTATTTTTTTTGGGGGGGGGGGGGAGTGGAAGGCGATAAAATCTGCCACGACCTGCACAACTTGCTGCCAATGGCTGCAGGGCGTAACGTCATAGAGCGTCTGCCAGCCACCACTTTCATAAGTACATCGCCGGTATCGAGCAACCAAGGGTCAATAAAAAAATAGAGAGAAACCCCAACTTTAAACATGACGTTGTTGTTAGTTGCTAAGCCTCAGGTGGCGGGTGCATCCATTATTGAAAGAACTTCCTATCTCAATTGATGGTCTGCAGGGATCTGATTCGAGATGGATCACCACATATGTTTGTGGCTGGCTGCATTGATTCCTACCGAGATAAATCTTCCCAAACGAAAGCTGAATAAAGGAAGAACAAGGCAGCCGGATGAAAACCGGAAAATGTCAAGAACTACTTGCCAAGGCTGTGGGCTTGCATGGCCTGGACTCGCGTCGCAAACATGCCTTGCAGGGCGATCACATCGATCAAATGTCAACCACTGCCCTGCCGCTTGTCTCAAGGAGGCGAGAATATTCTACCCTCCCGTGACATCTGCCATCTGTTGGGAACTAGGCTTCCACGCCTTGCCGGGACATGCACGCTCACACCACGATGCGCCGCAGTACTTCTCTCTACTTGTGTGTACTTGCCACACTGACTCTCAGTCTTGTTAAAGTATGTAGTACTGACTCATATCAAGCATGCCACGAGTCATGCCTGTTCCTAGTCGACCAGTGAGGCTCTGTACATAATCATGACACACAGCGGCTGCCTGTCCTGGAGAAAATTCTAGAAGCAAAGGTCTACATTCAGGGCGGCTCGTGTGTGCCGTTTTTGCCTGGGCGAGCCAGGTTTGTATACGCGTGCATAATTATCGGGGGAAAAAGCCACCAAGAGATACATTTCAAATTAATCATCATTTTACCGCCGTGATAAATATAAGGAAGTCATGGCCGTAGCTCCTGCCCGTTTTACAATGTCGGACCCGGTTGTTAGGGTGGTCTGCGGCCCAGCCCGCTCCCGCCAACTAAAAACTGGGGCCGTATCAATCAAACAGTCCATGCTCGCACCTGCCCGCCGCTCTTGCAGATATGTCTGCATCTGTTTTTCTGTGATTATGTTTTCTTTCAAACAGTACCTACTAACTCTACACCGACTGTTATAGTTAGAGACACCAAGATAAACGTAAACGGAATTAAGTCACAAAATTCCTCAAGGATGAAGGTGCAATTCCTTCCAGTCGCACACCGCACTGGCCGTGGCCGAGCTGCGTGGGTGCTCTGTTATCGACCTCGGTGTTTCGGGAAGGTGCACACCAGATGTGCATAGGGCCAATTGGTCATCATTGTGAGGGTTGGTACCCCCACAAGAATCAAGACTGGGAGTCGACCTATTCCTGGTTTTTGTCCTGCACTCGAGCATGATGAGGCATAATCGGGGCGCGAAGACGTGAAGACGGTGAGGCGACATACCACCTTGAACAAGCCTCGAGAAATATACTCCTTTTGATTTTCAATGATCGGTGTACAATTTGCTCACGTGTGCGGTATGGCGACATGTAAGATGACAGAGATATCAACTCACAGCTCATCCCACGGCATCGCTCGGACTTGCGATGCTTCTAGATAGCGGTTCTGCATGAGAGGTTTTTTTTCTCCTTCTTCTTCCCCTATTTTATTCCCTCATCTCTATCTACGATTTTACACAAAGCAGCCACACCTTTACATATTTTCACCGCTGGATTCAGCCAAAGCTCTTGACCGCATGCTCGAGTTCTATTATGAAACAGTTTGACTCAAGACAACTCAGCATGGGGGCTATATGCCTAGAAGCACGTTGAACAACCGGGAAAGTCGGCAAAAAAAAAAATGAAAGAAAACAGACTAAAATAAAATAGGAGAGAAAGACTACCATCGAACCGACAAGATATAAACGACTCTGTAGAATGAAAACCCTGCCACAGTCCTTGCGATTGCGGAGGACCATCGCGGCCCGTAAAGCGGCTACGTGCGGCGTAAGACCGGCTTACCAGCCCGCCGTGGAGAGCCGAGACGACGCCGTTCTCTTCAGCCTCGACCTCAACTTCAAACTGGATTTTGACTAGCAAAGAACGGAAGCTCCGCCTCTGTCGGAGTACATGCCACACAAACCTCGCATCACGTCAACGTACTTGTTTCTACTAGTAGTGATCGTCCCGGATGTTTCCATCATGCATGATGTATGCCCACCGGTGAAGAGATGGGAACTGGAGAGCCATATCAATTTGAGCAAACGAAGAGAGTGCAAGGAACAGCAATCAAAGTCCACTGTCCTCCTTAGTCGTCGCTGCACTTTTCTCACATTGAGACTGCCGCTTGCTTCGACTTTACATTCTGTTCGAGGCTTCTTGAACAAGAAAATGGAAACGTGCCAGTGTCGAGACCGCGCCCTGTGAATCATTCGGGCTGCTACGCTGGCGTGTCAATGCCTCAATCTTGGCTCCAGTATAGTCCACCAATAGAGCATACTGACAAACCCCCGCACATAGATCATGACAGTAGACACCACCCACCCCTAAACATCCATCTTTTGTCCGTCCCAGATGCCCAAGTCCGCAGATCGTCGTAGCCAGCCTTTGAATGTCGCGAGCCAATTTGCATGTCGCGAGCCAATTTGCAGAAATAAAATTCGGACATTAAAAAAGTTGTTGAAATTTTCGACAAGAGTCACATTATCGCTGCACCATTGCTCTTCGCAATCATAGCCATTGCTAGGTCAGTCGGAGTGGAGTCAAAGATGGGCGCCCAGAGAGGGTGGTATTTTCGGCTCCGTCAGCATCAGCATCAAGTCGTTATGTTGCTGGTTCTCGCAAGTTTCCGCTTGTGTGTTTTCGTGCAGATTCGAGCTGTCGACACGCCGGGGGGCGAGAGAAGGGTGAAAACGAGAGGTCGCCGGGTGTGAACAAAATATGCTTGCGCAGCGGATATTCAAAGTCGGTGTTGAACAGATGAACGCCGACCGGGTGCCGCCACAAAAATAAGGGTGGAACGAGTAATACTTTTTGTGTACAGGTGGTGCTAGGTATCTGTGCATGTCTCGAGAACTACCATGTTGGATAGATTCCATATTGTAGTCTTGTTGATTCGAGGATGATGGCCATGCTGTATATGTCGTCGCTCGTCCTGGCCTCGCCGAGTTCGGTATGTCGACGTAGCTGAGTGCCAGCCCATTCTGTGGTGCAATTATGTGCCTTCAGATTGCATCGTTAACAGTACTGTCCCAACCAGAACAAGACGAGTTCACGACATGGATGACCTCCATAATTGATTTAGCGTTGACTGGCTAGTCATCGTTGCGACCAATGAGATCGGGGCTTACCCCTCTCCAGTAGAAATTAAGGTAGTCATCGGAAATGCGAAAGATACAGTCAGAGCGACAGCAGTGAAGGAGATCCATATGCGTGCCCACTTCTGTGCTTTTGCTGTCGTATCCTTGACAATCTAGGCATGGCTTGCCAAAGGGTTCCTGCCGTTGTGATATTTACAACCGAGCGTTCAGGGAACGAGGAGGTACCGGGCTGCCAGAGCAGCCACTCTTTTGTCTAGAGGCATGAAAGAAGGAGTCATTTCTCATAAAAAGTAGAGGGAAGCAACAAGTCGGGACATCATAGGATGTGACTGCGCAAATCCGACGGCACCAATTTATTTAAGAAGGGCTGCGAACCCCTCCATCCTGGTGAGACAACAGTCCGGGTTCTTCCTGTCTCATTTCATTTCATTTCCTTCCTTTTTTCACTTCTTTTCTCTTTCTCCATCTCGCCATCTCCTCTCCGTCACCCCCAGTCCCACTAAGTCCTTCGTTCAAACTGTACATCGTAAGCGACAACTTGTCACCGTTGTGCCGACACTTGTCGAAATGTACTTGCGAAAACCGGGCGCCAAGAAATAAAGCCAATAAAAGCGGAATTAAGTGCACAGTCATCCAAAGCACGTGACCGAAATAGGAGGGAATAAAGAACCAAAACGCCGCTTTGCTCAAGAAACGCCAATCGAAGTGGCGCTAGCCAGGAACTGAAAATCCGCACTTGCAGTTTTGACTCCGACACCTGTCGCCTAGGCTCACTTGAGATCAAAATAAAAAGATCAGCCATCTGCTCTTCATTGTCGAGACTCTGAACATCAAGAACGAAAAAGACAGGCCATACAACGAGCGTGACAAGAGATCCCCAAACAGCACAGCTCCTCAAGTCCCAAAATGTCGTCCTCTGACAAAGAGAACCCGGTGCCCGAGGCGCACAGCTATGCCGCAGATGTTGAGAAGCAGATGCCCAACAGACAGGCCGAGAAGAGCCGGCCAGGCCATGGCTTTGCCAGCATCCTGACTGTCAAAGAAGGCGAGGTCTATGAACCCAGCCCCGAGCAGAATTCAAAGTGGTACCAGCGCCTAGTCGACGCCGGCTTCGAGGACAACGGCATCAAGCCTGTCCCCGTAGAGCAGCGCACCAACACGCAGTACAGCAACCTCTTCACCCTATTTTTCACCAGCATGATGAGTCTTTTGCCGTGAGTCGCCCCCTTCTTTTTTTTTGCTGTTTTCTGCCTCTCCCCGTCGTCGCAGCTCCTCTAACCTGCTCGTAGGCTTCCGACTGGTATCTTGGCCACGTACTCGTTCGGCCTTAGCCTTCGCGACGCATCCCTCATAATCCTCTTCTTTGCCATATTGACCATCTTCCCACCCGCCTTTCTCGGAATATCAGGGTCGCAGACCGGCATGCGCCAGCAGATCCTGGCTCGCTATTCATTTGGGTACGTGAACTTTCGCCAACGCGCAACAAGAAAACGCGGTGGCAAGCCGTGACTGACCATGCCAAAACAGCCTCATTCTCGTAACAATCCCGCTACTGCTCAACGCAGCAACCGTCACGGGCTTTACCCTCATCTCCGCCGTCGTCGGAGGACAGGCGATCTCGGCTCTGAACCCGGACAACGTAAGCGTCAAGGTCGGTATCGTCATCATCTGCGTTATAAGTCTTTTTGCGTCGATGTTGGGCTACCGTGCCTTGCATGCCATTGAGCGCTGGTCATGGATCCCCAACCTGATCAGTCTCCTTATTGCGGTCGGATGCGGCGGCAAGTATCTGCACCTGCAGACCGAAGTGCCGCCTGCAACGGCTCCCCAAGTGTTGTCGTACGGCGGCATCATTGCAGGATACTTTTTGACATTCAGTGGCACCGTCTCCGACTATGCCACATACCATAGTCCAAAGGCATCAAAGTAAGTGACTTGCGCTGCCCGTGTCTGCTGTCGATTGGTGTTTGCTAACAGACGGCCTCTTCTGTTTCGGTATAGGCTCAAGATATTTTTGTATGTTTATTTCGGTATCCTGATCCCGTCGGTCACGCTGCTCATTCTGGGTGCTGCCATTGGCGGTGCCATCCCCAACGTTCCGTCTTGGGCGGAGGCTTATGAGGTATCGAATGTCGGAGGTGTGATTTATGAGATGCTCACACCAGCTGGTGGCTTCGGCAAGTTCATTGTCGTCTTGCTTGCACTCGCAAGCATCGGTAACATCGCGATATCGTCGTACTCGGTTTCGCTGAATCTGCAAATGCTGGTGCCGTTCTTTGCGCGCATCCACCGGATTGTGTTTGTTATCGTGACTCTGGCCATCATGATCCCCTTTGCCATCAAGGCTGCCGAGTCGTGGGAGGAGAGCTTGACCAACTTCCTCGCTGTGATAGGATACTGGGCCGGCTGCTTTGCAGCAGTGCTGATGGAAGAGCTCATCTTGATCCGACACTTGGACTACTCGTCATACGACATTTCCTTCTGGAATGTGCGTAACAAGCTGCCGTCCGGACTGGCTGCCATCGGTGCGTCCCTTATCTCGTTTGGTTTGGTCGTTCCTGGCATGGACGAGGCCTGGTACGTTGGTCCAATTGCCAAGCACACAGGAGACATTGGCTTTGAGGTGGCGTTTGTTGTGACCGCGATCTTCTACTACCCGCTGCGGCGGCTGGAGATCAAGTGGCAGGGCCACCTATAAGTCGAGTTCGGGAGTCGAGTGGTCGAGTAAGAGTGTGAGCCATTTGCCGATGGCTGGCTGTTTAGCCGAATTCTCGGCCCAAAAGTGTGATTTGTTTTGTTTTCTTCGACTTTGTTGCGATATTTCCTTGTATATAGGCGGGGTGTCTTTTCTCAACGATGACATTTTCTGGTATTATATCTGTTTTCAAAATGGGCAGTTTTCAACAGGCCGAGCTGTTCAATCTTCCACATAATATAACATCATCTCCAAGCTGCTTCCACTTGACATCCTTGAGACGTGCTGCCGCTGTTGCCTGATTGTTGTTGTCATGAACGCGGTCAGGCGAAACGACAACGCCGCCTTGCCCGAGCCAGGTTGGAGCAATGGTGATTATGACCGAGTCAACGAAGCTGGAATTGGCCGGGGCCAGCAGCGTGTTGATGATACTTCCACCACCCTCAATCATGATACTGCGGAGGCCCTGGGCAACCACGGCCGCAAGTATTTCTTCCCACTGAAAACGGGTGGTGTTCTTCACGCTGATGTCCCCGTCGATGATCAGGTACTTGCCGCCGTGGCTTTCGAGTAGCTGGCGCTTTGTGGCATCCGGCTCGCTGACTGCAGTGACAACAAATGGAGCAAGTCCCAAGCCGCGGCGTTGTGTGACCAAGACCCGGCTATCGTATGTAAAGGGCCAGCGGTCGTGCGGGTCGATGATAATGGGCCGTGGCTGGCGAGAAGTGGCAGTGGGCGTGCTCTGTCCGGCGTCGACATCATCACTCGAGATGCGACAGTTCAGGCCTGGGTCATCAGCCACAGCGGTACCTACGCCGACCAAAATTGCATCGTGTCGACTTCGCAAAAAGTGTGTCATTGCTTTGGACTGAGGCCCTGACAGAGCTGTGCGGACACCGGGAGCTAGAGCCAGGGATGAGTCAAGAGATGTGGCAAAAGTCAGCGTCACAAACGGTCGTAGAGGTGCGTCATTATCTGTCTGAGACGATGCCTGAACAGTGCGTGGAGGGAGATATGGCTCCAGCTTTGCCGCGTCCTCCGCGGCGAAGTAAATAATCTCAGCCATTGGAATAGGCGCCTGGGTGAAAGAAGAAGATACGAGGCTAGAAGTCGGTAGTTGATAGTGGGTGAGATGAAAGATGAAGATGTGTCGAGTTTTGAGGGCAAGTCAAGGTGTGAGAGGGAGATAATGGGGGATGAGTAGAGAGAAGGTAGAAGGAAGAAGGCAAAGGAGGCAGAAGGCAAGAGCGAGGAGGATAGGAAAGAGGGATGGTAATGCGGCCGAGACCGTTCCGCCGAAAGAAGTAGGAGACAGGGGTTGGCTGGTCGTTCCTTCCCGTTGGTCTGTTTGTACTGATGGTATTGGGCTTGGGAAAAGTTGAGAAGAAGGAAGGAGGGGAGAAATGCAGCCACGCACACAAAATGGCCGAAGACCAGGTTGAAATGTGTGAGCACTTATATAAATGGGCTGCCGGGGGCTAATATATCTTTCTCCTCTGGACAGACACTGCGAGAATTATGCTCGTGGTCAAAAATACAGGGTATTGATACTCCGTAGAGGAAGGAGCGAAGGAGAACGAGCAGTGGTAAAAGGGAATGGTGCCAGGAGGAAAGAGCTGGGGGGGAAAGCCTTCGGGAGGACAGGGAAAGAGCGAACAAAAGCAGACCGACTGGGCAAGAGCCAGGAGGGGAAAGAGTGCAAAACGCGATGCTAGCCAGATATCCATATTAATTGCCTGCCGGGAAAGTTAGCGTGCTGGCAAGAGAGCGAGCCCACCTGGCGGTTCTACACCAATTTGCTAACACAGCCCCACTATACTATTGGAAAAGACCTGCTTCGAACATAGTTTCACACGTTATTATGGTGTGCGGGTCTGATGTATGCTGGAAATCGGTGTTCAATTTGCTAAGATACAATTTTCTTCAATTTTCTTAGATTTGCTTTGATCCATCTTTTGAATACTTGCAGCGTCATAAATACAATAGCATGATCAGGCTGTACTTTCTGCCTACTAGAAGCTGTTCAAGCAGACAATTTTGTTATTTATATACATATTTGTATCTTCATCATATAGGTGGTATCCTGGCTAGGGAAAAACAGGGGAGAGACAGGATCTCTTGCGAATGAAGCTCTCGCGACCGTCAGGGTCTGAAGTAGGCAATGCAACTTGACAGTAGAAATACGGGTGTGAATTGTTAATTCTGATAAATGCATATTATTTGTGCTGCATACTATTAGGCAAAACAACAACCATCTTCAAAGTGGTGTACCCAGTACGGTTCTGTAGGCTTGCTATCTTCCGATAGTGAAGCTGCATCAAGTAGATCGGCAGATAAAGTTGCGCCTTGACAATATGCGAGCAAGATCCCAAGCACAAATTTACTACATGAAAACGGCAGGTCTCTATATTGCATGGTCACAAAGTTTGTTTGGCAGGATCATGTATCGATAATATGCGAGAAAGAGCCATCAATATATCCATAGCCTATACTTGAGTTTGCCTAAAACTCTGGTGTAGTTTTTTCCGTATAAGTGTGATCGGGTAATTCCAATATCTCACAGATACCACACTGAAATATTGTGAGAAAATAAAATAAGACGCTCGTGTCAAGAACGGTGCATTCACCCAATATAAAGCAGTCGCGTCGCAGCCACTTATCCAAAGCTTTCTTGTGGATTTTGCAGGCTCTGGTGATCTCTAAAGGCTCAAAGGAGGAGCAGGGTTTCCTGATATTTATAAGCCATGCTATGGCGCCAACGACGATAGCCAGGGAACGCATAATCTCGACTCTATATTCCAGAAACTGGGGGCCGTCTGATGGCGGGCGCTGGCACGACCACCTCGGGCCAGGGGCCATCGCTGCCATTGTGTTGGGAGTTGCCTTCTTTTTAATATTGATTGGGTGCATCTGCCTGACGTACTCCTCGTGCTTAACAGGAAGACGCCGCAGCCGTAGCCGAAGCACGCGATCCTACTACACCAACGCATCATATGCCGCAACGGCAGCTCAGCGTGGCGGCGATGGCAGCACTATGGGTGATGGCAGCCACTACTACTATCCCGGACACTATACAATGGAAAATGCGGATGGAGCTGGCGTTTCTACCCGGCCCAGAAGCCGTACCAAGAGCAAGCGACAAAAGCGACGCAAAATCTCGGCCATGCGGCAGCCAAAATCGAGGCAAACGGTCCCTTCAGCCCCATCACCATCCTCGGCTTCTTCTATGCCACCAGGCGAGACTGCGCCAGACGCTGCTTGGTCACAGACCCCCTCAATTGCAGTAGCCTCAGACACGGCGACTATTGCAGGCAACCGTGACGATGAGCCATCGCAAACCGGGTATATACGAACTATGAAAAGAGCAAAGACCCGAGCTCGAAAATACCGACGATAGTTTCCTAGTAAATGGGAAAAGGGGACATGCGAGGAACTTGCCGACTTGATGTCAAATAGCTCCATATATTTCGTTATATTGTATACACATCTATTGTCTATGCTTTAATTCTTTCATCATCAACAGCACCCCGAATAAACCGCTCGACGTTCTCTTGCACAGCGCGCTGGTAGTTGGCGCGGGTGCTGGCGGCAACCCATGCTGTGTGCGCTGTCGCAACAAGGTTGAGATCCCCTGCTGCTGCTGCTGCCACAACAGGGCTGGACTGCGGCGTTGCCGGCTCGTGATCAAACACGTCAACACCCGCACCGGCAATGCGGTCTGACCTCAGTGCGGCCACAAGCGCCTCCTCGTTTACAATGCCGCCTCGTGCCACATTGATTAGAATTGTGTCGGGCTGCATCTGCGCAAACTCGTGCTCACCAATCAGACTCTTGGTCTCAGGCAGCAGCGGGCAGCAGACGACAATAACAGTCGCGCTCTGCAGCACTTCTTCAAAGGTGACGCGTCCTTGGGCAGCCAATGCCGCCTTGTCGGTCTGGCCCCGGCGGCCAGAGACAATGGTCTGCATGCCGAGTGCACCCAATACTTTGGCTACGGCCTGGCCCACGCCGCCGTAGCCGATAATGCCGACGGTCTCGTCACGGCAGCTGCGGGGTGGTATGCCAGCCGTGTATGCCGTCGTCATGACGGAGCCCTTGAGTCCCCAGTCGCCGCGGCACATGGCGCGCATGACGGGAAGCAGCGAGCGCCGCGTGCTCAAGTACATGGACGCCACATGCTCGGCGAGGGCTACGGTGTTGCAATTGGGGCTGTTGAGCACGCGAATGCCCCGCTCTGCACACGCTTTGAGATCAATTGAGTCGGTGCCAGATGCCATGGTGGCAATCAGGCGCAAACGAGGCGAGTTTTCCGGCTCGAGCGCGGCGCCGCGGATGGGCACAACAGTGCTGATGACAATGTCTGCATCCTTTATGCGCTCGGCCACCTGGGCAGCGGAAGTGCGGTCATACTCTGTCAGGGAGTATGTGAAAGGCTTGGGGATAATGAGCGGCGGCAGAGGAGTGAAGAAGGTCTCGAGAGCCACAATGTTGAGGTGCTGGTTCAGAGGAGGGGAATGGCTCTGGATATCGACGGGTGTCGCGGCCGCAGGTGGTGTTGCCTCAGACATTGTCATGCTGTGAATTGGTGCTGTGACTGTGGCGGAAGTGACTCTGCGATGAGCTTTGCGAGTCGACTTTGCTGTGGGGATTTTGCTTGGGCTTTTGCTTGAAGATGCAAACGTTGACAGAGAGTAATCTCTTGGTGCTGATAGCCGGACAGATAACGGCCAACAAGTGATGGAGACTTGACGGGGCCGAAGATAAGTGGGATGCGCTATGCGTGTAAGTGCCGCTAAAAGAGGTGGCATCAGTGTGACGATAGTTGATGAAAGTAAAAGGCAGATTTGAATGTGAGGGTTGCTAAAAAAAAACGGTATTTATAGTATCCAGGCGATATGTTTTGGGCATGATATAGTCCTGAGTGCGTCTACCAGAGGCCCGGGCGGATTACGGACGAGAAGTGCTAGTAAGCTGGTTAACAGGCGGCATTACGACCAACTCCACCGTTTACTTGTCAACGGCAGGGCGCCGGCTGTGGGGTTACACGTGTCTTACATCTTTATCTATTTTTTTTCCCGTTTGTAACAGTATTCTCAACAGGCATAGGTCGTGGAGGGGTCAACCCTTTTTAATGAGAATCCTTGTACAGTATTCGAGCATGTTCTTAGCTCGTATAGCGGACTGTTGGATTCAATTTCGGTTTGGCGTACACTAAATGCGGCGAGCTGTTAGTCGCTTCGTCTAGATGCGGCTCAAACAGGAGCGTTTATTATAAAAAGAAAAGTAAATAAAATTTTGGGGGAATGAGAGAAAAGTTTAAACTATTTGACTGCTTCATGACGTCATGAGTGACTAAACGCCGGCGATGGATATTATAAATAAAGAAAAAGGGACGCAGTGACAGGTGCAAAGGAAAAGGAAACCCAGGATGATCATTAGAAGAGGCGCGATGAGAAAGAGAAAAGAAGAAGGGAGAAGGAAAGAAAGAATAAACGTGAGCTTTTGTAAGTCAAAAAGAAGAAGAAGAAAGAAGAACAGTAGGAGCGTTTTATACGTTGGGTTGGGCCTCTTTTTCTGCACGAGCGGCCTCCTTGGCCTTCTGTTTAGCTGCTGTCTGCTTGCGCCATTCAGCACCCCGGAACATGACGAGCCAAAGGACAGGGCTGAAGACTATCCAGACACCGGAGATGACGAGAGACGTGTAGCCCATGCCGATGCGGTTGATCATGGGCGTGGCAACAGCTGTCGCACCGGAGCTGACAAAACAACGGAACAGGTTATTGGCAGCCACAGCGGTCGCCGGAGACTCGGGGTGTGTGTCAACAATGAGCGTGTTAATGCCGTTCATGGCACCGGCAAAAGACACGCCGAGGAAGAAAAGCGCAATCTCAATGCCCACGAGAGATGAAAGGGTCTGCATGGTCCAGCCGTAGATAATAACAGCGGCCGACGCAAGATAAATGGCACAGATGGAGATCTGCAGACGAACCTTTTCAATCGGCAGGGTATCGAGGCTCTGCTGCTTGTCCAGGTCGATGGTCAAGCCAAGCATCTTGGACCAGCGACGGAAATTCCAGTCCAGCAGCAAGCCAATCGTCCAACGGGAAGACAGCGTGCCGAAGCCCAGGGGTAGGTAGCATAGGCCGACGATAACGGGCGAGTAGCCGAAACGGGCCTTGAGCTGTTCACTAAAGGTGGTCAAGACCATAAAGTAACCGGCTGCAAGCAGCGAGCCGCAGCCCAGGGTGACACCGCCCTCGCGCTCCATCAGGATCTTGAGGGCAGCAAAAGGGTTAGGCCGGCGCCGGCCACGAGCAAGAGTGGAACGGTCGCCGACCGACTGGCGCTCGTCGATGGTGAGGCTGCGCGTCTTGAGGAACTGGAAGAGTGACATGTTCCACCACGGCGGGAGCACGCTGCCATTGCCGACAATATTTCGGCACGTCTCGGGCAGGAAACAAAACATCAGCACAAAGAGAATGGACGACAAGATGAGAAGAAACCAGAAAATTCCATGCCAGCCAAAGTATTCGGTCAGCAGGCCACCGGCAACAGGACCAAGGGCCGGTCCCAAGGTGACGCCCATGGCGGCAAATCCAATATACTTTCCGCGTTCAGCTCTGGTGACGAGATCGGCGACGGTGGCACTGCTGAGGGAAATCGTGGCACTGCTGCCCATACTCTGGAAGCAGCGCAGGACCATGAGGGCCGGGTAGCTATTCTGGAGGGCAAGGCCGAGGTTGGCACAGACATAGATGGAAAAGCAGATGAGGTAAGCGGGACGGCGGCCGTATACGTCGGAGAAGTTGCCAATGAAGGAGGGCGTAATGCCTTGGAAAATCATGAAAGCCGTAATGGTGAGATTAATGGAGGACACGGAGACGTGCAGGTCGTCGGCGAGAGAGTTGAGGGCGGGCAGGTAGATCTGGCCGGAGAGGGGCGAGATGATGGCAAGGAAGGAGACCGCGAGTGTGATGGACACTTTCTGCCGGTGGGTGAAGTGCGAGTAAGGCGGTTGTGGCTGTTCTTCCGGCTGGTCATCTGGCCCGCTTCCGGGCTCAGTTTCGGAGTCTGTGCCGGTGGCGTCGGGGCTTGGCACGGCGTCTTTTGTTGATTTTGTCCCCTCCTCACTGGCCTTTGCATTCTCCTCGTCTAGTGCCTCAGCGGCCGATGTTGATACAATGCTAAAGGGTTGGATCTCTTCGATGGCACGGTCGTCCCTCCCGTCTCCCAGCGCTCTGCCGGTTCCGTAGACTGGTGGTCTCACGATGGATGAGGGCGAGCCTCCTTTCTCGACGTCGGCCATAGCGTGATAATGGGTATGACGATGGCGTGGAGGAGATAACTAGGAACCGGGCCGTTTACTCTGTATAGAGTAGGCGTTGTTGAGTGCAATAAACGGTCGACCGGGAAGCATAATCAATATATATCTATGTATTCAAAGATTGAGATAAAATTGAAACATCCTGGGACGATGGCCGGAGGCATTCTCGAAAAGTCTGACAGTCACATAGCTTGAGTTTGCAGTTGCCGTTCTAGGAAGGCACAGCGAAACAGCGGCAAGAAAGCCACAGCCAAAATCCGTTAGCAAGCCAAAAAAGAGTAAAAAAGGGAAAGAGAAAAACAAAAAGAGCAAGAGCGACAGGCTACACAGTACACAGACTACTCCGCGCCGGCTCCGACCAGGGGCGACCCACCGGCCTGGCCTGAGGGCGGTGACTGCAGTGCGATTGGAGAAGAAAACGGCCCGGCAGGTTAAGAGGCAAGGTGACATGACTAGGAAGAAGGACAAGCTGCCACGCCACCTCAACTGTCATAGACGGCCATGACTCTCGTAGCATGCAACCCAAGGGCGACTTCCGTTT
This sequence comes from Ophiostoma cf. undulatum, assembly GCA_022392935.1. Classification (NCBI taxonomy): domain Eukaryota; kingdom Fungi; phylum Ascomycota; class Sordariomycetes; order Ophiostomatales; family Ophiostomataceae; genus Ophiostoma; species Ophiostoma cf. undulatum. The sequence continues at coordinate 730,404 of JAKRGL010000049.1, forward strand.
ATGGCTATTGTGCAGTTCCTTCCTCGTGAAATATTTCCGTCTTTTTGCACTTGTTTGTTTTCCAAGTAGGAAGCTGTAGATATTATTTCGATTGAAGTTGAACACAAGGAAGGTGCGACTCAGTATCTTGGTTATCAATCAGGTCAATGACATTGCCATTCTAGGTAGTTCAAAATACAGTAGCGTCAAAGGCGGCAATGTCGTTCCGGTCCCCAAGCCAAGTATGCTCGGCCGAATCCCACGCACCCGTTTGCCGCACCTGTTGTGTGCGTTCATTCGCCACGATCCCTGTGAAAATTCAGTAAAGCAAGATATGTGCGATGTAGAAATAGCACAAATTAAAGTTAAAACTCAATGGCAGGTTGTTTGACCGACGTCGGTGCCGAGACGGCCTAAGGCGGCAGTCGCGTGCCGTAGTTTAGTGGCAAGTGCCCCATAGTTCTTGCCTTTTTCTTCTGCTTGCTGTACAATGCAGGACAGCACGTAACATCGCAAACTCTACAGCGTGCATCTGTGCTCACCAAAAGTAGGAATCAGAGCGTGGCGGTGACCGTCCCAAGCCGTGTCCGATGTGTCGGCCGATGGAAGCAAAGCTGTATCTAGGGCTTTCAACAAGCGTCTGCCGTCCCGTCACACCTCACCCAGCTCCGACAAGAAGCGGCAAGGCATCACGCGAGCAAAATCTTGCCTGTCCGAATAAAAATGAAAAATTCCTGTTTTTTACTCTGTAGACATAGGAAAGTGCTGTTCCCTTGAAAAGGCGATAGAAAAGGTATAATCAAAACCGGCCAAAAACGACTAAAAAGAAAGAAAAAAAAAACGTACAGCAGAGGGTATTCGCTGGTCGTCACCGACCCAACTACTAATCCGCCGATCACTGGTTTAACTAGGGGAGAGCGGACGGGATCCCGTGCTTTCCAGTATCTATGGCCGTACGTGGAAGGAGGACTCGTGGCGGGTATTATATAGGAGTGAATAAGGTATGTAAAATAAACAGATATAATACATGACCCCGATCTGCTATCTACCATGGCACCTCCTTGCCAACGTTGTTTAGGAACTTGCCTGACTTTTCCATCGTCCAGCCGTCCACCTGCTCGAGACACAGACGCGTGCTCTCATCCTGCGTCGTGGGTGGTTCCTTGATTCCGAGCGAGTCTGCCAGCGTCTGGCCCATGTCCGTCTTGACCCATCCGGGGTGCAAGACGCCGACGACGAGGCCCTTGTCTTTGAAGTCGGCACTCGCCTTCTTGGCAAAGTAGTTGGCAGCAGCTTTGCTCATGCCGTACGACAGGCCCACAGGCATATTCTCGTCGTCGATGGTGGCAATGCTGCCCATGGTGCTGCTCACGTAGATAAACCGGGTGGCAATGGGATCAGAATCCCGGGTTGAAGAGCGCCTGTTGAGGGATGTCTCCAGAAGCGGCCATGTCGACTGGAAAAGACGCAAGGGTGTGGCGGCATTGACAGCACAGTCGGCGACGACAATATCGGGGTCCGTCTCCAGCAGGGACGATGCGAGGCCGCCTGAGCTGCCAGCATTGGCAATAACGACATCAATGTGGGTGATGTCCGCGCCCTTCAGCGTAGAGGCGAGGGCTGCGTAGTCGCTCTTCTCGGGCAGCTGTAGCACAACAATACGGCTGCCTTCAGCAACGGGCAATCCTTTCAGAGATGCACTGCTAAGGTCCGTTGGGTAGCGCACGCCAGCGATGACCGTCGTTCTAGAACGCAGAAGCAGTTTCTCGACGATACCCCGGCCGATGCCTGGTTGTTAGTATGTTATAAACAATACCAGGATCGGAATGTGAGTCGTAAAGGGGCAGTAAACAAACAACCCCGCATTCGTTATGCAGGAGAGGCATCCTGGCAGCCAGAGCCAGCAGAGTATATAACAGAAAAAGATACACCTTTGTTAGCCCCGGTAATCAGGTAGACAATGTTGCTCATCTTGGTTTGTTTGGATATTCGGGACTCTATGGAGTGGAGTATGAGCTGAAGCGTAGGTCCAGGTTCAAGCCCGGAATGGGTCAGAAGGCGCAGGCGGGCGAGGTTGTATTACACAAGGATCAAAAGCCTAGGAATTAAAGCTCCATTACATCAAACCTATCAAGCTATCCAGCCGTCTTACATGCCAGACTGCCACTTTCGGGCATTGGTCTGTCCGTGTCTACCCAATAGCAGTAATCGTAGCCTGGGCCGCGGCTACGAATTTGTCAGCCTTGTAACTAGATCTGTTGGACGGCGATGGAAGTTTGCAGATCTCACTTACATGTTTTATGGCCAGACTGACATTGGAAGGTAGAAAGGAAATATCGGAGCTCAGTACTCTAGAGCCCACTATCTCGTTGAACATAAGGAAGAACCATAAGAATAAAAAATCATACAGAGTAGATGCATCAGCAAAGCAGCCTGTTCATACAACATCTGAAGAAGGTCACGATCTCAACAACCAATGAGATAAAAGGTCTGTTGGTCTAGTGGTATGATTCTCGCTTAGGGTACACCCTGAGTTTCACTTGAGCTTGCGAGAGGTCCCGTGTTCGATCCACGGACAGACCCCCATCTTTTCATTCATCCCTCGTGGCGCAATTGGATAGCGCGTTAGACTGTTATTAACTTAATAGCCTATCTAAAGGTTGGTGGTTCGAGCCCACCCGAGGGAGTTTCGTTTTGCTGGTGATGCCCTCTCTGTCTAGAGATATTTTTTTGCTGCAGCAGAGCAGTTGGAATGTATCTCGATGGTTGGCTTCATCATGACTGTTTGTGTTTGAATAGATGCGCTTTATTCAGTAGCTGAACGGTCTTGGTTTTGACTGCGGGCTGGCTGTGTTTTATCTGAATTTGTTATAAAGCTTTTTTTCTTGAAGAGAAAACATAATCACTTCCATTATTTTAGCATTTACGTCTCTAATGTCGTTGTTTATTCTTAAGTTTGTACTGAAACAAGGCATACCAAATTGCCTCGAAATGTTAATACGGTGTAAAGAAACACCAAAACAAACAATATTAAAAGAAAACAATAAGCAGCGCAGTTCTCTTCAATAAATCAGACCAAAGTGACTTACTTTATCATCCGGATCTCGCTCCTCGGGCGTCAGCGGCGCTCATTTATATCCAGTCTCCGAAAAGGTTCAGAAATAAGGTAGCAAGCCACACACCAAGCTTTTCGTAAACGAAACAAGAGTTTGTACATTCATAGTATTTCTTTGAGCATACCCGATTCACAGCTCAGCAATACGTGTATTTCTATTGGTTTGATAATCTCCCCTGGTCTCAATCTCAGTGGTACCAGTGTCATCGCGAGCACACACGTAGGCACCATGGCTAGCTCGAGCTTATTGTCTGCAGCCTTGTAGTACGGAGGAGTGCACGCTGTATGGGTTGACTAGTTGAATAAGTTGAACTAGCGAACAAGCTCTACTTCATCACGACGGAGAATCCAGATACTCCGTCTCAAGATACGTTGTGGAGAAGCCTGCACAGAATCATAGATCGAGGCATGCTCTGGTCTACACGTATCGTGATTCATGATATAAATCACAACAGACACCGGGTATCCCGCCGTGTTCTCCATCTTTCACCTCGCAATTTGCTCCGGTCAAAGGATCAAGTTGGTCACTACTACTCAGCTACAGACTTGGCATACAGGTATCCGGATTCTCTGCTTATATCTGCCATACCGGCTTGTAGCTTCGTCGGCAGCTACTCCGTCGCGAGTGGTGTTGAGGACTTTGCTTGGATTCGGAAAGCAATCATAGCTAGCCTGTCTCGCGAATCCCGTGAAAATGCGCGGGAGAGGCAAAAAAACTTATAAAAGCGTTCATTCGCCCTTCCATTGAATTATTCGTGGATTTTCTTTGACTCAAACCATCCCGGGACACCTCTTTTGTTTTCTTGGCCGGCTACATCAATGCCACCATCGAGCAAGGCCCCGTGGTGTTTGAGCGAATCGTCAATGAGTACTATGGCCAGATGGAACCCATTACTGCATACTGCCCTTACATGATCGGTGTTGGCAACCACGAGGCCGACTGTGACAACGGCGGCACAGGCAAGCATGACTCGCCCATCTGCATGGAGGGCCAGACCAACTTTACTGGCGTGCGTAACCACTTCCGCATGCCCGCCGACATCCCGGGCGGCGTCGGACCCTTTTGGAACAGCTTCGACTACGGCATGGCGCACTATGTGTACTTCAACACAGAGACTGATCTCGGCAATGGATTGCTTGGCAACGAGCAGGACCCTTACTATGCCGGCCCCTTTGGCAGCTACGCCAACGAGCAGGTCGACTGGCTCGAGGCCGACCTTGCGGCCGCCAACTGCTGGGCCATGCCCTGGGTGGTTGCGCTGGGCCACCGACCCTGGTTCGCGTCGAGACAGACCTGCGCCGACTGCTCGACGGCCTTTTTCGCAGCTCTTTGAGGACCACGGCGTCGACCTGGTTCTGCAGGGCCACTACCACGTCTATGAGCACAACTTGCCCGTCTACACTAACGGCACCATCGACTCCAGCGGCTACAACAACCTGTCGGTGCCAGTTTACATCATCAACGGTCTCGGTGGCCACTGGGGCGGCATGGACTCGTTTGACGATGCCAACATTCCGGACTACCAGGCCTTTGGTCTCGACGACCGCAACGCCACGAGTTTGTGTCGAGCGAAGACAACAGCATTGTCGACAGCACGATCCTGCACAAGGAGCGCAGCTGCAGCTCTGCTGCGTCGCCGAGTGTGGCTGCGACTGCCTCTGTCACGAGTGTTTACACATCCACCATGTTACGACGACGTACACCATCACGTCATGTCCCCCAACTGTGACCGACCGCCCTGTTGGCAAGGTCACTACCGACGTGGCCACCCAGTACACCACCTTCTGACCCGAGACTGCAACGCCTGCCGACAAGACGACTGGAAGTGCTTTGTTGTACGATTTCAAGAACTCGACGGCTGCCGCTTCTTCCACAAATGGGTATACAAGTGCAACGGGAACCTCGACGACCAGACACTATGCCAGCGGGTCTGTTGGTGGAATTGTCGGCACTGCCAGATCATCCAAGACTGCGACCATGGCCGGCACTCCCACCACCGCCACCTCTGTCGTCACGGCTGGCGCAGCTCGGATGGGCACGAGTATCGGTCCCCTATTGCTCGCCCTTGCTGCAGCTCTGGTGTGGCATAGTCTGTGTCTCTTGAAGTAGAATAATACTTGGATAGCTATCAAATAGATAACATACTATGTAAATACAGTACATTGTACAGAGTAGTACAGAGTACACAATACGGTTCAGTTCAAGATCATCTTGAAAGATTACATAATCAACAGGAATACGACACTATAATAATATCCGGGGTCTATCCCTGTCGCCGAAATGACCGGTATGAGATATACCGGTATGCCAGTGTTGGTGACGGAAGACGAGGGCAGAAAAGGGAGCGAGATATCAAGGTAGTATTCGCAGGATGGCATCATATTACTTGCGATCTACCAGCCAGAGAGCAACCTTCTTTGAAGGCGTACTATGTAGAAAAAGAAGACGGAAGAGTTGTAATAGCCGGCAGACAACAAAGAAGAGGAGAGAGCGAGATGAGAGTTATGCACAATGCTACAGCACGTAGTCCAAAGGCGGCCTTCTAAGCAGATGGCGGCTATAAGTGTTGTGTGATATAATAGTATGCTCTTGTTAGTTGTTAGTCTCATCACGTTGTAAGGGACATCGAGGGGTACACATGTCTCTGATATAGCGGTGAGAGTGATTACCCTTGAGAATAAAGGATATAACCGGTGATATGCATTCAAAGGGAGACAGGGAGGTGATGATATGGATGAAGGCGATGGGGGAGAAGGGGAACCCGACTCTCTGCTTTATTGCTCACCCAATAGATAGTCCATCTGGTCATGTCCTGGCCGTGTGTGTAGTCTTCATATACCGGTCGATGTGGTCGGTCGTATTTGTCGTATTTATTGCTTTGCGTGCATACAGTTGTATTGCTCTGTAATTATATCCGCCGTACCCCTTGCAGAACTGCACAATTGCACCATACTCCATACATTACACAGACACTGCAGAGAGTTCACGGCTCCTGCAGGACGCCGTTTTGGGCCTGGATAACCGCTTCAAGTGGGAGGAACGGTGGAGTGAGTGGCAGGGACCAGCAGGCGAGAAGAGGACAACAAGAGTACAGACACAAAGCAGGTTGCACAACCGAAAAGCAGAGGAACTGCACCTCTGGACACTGCAATCAGACGTGCATCTCTCCACATCTGCATGCAAGGCGCTTTGTATATGTCTCTGATATATTTGGTTGATTTGCTAATTTGTTGATTAAGATTGCGATTGATTGAGATTGAGATTGGTTGTTATTGCTTTGCGAATGTGTACAGTGTGCGCAACTGTCATTGTGTGCGGTGTTGTGGCCGTTTGTCAACCCTGTATTCGGCTTTGAAGCCGTCGTTTTGCCAGTGTTTCCTGTCGTGATGCGATGCGTTCAGTGGCTTCGCATCTCAGTCGTGAACCTCTTAAAAAGGAAGGCGCGGTTGCATGTCAGCATGCTCTTCCCTCGGTATCTGATCATGCAGCATCGCACCTTCTGTTTCCGATCTTCATATTCATCGCACCTTCCACGTTCGGCCGTCCAGCCTGCAGCTTGCAACGCGTAGCCTTCTGCCTGGACACGACTTGTGAATAGCTTCATCCCACTGTGTACATCGCGCATCTCCTCTTTTTTCCACGCCCCAGGCCTCGTTCATCAACCAACACTGCCCATCAGCACCGCTTCCAGCCATACCCCCTCATCTGTGCACTGTCGTCACCATTTATCCTAACTTTCAGTTGAGTACATTGTCTGCACTCTGCAAGGGGCCTGCGCACGGCCTGGAAACTAGAAACTAGAAATTGCAGAGTAGAAACTGGAAACAAACAACCGAACAAACGTGCGAACAACCCAAAATCTATTTCTGTACCAGTCTGGCCGGCACCAAGCCTCAAGACCAAGCCTCAAGACTCGAGCCATTTGAAACAATTGGCACAGTCACGCGTGGACACTGCATGCAGATGCTGCAGATGCATAAGCACTGAGACTGTCAGACTGCGCATATGCTGACATCTACAGAGTCTTTTGTGCATCAGTCATCTGTCAAACTCAACGGCTTTCAAAAGGTCAAAAGCTATCATCAACCACACTTCGTCTACATGCTGCACGCCAACCCTGTTTCCAGACCTTCGAGAACCGGACTCGACGCCGGCCTTTCCTCTCCTGTCTTTGCCTCCAAGCCAGTCAAAGTTTCATCCCGCATCCGATTCCTCAGTCTCCTCTGTGCAGAGTACAAAGTACAACACTTGAAGACTTCCTCCACACCCTCCACCACAACGGGCACTACCCCTGCATCCAATACCTCCTCAACCCCTTGACCTAGGCTGCTTAGCGCCAGAGCGGCCGACCCAATAAAGGGGCACGCAGGGACAAAACGGCCAGGGTATGTATGGTAAGTGAGTATCTGCGTGCATGAGGGCCGTCAATCACACACGAGTGAAGACGCTGAACCGAAAAGAGAGAGACAGGCAGACAGAAACGAGCAGGGGAAGGGAAGACTGGACTTGGCCACGCCTCAAGAAAGATAATGATGCTGATAGTATACTTGTCTGATAGCAAGCTCTGTCTGTCGATCTGCGCTCTCTTCCATCTTTCTCTCTTCCAGTATCTCACCTCGAAATAAGCACCGCGAAATAAGAACGGCTGCTCCCAATTTCGATACTCATCAAACTTTCTCAGACACGCGCCACACTCCACGATACTTTGACACCCACGTTCTTTCACGCTCCTTTGCGCTCTTTCGCATCCCGTTCAACTCGTATCCGGACCTTGCTCTCGCTGGCACTGTCTCGCTCTAGATGACGCCGCCGCCGCCGCTCCCTCCGTCTCGCTTTTATCTCTGCTGCTTTCTTTTTTGGAATTTCGATTGCCCCGATTTCTCCCCAATCTCACCTATTTTGTTATTATTTTACTTTTGTTCTTTTCAAGATTCACTCTAGCTCATTTTTATTCCTTTTTCCTCTTCCATACTTTCTTTTTCCTCAGCGAGGCTCCTCATTAAACAGCAAGACTTGCTTTGGGGCTGTTGGATTTGCGCGTTTCTAGCGTGGGTGGGCCTGCCCTGTGCTTTACTCTCATCTGTTGTGCTTGTGCCTGTACTACTGCTCCCTGTGCTTGTCACGTCTTTTGTTTGTTGGCAAAGTGTCTCGGTTTTTTCCACTGCCTATTGACTACGGTCCTTTTTGGCTCTCGCCTCCTTTCTCTTTTCTTTTTGGAAAATGGCCTCCGACTCCCCTCGCCGATCCTCAAGGCGGCGGCCGGATCTCAGTGTCAATACCAACACTTCTCGCTCGCGCTCCTCGACAAAATCATCCCTCTCACACCTCGACAGCTTCCCCATCCCAATATCAAGATCCAGCAGCCGAGGCGCAAGGACATCTGTTTCCAACAAAGCCTCCGCTGCGGCCTTGCCCATCCATTTTTCACGCAACACTCCGGCTCTCGGTACCTCCGTCATGTCCTCCAACATGGACCTCGGTGGCTCCAGCCGGTCACGAGCTCCTTCGACCTCGCATCCCAATAATGACCTCGAATCATTTCCCGAATTGTACACACCCGTCGCCGTTGCCAAGGAAAACCGCAACCCCATAATGCCCGAGAACTCGTCCTCACCTCCCATGTTTGGCCAGCGCGACTCCCACGACCTCTCGTTGCCTTCGCGCCACGTCCGTGACTCTCTCGTCTCCAACATGCTCCTCTCTCTCGACCAGTTCTCCATGGGCCAGATGCCGGCTCCCTCCTCTCGCCCAGTCCCGTCGTTCGACGACCACCGGCTATACTCGCTATCAACAACCACAACCACAACCGACAATGAGTTTGCAAGAGGGCCCAATGTCCCACGATCAGGGGGCGGGGCTAGCCACGGACACGGCCATGGCCGGTACGGCTACAACTACAGCTCCGACTTTGATGGCCCCGACGATGCTAGCCGTGTCTCGGGCAGCATTTCCCACGGCCGTCGCAGTAACAGCAGCTCCGGCTTCCAGTCTAGCCTGGGCCGCATCAACAGCATGCGGGAGTCATCAACACACCGTGGAAGCCAGCCCGGTACACCGCGTATGATGCACTCGCGTGGTGGAAAGGGCAGCAAGAGCAGCAGCACAAACAGCATTGATGCAGGCGGTTATGTGCAGGTTCTCGGTAGCCAGCGTTGGGCTCACGGCTTTGGGGGCCGGTCATCTAGCTTCGATCTTGGTCCACGGCTACCCGCATCCAATAGTGCTCCTACCGCTACCAATGCGCCCCCTACGTCCATGGTTCCCCAACCGCAACCACAGCCGCAGCTGCATCATTCCCAATCCCAGCAGCAGCCATGGCATATTGAGTTTTCAAACAACTTCTTCAGCACCGAATCCTACGACGATGCGGCCCCGACCCCTACCGTGCCAGGCGGCCCCAGAAAGCTCACCTCTGTCCCGTCTATGCCCTCGATCCCCTCATACCAACCGCCACCTCCAGAGCCGCCATCTGCTCCCGAGCGGCGGCGTAGCGTTCGGTCCTCGAGAAGCGCAACCGTAGGACGCCAAACACAACCAAAGTACAGCAGCAGTGCCGCACCCGTCCTTCCGCAGTTCGACCTCGACTCTGCACCCGCACCGAATATTGGTTACGAAAAGGCCAAAGAGGTTGTGCCGTCTGCAGCCCAGCAGCAGCAGCAGCATGTGCCCGCCCACCCGCTCAGAGAGAAGCCAAGCTTCTTCAAGCGCATGTTTGGCTCTCTCCGTGACACCGTTTCTGGAAGCGAGCCAGTGCCCCCAGTCCCTTCTCCATCATCCAACCCAGGACACACGTCCTCCACCTCAATTGAAACGAACGGGACCCGGAACCACAGCTCGGGAGGACAAAAGACACAAAGCTCTCCGCCTTCCCGAGACAGCCACCATTCCACACACGCTACATTGCAGAAGAAGCCCTCTGGTTTCTTCAGACGCCGCAAGAAGAGCATCTCAGAGGCAATGCCCCCGCCGCCACCGCCCATGCCCGTGCATACCCAGCAGCAGCAGCAGCAGCCGACACCCCCACCAAAGGACCTGCCCCAGGTACCACCACCAGCTCCCGACGATGAAGAAGAGCTGCAGCGGCCTGTGTCACCACCGAAAATGCCGCGCGGCGATCGCTTTGTTGAAAAGGCGACGCCCAGTCCTGCCACCAGCCTGAGTCAGGCTATGAATCCATACCTCAAAGGCGGTCCCATGTTCTCTGGTGCTGCAAACGACCAGAACCTGGATGAGGCTCTGCGGCAGCAAACGGCTGCGTCTTCGCCCCTGCGTCCCAACGAAAACGCCGATCTGGATGATGAGGCAATCGAAACTGACCTCGCAGCCCGCACTGTAAGAGGTTTCTCACCCGACTATGAACCTCCCCAAACAGCTACAATCCGCTCCGTAGACCCTGAGCTATCGTCAGGCAATAGACATAGCATGTCCCAGCAGCAGACATTCGATACTCCGACCAGACAACCTCCCGCTCCGCCGAAGCCGCATCCTGCACGCACTGGCTCGTTCCTCAGCGACGACAGTGACACCGAGGATAGCCCCCGTCATTCCATCAGCAAGACACTCGCCAGGCACCGCTCGCAGCAGCTCGAGAGGACTCACTTGTCCCCGACATCCGCCCACGGCCCGGCATCCAAAAAGAGTTCGGCAAGCTTGGATACCGATCTCAACGACTCTCACAACGGTTCCAAAATCAGTCTGCCTATCGAGGGTGGCACGTCTCCTTCCTTCAAGAGCCGTTCTGCTTCAGCCGGTATGACTCCCACATCAGCCAACAGCGTCCATATGCCCATCGTCAAGATCGACAGCACAGAGGTCACCGGCGGGGCCAAGAACGACAGGGCGGCTACCGATCTCATTGATGAACCCGAGTTTGTTGTCGGTCGGCCCACCGAGGATGATCGTCAAAAGGCGCTCAACATCTTCCAGGGCAATGAGGACTTTATCACAAAAGAGAAGGCCGCTGCGTGGATGGGAGAGGAGGGCCCTGTGCGTCAGCGCACTCTTCAGGCTTATATGGATCTCTACGATTTCCGCAACCAAAGCATTGTCAACTCCCTCCGTGACGTGTGCAGCCGCCTCATTCTGCGTGCCGAGACACAGCAGGTCGACCGTATTCTGGTGTGCTTCTCGAAGCGCTGGTGCTCCAGCAACCCCAAGCATGGATTCAAGTCGATGGACATTGTCCACACCATCTGCTACTCTATCATGCTGCTCAACACCGACTTGCATCTAGCTGACATTGAGTCCAAGATGACACGTTCTCAATTCATCAAGAACACGATGACGACAATTTTACACACCGTGTCAGAAGCTACGCCCGAGCCCGCCAAGCAGGGTGGTCGTCCATCTGTCGAGCAAGACCACGACTTGACTGCACCACATCAGTCTCTGCCGCCTCGTTCGGGGTCTTCTCTCGGTCACCACGACGATTGTGGACCCCTCGTCAAGGCTCCATTTGAGGGGTCTATGCGCCTGTGGGAATCCCAGATGGAGATTGTCCTCAAGATTATTTATACCTCAATCCGCGACGAACGTCTTCCTCTGTTTGGCGCCGAGGGCGCTAGCACTGGCTCGCAGCAAAACCAGAACAACCTCTCTGTCATGGGTATGTTGAAGCGCACTCCCAGTGTACTCAGCAAGGCACCGTCTGAAGGCCAGGTTTCGACACGTGGCCGTATCAACGAGTCTAGTGCTCGCGCAGCAGCTTCTCGCTGGACCTCCAAGAGCCGCTCGAGAGTCCGCGGTCCTCCCATGGCCGGCGGTATCAACGGTTTCAACTCCAGCCGTACTAGTTTTGAGGATACCAGTTCTATCTGGAGTCCGACCGTGTCGTCGGCTACATGGAGCCGCCAGTCCCTTGGTCGTACGCAAGCTTCCATGTCAATGGAGTCGTTTGGCTCTCAGTGGGCGCGCGGCGACTACCAGCAGTCGATAGGGTTTGCCAATGCTCTCAGTCAGGCTATCATCCGTGAGGACGGTGTCAGTGGAGTTGGCGGTGCGCCGTCCATGATAAGCGACGACCAGTCTGTGCATCGCAAAGACCCCAACCTTTTGCTGGATGATGAGTCTCTTGAGCTAGCCGGCCCGCCATGGGTCAAGGAGGGTATGGTGACACACAAGCACCACCTCGACGGTATGGACAAGAAGGCCAAGGATAGAAACTGGGTTGAGGTCTTTGCCGTTGTGCAAAAGGGCCAAATGAGCCTGTTCTCGTTCACACCTAGCAAGTCTCTGCGGGCCAAGAACCGTGGACGCAACGCAAAGGGTGCCGTCGTCGGTGGAGGCAACTGGCAAGAGAATGCAACCAATCTTGGCACGTTCAGTCTAAAGCAGACACTTGCCTCTGCCCTGCCGCCACCGGGCTATTCGCGCCAGCGTCCTCATGTCTGGGCCTTGAGCCTGCCGACGGGTGCTGTTCACCTGTTCCACGTCGGAACACCCGAGATCTGCAAGGAGTTTGTCAACACGGCTAACTACTGGAGCGCGCGCCTAAGCACACACCCTCTGGTGGGTGGTATCTCCAACATTGAGTACGGCTGGGGCGACAGCATTGTCAATAACTCACTTGTGAGTGCAATCAAGAGCGAGTCAACCTCTGCTCTTCCTTCGACGGCTGGCGGCGCTGCCGGTGGCATTGGCCCCTACCCGCCCCAGGCATCCCGCCCTGGCTCTGCTGCGGCTGGTCGTGCAAGCATTGCGTCGCGCGGCTCGTTCCGGTCCGGCTCGTTCGACTTTGGCCACACGCGCACAGGCTCGTCCTCCAGCGGATTCACAACAACAGCTGCTGCAGTTGTCAGCTCGGCGTCGCGTCACAGCAAGCTCCCTGGCGACCGCATTCATATTGCCGACTGGACCCCCCCAACACAGTCACTACGCGCCTCGAGCTTGGCCGAGCCTCAGCAGCTACAAACTCTGCTGGCGTACGTGCTGAGTATCGAGAGCGAGCTGCAGGTGCACAATGCACTTCGGTCGCCCATGCTTCTTGCCTTTACACCGCGCGGCCACAATGCCAACAAGGCCATGGCCAATTGGGAGCGCAAGAGCTCGCACTTGCTGCGCGAGATTGTCAAGTACCGGACATATGTTGACTGCCTGACCGAGGCCGAGCGCCGCCGTGCCGAGATCTACCACGAGCGTGACATTGCACGGCGTGCAGCCCGTGGTGATGGCAGTGTGCACTCGGGCGACCTCGACCTTGATGTTGGCTACGACAATAAGAGCGTGATCGCCGGCGATGCCGAGGTCAGAGTAGACCAACAGGAGGTGTAAGCGGTCGACACATCGCAATCTTTGTTTCCTATTTCTTTTCTTTACTTCTTCTAAAGTGTATTTATTAAGTTACTTTCTTCTTCTTTTCCTTCACTTTTCCTCTCAGTCTCTACCTCTTCTTTTTTCCATCATTGTTCACTTCTTCTTTTGCTCATTTTCTCTCTCCTTTTCCTATCCTTTACTTCTACAACGGGTTTTAAGATTTGAAGCCTTCTCTGTTTTATCACTTTTTTTGTCCTTTTGTCGGCCTCTCGTCCCCTTTTCTCTTCCTTCTTCTTCCTTCCTTCTTCTTCCTTTCTTCTTTTTTACTATGTTCTTTTAATTAATGTCCAAAATTTGCTCTTTTGTTTTGGTTACGGATTAGACGAATACTACCTCGAATACAATCTAAATGCATTTTGTATTAAACGACTCTTGAAAATCAATGCCATGTGACTCGATATGCTAAACTCCAGCTCATGAACCCAAATGTAAACAAACAAAAATGCTTACCCAATGCAATTATATACAGATATGTACCAACACTTATTACACACACTGGACCTTGAAGATCCATTTTCCGGTGAGTACGTACGCACCAAAGGTTTGGCGAGAAGCACCGGTTTCCTCATGCATAGCATCCTCAAGCTGATGCAGCTTCCAAGCGCGGAGCAGCCAGCTTGCGACGAAGGCGGCGATGTAGCACAGGCCAGCAAACAGCTGCACGTGGAGGTACGAGTCGTGGCCAGCACTGTCGTCACGCAGGCTCAAGCCGATGGCCTCGGCACAGGTGGCTGGGGGCACCATGACGATCCAGAGCACAGATAGGGCTGAAGGCAGCATGGAAATACCGACGATCTCGGCACAGACGGGGGCGACGGTGGCCCAAATGAGGCCAGCAAAGGCACCCAGCAAGCTGTACACTAGCAGGCCGGCAAAGGCCTTGCCGGCAAAAATCCACAGAAAAAGGGCAGCGACGCCGGCGATTAGTGTGCCGAGGCCCATGACGTTAAGGCGGCCGATGGGGTCGCTAAAGAAGCCAATGGCAGGGCGGCCGATACCCTGGGACAGGTTGAAGAGGGCTGCAACGAGTGAGCCCTGGGAGGCGGTGCGGCCGACAGCGGACGCATAGCTGGACAGCGAAAAGACGATGATGACGTAGCCGAGAATGGAAAAGAAAGCCCAGGCGAGGAGCAGGTTGTACTCGATGCGGCGCAGCAGCGTGAGGTCAAACGGCACATGGATGGACCCGAGCGACTTGTTGCGGTCGCGCACGAGCAGCATGGACGCCGTGTTGACGACGAAGCAGACAATGGCAATAACGCGGAAGGCCCAGGCCAGGCCGATATTGCGGATCATGGCGTTGGTCGCGAGCGAGTATGTGAGGCCGCCGAAGCCGGAGCCGCCCGTGGCAAGGGCATTAGCAAACGAGCGGCGCTTGACGAACCACTGGGGCACAATGCCGACGGACGCGACAAAGATGAAGCCCATACCGGCACCAAAGGCAACGCCCTGGCTCAAGAGCAAGTGCCAGATGCGTGATGTGAACGATGCTCCAACGAAAGCGATTCTATGCTGTTAGAAGTCGCTTGAGAGAGCAAAGGAAAAGGGTAAAGATTGAAAACAGTACATACGTCTCAAGGATGATGCCGCCGAAGAGGGTTGGGCGAGTGCCATAGCGGCCGATGAGCATTGTGCATAGCGGCGAGACCAGCAGGGCGATAGAGATGGACAGGCCGCCGATAAAGGCATAGGCGATCGGGCTGGCGTCGGGGAAGACATTGTTGTTGAGGTAGTATGCGAGGAAGACGGCATACGACTGGGTTGTCAGTTGAGGCTGTCGAGAGCAGAGCTGATACAAGAGTGAGACATACCGAATTAAGGCCCCATGTATGCGCATTCAATAGAAAGACGGCCATCACAACGACCCTGTGCAGTGTCAGCGCCGGCCAAGAGGACATCGATGAGAGGGCTTTGACAAGGCTTGCCAAGACCCGGAACAAGACATGGAACCTACCATCCATAGCCTCCCTCTTCAAATTCTTTGGGGGGCTCTTCCTCTACAGCCCCGTCGACCTGCTCCGTGGCCGAGCCGTCTGTCGATGATGGCCGGGCTGTGTTGTCGTCATCATTCTGTGTGCAGTCGGCCGGCACCGCTGTCTTTTCGGAGTTGCCAAAAGTACCAGCCCGGTCAGCGGCCGGTGCATGTGCCGGATTTATATCCGACATGTCGTTGTTAGACTATAATAGAGTATGTATGTTGTACGTTGGGGTGTGATGGCATGAGCGACGCGTGATAAGATGGTTGTTGTCATACAGCCGCCTATGACGTGCATCGCCAATTTATAATCTCAAGACTGAAAGAACAGAAAAGAACAGAAAGAGAACACAAAAATGAAAATAACGGCCTATGTCTTTTCTTTAATCATTGCATCGGCCCTGGGGTTGTGGCTGAAGCCGTGCCGATAGCATTGGTCAGTAAACCTTATTACAATGCGTCACGAAAAGTCGTCAAGTCGAAATAAGAAGTGACGAAACGTCCCAACAAATAGAGAAAAAAATCCAAAGCCCATGCCGAGGGACTTTCTCCTCCTTTTTTAGCATGGCCGCGTGCACTTTAGCTCTAGTGTCGGCCCCGTCCACCCTGCTAAGAACAAAAGAGAAGAGGAGTAATACGGAGTAACGTCCGTTGGATGGAAGGATGGAAGGGTGGGGAGGAGAGAGGAGAGAGGAGGGCCGGTATAGGAGAGCCGTGGTTCGGTGTAATAAGTTTATCTTTGTTCGAGTCGTTACCATTCAGCCATTGTTTATTAGAGGGTGGAATATTTTACTTGACGCGATTTGGAGTCAAATGGAAGCTCGGTATGAATACTGATCGGAGAGGTTTGCCGGTCGTTGTGCTTCTACTATGTTATGTACTGAGTTTTCGTACACAATCCAAGCGAGCCAAGCTTTTCCTACTGCATGGAGGAAGATCAAGCTGTGTGGAAATAAGGGAACAAGGGAATAAGGGGATAAGATAAGATGGGCCGGCACGAGCAAAGGGCGGGCATGCTGCTACTGAGAGAAAGTTAGTTGATCAAGGACAGCTAGCCCGAGCCTGGGAGGAATACACGAGCATTTACAGAGCAAGATCATATGGAACGAGGGGGGGGGGGGGACAAGGCAAGATCGGGGAGAAGTGTGACGGACAGCTTTGAGAGCTGGTCGAGTAGATCTATGCAACATTCGGGCTGTCTTTGAGAATCAACTGTAAATCCTGGGAGACAAGAAATAATGCCGATATGGTCTCGGATCACTCAGTATGACCCTTTTCTTTCCGACAAAACCACGCATTATATAAGCGTGTCGTCGACTATTCGGTGCCCGAATAGGAAATCATGAGATCAGACACTCTTGTACTCTGACGCCGTCAGACCAAAGTCCAAATCACAGCACGCCCCCGATCGGCTCTTGGTCGGCAATGCGAATAGCCGGCCTGCCGAGACCCGGTGCGGAGAACAAGAGACGGTCAGTGACGTGTTGGAAGATGGCAGATTTGTTGCGGTTTAGTGATGTGAGTCAACGCTGTTGAGTAGACACGGAGGGTTTTTTTGATAGTATTTGTAAGATAATGTTGTTTGATAGAGATATTTACTCATAATTGTCTATTGTATTATGGTTTTTTTTTAAAAAAAAAGGAAGAATAAGAATGCTAGTTGATGTTGATAACATAAGCTTTGGTATTTTATTGGGATTATTTCTCTCTCTCTCCCTCTCTCTCTTTTTATGTAAACATATTATTCATCATAATAAAGCAAGATCCCACGCGCAGATGCACTCTACTAAAAAACCAGACAATTCAAACAATAAGCCAATGCTATTTAATGTATATCGCTTTGACATCCCCCAATATGCGGCTCAAGGAGTGTGCTCATTATCAACCAACCCCACAACACTGTACAGAGTACTACTATATGTACGGAGTAGAGCAACACGTTCACAATACACAGAGTATCGAGCAGCAACGAGCAGCAACGACCCTTCCCCAGCAATTCTTGTCAATATCACAGAATTTATCATAACAAAGCTATTGCCTACGCGTATGTCGCATCCCAACCGGAGCAATATCGTTGTAGATGGTGGTCTAGGCACTCGAATTCACCGAATTAACCATAAACAGTAGGAGCCCACAGACACAGACGACGGTGTGCACAATAGCGATACTACACAGCAAACACTCTACCTACTATGTACAGGCACACCGCCAGCAAACTCCCCGTCCCGGCACACCTCCCGGCGCAGGGGTGCTGTGGGGCATGGACGTGTTGTTCGCGTTAGATTGTCTGATGGAAAAGAAAAGGAGCAGTGACTCATTCTGCTGTTTCTAGATGTTTCGTTTGTTCGCTGTAATGGCACGGTATCAGCGCGTTCAGAATTGAGACTGTGTGAATAGACGGCACAGGTAAAGTAAACGTGTCTTGGAATAACACAAGGCAAGAGCCGCCGCTTATAAGATTTATACCGCCGTTGGGCTTCGCGCCTTCCTGTGAACAGAAAAGGCTTTGAGTTGTCAACACTTGCGGGCCCAACTGTGGAGTTGTCAACGAGACAAAAGGCTGGGTTTACAACTACTATATTACTATATATGCAATACTGCATAGTGCTTGTGTATTGCTGATAATTTCGAACGCCGGTCGTTCCTTCCCTTCTCAACGCTCGCTCAACTCGATACAGTGCGACACACTGTTAACGCACCCGTCATATCGCCAACGTACAGCGCATGCATATCTGTGCACATGTGCATATCGCCTGCAGGTGCTCTTGCAGAGACCCAGTGCTGCACAAGTGGCTGCATATACACTCATACAAAGTACTGAGTATTGCAGTGTGTGAAGGTGGGCCTGGCTAAGTGTCGGGCTGCTTCACACGTCGATCGGGCAGGGCAGGCGCGACGGGCCCTTAACCCAATTAAAGAAGTACGGGAAAATAACTGCTAAAATCGCACCCAAGATGAGTTGTCCAGGCAACGTTATGCAGTGGGGTCAACAACTTGCGGGATTGGGAAGGGGCAATCAAACCAAAAGGGAAATAATACCAGTAACGAGCTAACAAATAGATTAAATAATGGAATTAAATCGCCAATTCCCCATGCAAAATAGCACACAAAGACCAACTACAATGTATGTACATGCAAAAGGATATGGATAATAATGTAGAAATTAACGGCTATCGATAGGAACCAAAAAGATAAACAAAACGACAAATCACCTCCTTTTCGCCCGTTCACCACATAAACACGCCATCTCTTCAACCACTTCTCGCTTCTTTGTTGTCCTGCATTCATCATCTCTCGCCAGCATCGTGCATCTGTTTCTCCAATACCTTTGCATATTTACTCTCGTCATACCTTGATAATCCACCTGCTGGCCCTCTGCTTCCCGCCGCCTTTGTCTCACTTTGTAGACCGCCTGCTACTGCCCCTTCGCTCCTTCCTGCCCCAGCAACCCACCCGTCACACAATTACGTCGTAGTAAACAATTACTCTCTCCAACCAAAAGGGAAACAACCTCAAACACGGACGACCGTGCCTTCCTTCTGAGTTCCTTTAACAATCCGCTGTACCGGCTTTCTAAATCTTCTTCTCTCTGCTTCTTCATCATTATCATCATCTCAACATCCGCATCTCTCCTCCACGCCTCACTCTCCATCTCGCCCTCCCGATATCCCATATCAATACCAGTATCAATATCCATT
Source organism: Ophiostoma cf. undulatum (assembly GCA_022392935.1). Taxonomy (NCBI): domain Eukaryota; kingdom Fungi; phylum Ascomycota; class Sordariomycetes; order Ophiostomatales; family Ophiostomataceae; genus Ophiostoma; species Ophiostoma cf. undulatum. The sequence goes on from JAKRGL010000049.1 coordinate 749,483, forward strand.
ACCGTCTCTACACCTTGACCTCATTCCTCTTAGACCTTACAGCCCATTCACGCGATGTCGACCTTTGGCAGGTCTTCGTCACGCAAGGTGACGCCGCCATCGGGCAGTTACATGAACAATGACCAGTTCGGTGCGTCTTGACATCCTCACCCCAAGGCAGCTGGAGGAACCATGGTCGAGCTACAACAAATAGCACTGCAGACTTATGCTAACCTGACCACAGCAAACTACCTCGCCGATCTCCGCAACAACCGTGTCTCACGCCCAGGAGGTGCCCGTCCTTTGCCCTCCAATGCCTCTTCTTCTCATCGTGACTCTGGCCGCATCTCTATTGGCAGCCGAGTCTCTTTTGGCGCCTCTTCTGCCGCGCCCATCTCTTCTACCACTTCTGCTGTCTCTGCCGCTTCTGCCGCTTCTGCTCCCACCAACAACTCAGCACTGCCCTCTCCTCTTGTTTCCGACTCCTCCTCTTCCTATACCCAACAACGCACAAGCACCGACGCTCATTCTGTCTCCGGCCGGCCATCGCTCGGCGGCAACTCCATCTACGGCAGCGTTTCCTCGCGTTACTCTACAATTAGCGGCCGCGGCCGCGACTACTACCCAGAGAAGCCTGCTGCCAAGCAAAACCCACAAGCCGTGCGGCCACTGCTCCCAGACGAGGTCGTCCCTACAGACACCTATATGGAGCGCGGCCAGCGGTGGATGGAGAAGGAAGAAGTCGTGTCTCTGCGTCACGCCCTTGAGGATATGGACCTCAAGGACCAAGACCAAGAACCACAACTCTCGGCAGTTCCAGCAGTTCGGCCTTCTTCTACAGATCCCGAGGGCCAGCGTCTTTACGATGCTGCACTCGGCGAGGCGGCTGAACTCGTCTGGCAGCACCAGAATGGAATCAAGCCCCCAGAGCCCGGCGCTCCCTACCAATACAAGCAGCACCTTCGCAAGAACAGCTACGCCCATGCACGCACCGCTAGTGTCGGTCTGTACGGCGATGAAATTCAGCCAACTGGCTTGGCTCGTGACCCCGCGGCTCGTTCCGTGTCGGGCAGCTCTGCATCCTCTTCTGGCAGCGTAGTTGGTACTAAGCGGAGTCGTGCCTCGATGGGCTCGAAGCGCATCGTCAGTGGTGGCAGTTCTTCCAGCAGTAGTGGTTCAGAGAGTGCGCGTCAGAGTCTTGACCAAAAGCGTCCTTCTGCTTCTACTACGCCCAGCGGCTCTCTCCGGTCCAAGGCATACAAGGGACTTGGACTTGCCGGCGGGCCCCGGCCCATGGTCTCTGCTACTGGAGCTTCGTCTTCTTCGGGCGCCGCAGCAAATAGCGTGGCTGCCGCAGTGGGACGTCGCCGGAGCAGCATGAAGCGCAACATCAGCGGTGAGATCCAGAAACCCTTTTCGGGTGACCAGATCTACGAAGAGCCTGAGACGAGCACACCGGAGAAGAGAGGCAATGGCATTAGCGGTGGTGTCGACAGTGTTCTCAAGGCGAAGCCAGAGAGCAACGTGAACAGCAAGGATGGTACTCCCGCCAAGACTGGATTCTCAAAGCTGATTTCTCGCTATGAAATCCACCGGAACCCCCCTTCGCAGTCGCGCAACCCTCAGTACACCACCAATGAACACGCGCCGCATACCGTGGACACGGTTGAGGCTTCGCCCGATGTACCACGCAAGAACGGAGTGGAGATCCGCAGCGATGACATTCGCCAGGCTACCAGCATGAAGCTGAAGGACCGTAACCCCAAGCTCCCCACACCGTCGTTTGTAAGCGACACCCCGGGACGCCCGATTGTAAGCTTTGACGCCAACTGGAAAGCCCCCGTCAACGACGCGGCTACTGATACAAAGCCAGGCGCGAGGGAGAAGATCTGTTACACCGCTGCAAGCAGCAACAACACCCCAGTCGCCCCAGTCACCCAAGCGAAAGAGACCAGCACCCAAGCAAGTAACACCAAAGCCGCCATCTCCGAAACAGCAACGCCCGGCGGTCCTGCTGCCAAGTTCCAGCCAAAGAACATCTTCGCCCGCCGGAAAGCAAACACGTCACCAGCTCATGTCGCGCCTGCTCCGGATTATCGGTCGCAGCCGACTGTCGCGCCGCAACAGCACGGGCAGCAGCAGGAGCAGCAGCAACAACAGCAACAGCAACAACCTCGGCAGCAGCAGCAACCGCAACAGCGTCCGCAAGCACGTAACATTTTCAACCGCCCCTCAGCTCCTCAAGTGAATAACCTTCCGGCACCTTTGACTCCAGCAATTGCCTCGAAAGAAGAGCCGAAATCACAACCGCCTGTGCCTACCGAGATGGCTCCAGCAAGAGCAGCTGCACCTCTACCAGTTCCGACTATTTCCGTGTCCGAGGAGCCAGTTTCGCGGCCGCAGTCACATCCCATTCCTACAATTTCCGTTTCACAGGAGCCTATTGGACGTCACGCTGCCCCTTCGGTACCAACAATCTCCATTTCTGAGGAGCCAGCATGTCACCAAAGAGCACCCTCGGTGCCGACTATTTCTGTTACCAAGGATGTGGCTCCTCGCCGATGGGGTGCTTCCGTCCCTACGATCTCTGTGTCTGAAGAGTCGGACTACCGCCAACGTGCACCGCCTGTCCCTACCATTTGTGTCTCTGACGAGCCGCCAGCTCGTAATCAGTCTGTGCCTATTCCAAGCATTGTCCTCCCCGGCGATGATGATGACGAGCCCACCCCAGCGCCTGGCATACCGTCTATTATTGTTCCTGGACACGGTGCTGGAAACAGCCATGCTCAGCCTCCGATTCCAGTGATTGTTACTCCTGATTCAGGATCTTCTAGACCTGCCCACCCGTCTGTACCGGCCATTACGACTGCTTCACCTGGTCAATCCACTGCCCCTGTTTCTAGCAGGCCTCTGCCCCAGCCAGTTTCTTCCCGAGCCCGCGGCCATTGGTCTCGCGCCCCCATCCACCCACAGGGTGCGCCCTCTTCAACAGGTAGTGTTAGCGGAAGTCGTGCGACCGCCCGTTGTCACGAATGTCGCCATCCCATTGAGGGTCGCTTTATTGCTCTAAAGGGTATTCCTGGCGCGGGAAGCAATGGCAGTGACGGGTCGGAGCGGTTTCATCCACAATGCTTCCGCTGCTATTCGTGTGGCACCTCTCTAGAGGCTTTGGAGATCTCACCGGAGCCTGACGCACACCGCAATGCTCGCCTGGAGCGTATCTTCCGTCGCGCCCGTGGAGAGATGTTAGAAGAGAAGCCTGGCGAGACAATGGGCGAGGATGGAGACCACCGCCTGCGTTTCTTTTGCCACTTGGACTGGCACGAGCAGTTTGCACCTAAGTGCAAGCATTGCACAACTCCAATTGTTGGCGAGCATGTTGTGGCACTCGGTGAACACTGGCACGTTGGGCACTTTTTCTGTGCGGAGTGCGGTGACCCCTTTGGTGCTGGCGCAACGCACATTGAGAAGGATGGCTATGCCTGGTGTGTCAAGTGCCAGACGCAGAGAACGGAGCGGCGCGCCCCCAAGTGCCGCGCGTGTGGAAAGGCTGCCATTGGACAGTATGTGCAAGCGTTGGGTGCCGAGTGGCATGATGACTGCTTCCGGTGTGCGGTGTGCAGTGGAGGGTTTGCTGATGGCCAGATCTTCCCTCGCCAGGGCACTGGCGGCCTGATGCAAGTTGTCTGCACTGGATGCCGGCAGCGCGAGCTAAAGGCCTGATTTGATTCATGGTGTGATCTCATGGAGATGTAATGAGGTGTGATTTATTTTGCTTTATTGTTTGCCGTTCTCTTGTGTTCTCTTTTCGTTTTTTTCTCTTATACTTGCTTCTCGAGTTTTGTTTGCTTTTGGATATCTGTTTTGCGTCTGTTTTTGACTCCAGCTTTGTTCTTCTTTTTGGTTTGCCAGCTGGCTTGTCTTGCGATTTGTTTTATTTCGGGTTTGCTTTTTCCTGTTTGTCATTTTTTTCTTCTGCATAGCTGGTTCTCATAGCGTGTTGCGTATTTTGCTTTGCTTCTGTCTTGCTTTCACTATCTGATGCTCAAGAATTGACGACCGTACATGTTTTACGAAGACACCCAAACTTCACTTGTACCTCAACATGACTCTCATATGCAATCTTCAGAAATGTCTGAATGTGCTATTAAGTACCGACCAACCGAGTAAATACAACGTGAAAGCAAATGCTGAAAAAATTAACAAACAAAAATTGCTGTCGGGAATAGAGAACAAAGTCGCTCCGATGGCAGGCAGCAAAGTCCATCTGAGCCAGAAAACCAAGGCGTCGTAGGCTGCCAGAGTTCATCGCAATAGCCGTTCTGTCCCATCCCATCTGCCTCATGTACTTCATCCCATCCCTGCCCAAACAAGCCATCTAATCCTCCGCGACAATTGTTTTTGTTGATTTTCCGATCCATCCATTTGATCGATAACTTATATCTGACCGTGCCGTATCTACAGACCACCACCAAGCTGCTCCTGGTGAACCTCGAGCGTGTCCGAGTCCTGCATCTCGAGCTGTTTTTGTTAGATTCGCTAGATTCGCATAGACCATGACCATCTGGGGATATGGACGTACCGAGTCGGGAGTATCTGAGGGCTGAACGCGCTGGCCATCGAACAGGAAGCGCACCGAGTTAAGGGTCTTGCCCTGGCGCTCGCAGAAAGCCGTCATGAGCTTCTCAAGCTTGGTCGTCCGCTTGATCTTGAAGAAGACCTCGTTGTTGTTGTCGGTCACCTTGATGTTGAGGTGCTCCGAGGCAGCCGGTGCGTCTTCGTGGTTGGTGTCGCCCATTGTGTCTGTGCTGATGTTAGTTGGCTGCTGTTGAAATACAGTCTGCGGTCTGGGTCTGCAGTCTGGGTCTTAAGGCTGAGGGTATCTCCGGGCTGGTTTGCAGTCTCTCGATGCGGCACGCGCCTGGTGTATAATGGCACCCGAGGCGGCGGCCTAGGCTGCTACCAACCGTGGCAGCAGCCGAGCAAACGATAGGATCCATTCCACACACCAGCCCAGCTCTCCAGTCCTCATCATATCCTTTCCAAGCCTACCTGTTGATGCTTTGGCGCGATGCGATAGTGGTGATGTGAGGGTATGCGATTGGGGAGAGTGTCGGAAGACAGGTATAGACAGGCGCGGGCGGAGAGGCGAGAGTAGTACCGATGGAAACAGTCGGTGCTCGAACGACGTGGTATTCTGTAGATCAGGTAGCTGAGCAGATATGACAAGAAGCTTGAAAGAAGGGAGTCAAAGACTGGAAGCGAGCCGGGAAGAAAGAGGTCGAAAAGGCAAAATAGCGGGGAGGGCCTGTAATAATGGATGAGTAAAGCCGGCACAGGGGATCGCGCAGCCTGTAAAGTACGAGAGCGAAGAGGGGCGGCAGATGGGCGTAAGACCGGATTGGTTCATTCGAGGGAAGGTGCGAGCGGTGTACTCAGTATCCAACCAAATACGTACATAGTAGGCAGTGGCGCGTTCAGGACGGAATGACGATGGTCTAAAGATTAGGCGCCGAAGCCTGTGGAACCCGTGCAAAAAGGAAGGAGCGACGTCTGTGCAGTGAATAAGTTCACGGCCAGCGACTGGCGCAGCATGTTGATGATAATAATATTCATTCATCTACTATGTACATACGTGAAGCATCATTCTCTCTGCGGTGAATGGTATTAACAGACGTGTTTCACATGATAGAAAAGCTGATATAAGCCGCTCCAGCTTGCAACGAAGCTGGTTGGATTCGCCCCCGGAATTGGCAAGAGCGTCGGCCAGCCACATGGAGAGACATTGGCCAAAACGGCAGTCGATGTAGACGGCCTGTATTATGTCATCACTGACCACAAGGCGACGCGACAGTAATTATAAAAGATGATCATGCTCAAGTAGCTTTCAACTTGAACACCACTATCGGCTTCACTACCGCACCCAATAGCAGGATAACCATTACGACCATGGCAAGTCTCTTCTATAGCTGCTCGGCCGTTGGCTACGCTCATCGTCTAACCTCTTCACAGGGCAAACTCGAACACGATCTCGCGACAGACCCGGCATGCCATCCGCGAGCAGTACGTTGAATGCTGATTAGACTGATAGATGCCATTATGTGCTGACCGCCGCTGACATATATAGTGCGCCATCCAGAGTATGACAGCCATGCACACACCCAGCCCCGTCTGACATTACAGATCTCCGTACCGACGACTGACGACTGACCATTAGACTGCCTTCAGAAGAACGGCTTTGACCAAAACAAATGCGAGCATCTCATTGACGCGCTGTACGAGTGCTGCACAGCCTTCTACGCAAAGAACGGCGATGCCGCGCGGGTCGTCAGTTGTCCCAAGCCGGACCTGCTCCGGCTCAAATTGCAGCAGCGTGCAAGGAATTAACCGCCTGGGCACTGCCGTACGATTTCCTCCTTTCAGATTACACATTTAGATTTGACAACAGCACAGCCATGGCCATAGATATATTCAAAAGAAACCCCAGAAAAGAGATGTACACTCGTCCACATAACGCCACCGAAACTGCAATAAATTGCATCGGGCGACAATCTCGGAGAGGGCATACTTTACTCTAGGCATTCATTGAGCACGCTGGAGATCCTTTTGAACCTGAACAAGCAGTGACATCTTGTTCCGAGACTCTAATATGAAAGCCGAATGTTAAGACATTGATGAAGAAAAAAGAAGAAGAGAAACGTCAAGAGACAAATTTTTCAAGCGTTGTGTTTTATGGCTGAATTTTTGCACCGGCAGAGACTGCGCAGTAGGTCACGTGCAGACTCACCGCCTTTCACATTAACATTATTATATAATCATGCAAGCGCTAATCTCCCAATTCTCGATACAGCAGGAGCTACCCGTAGTTAGTATGTAGTTAGTGGCCGTAACTGCTACTGTGGTTTTCAGCGCGACGAACGCGGAAGGACCTGTCCTGTACCTTGTTTGGAGCTTGTCATTGCTCACCCCAGGACACCACAGTTCAGTTCACCAGGACCCGCCCAAAAGAGCCAAATCCCAAAAGTCAACAAGCAACCAGGCACAACAGACCCAAATAAAAAGAGGCAGAAAAACACACCCAGGACGAATGACCCGCGACAACAAACACGATCACTATCGCCAAGACCATTGTCTACCTGAGAGTGCCGTAATCTTGACGAGGGAGCAATCTCCTGTCCAATTAATCAGGTCGAGCCTGCAACCCCCTTCGACGACACTCGCGACTCTACACATCGCCAACCTCGTCATCGCGGCTGGCGAGCCTCGCTCTGGGAGCTGCATCTCCTCTGAAATCAATCACCTGACACCCCCCCTTTCTCTTCAATACATAAACACGGCCGCGGCGAGTCTTTGATTCACAGCTAGACAACATGGCCTTCCTCGAGGATAGCCCAGAGGCGCCGTCGCCCTCTGAGAACGAGCTCCAGCTCGGCGACGACGTTGGCGAGGAGGTCGAGGTCTTTGCCAAGTTTCTCGACGAATGCATCATTGCCCGTGGCTCTGCCCCTGAGCAGCGCGCCCGCATCTTCAAGCTCGTCGACCACTACTACGGATATGCGCGCGAAACTGCCGACGTGATGCGCGAGCGTGTACGTCTTGCCCGTCTCGCAAGAGGAGGCAGCGGCGACAGCACAAGCAGCAGCAACATCAACAACAATAATAACGACACTCGCAACACACGCTTTGGTCCCGGAAAGAGACTCGGACTACGGTCAGGAGGCATGGACATCGACGCCCGGGCCAGCACTGCGTTGTCGGCAACACAACAACAGGGACTCGACCAGTCGGAGAGCACAGCAGCCAGTGCGCAGCGCTGGGAGGAGGAGGCACAGACGTGGGACCTGCTGCGGCGCCTCCTGCCATTACGATACCGCGAGAAAAATACTTCAGGACCAGCAGCGCCAGCCTCTCAGCCGATACGCCGCCCTGCTGCCGACAAGCCGCCACAGTCGCGGAGAGAATACTGGGCAGACTTTGTGCTGACGGAGCCCAAGGCGCGCGAGCGCAAGACAATCCTCGAGTGGCTGCAGTCGAGCGCCAGCAGCAGCGGCCCCGACATCGACGAGGTTGTGCAGGACCTGCAGCGGAATGCGGAGCGCGGCGAGATCCTAGCTCACGGCTGGCTGCACACGCGCGGCGCCATCAAGCAGCACAAGCGTCTGCTGGCCACATCTGAACCCCTCGACCCCAACAGCCCCGATGTTGCCGACTCAAATCTCGACGCACCACACAAGCTCGTGACACAGCTCGATCCCGACGTTGTGACACGCCAGGCCAGTCGCAAACTGGCACCACAAGATGCTTTCTTTGAGCAGGCCATCTGGCGCGGATGCTACGAGTTGCTGCGGCGCGGTAAGAGCATGTCTGAGATCCGGGATTGGTGTGTGGAGCGGACAGAGGTCTGGCGCGCGGCGTCCATCTCGGCTCTGCCGCTGTCCAATGGCGAGGACGACGACGTGCCCGACTTTGACTGCCTCTCCACTGTGCTGTGGCGTCGCATGTGCTACCGCCTCTCGCAAGAGGGCAGCGCAGACGCGTATGAGCGGGCTGTTTACGGTATCTTGTCTGGCGACCTGTCCAGTGTCGAGGCTGTTGGCAAATCCTGGGATGACCTGACGTTTGCAAAGTACAACACCGAGCTGCGCGCGCAGTTCGACGCCTACCTTGTGCGCCAGTCTGACGAGGCTGCCGTGCACTCTGTCATCCTTCTACACGGCGACGTCCCTACCGGCAACTACTCTGACTCACTGTCCGCCCCCTCGACGAGATCCAGCGGCCTGCGTGACCAGCGCGATAGCCGCACACGGAAAGACGCTGCAAGCACACCCGCCAAGGCCCTCCAGGCAGCTGTGATTGACGAGAAGCTTGACACCTTTTTATTCCAGCAGGGCCTCCTACTAGCCGAGTACGCCAATAAAGAATCCGAGTCAAAGCTGATTCCCAAGTATGACAGCCTGGTGTCCGGCTCTGGAGCAGCGTTGGCAGCAGCAGCGTCCGACCCCAGATATGTGGCTCCGACCGACTGCCACGGCCTGCGGGTTTTGGCCCACGTTTTGATTGTCGTCTCTGCCCTCGATAAGCTCGACGGCAAGGGCAAGGACGTGGCAGCACTGGGCCCGCTCGCACGCCGCCACCAGACTGAAGAGCACGCCATTGCGAGCTATATCAGCTTCTTGCGGTTGGCACGGCTCGAGGAGCTGATCCCGCTGTACGCATCCAAGCTTCTGGGTGAGCGCTGCTACACCAACATGGCGCTGAACCTGATCCACATTGAGGACCACGACATCCAAGTCCGCCTGCTGCAGCTGATGCGCAAGCTCGGCCTCGACCCTGTGAAGTTTGTTAAGACCCTGCCACAGCTGTTCCTGGCCGAGGTTGTGGAGCAGGCCGACAAGAGCAGCGCGCCCTTTGTCTTTAATGCACTGCTCGACGGCCCACCAACGCTCAAGTTTGGCCGCCAGATCAAGACGGGTATCTTCCGATCGTCAACGGATGCTGAAGGAGATGAAGGACCGGTGGACGACCCCGATGATGTCATGGTTGTGGACAAGAGCGACGAGCTTCTCATCCGGTCCATGGAATGGATGATGCTTGTCGACGGGCTTGTGCTCGAGATGTGCGATTTCGGCGTGCGGATCTACAAGTACTTCCTCTCCCAGGGCCGCCTTACGGCTGCCCGTGTTCTTGTTGCGCGCGTCTCGTCATCGGAGATTATCCGGCAAAAGACTCGTTTTGGCGCCGACATTCCGGAGGAGGCCGAGCCGGGCTGGTGGGACGAGGTTTTCAGCGGCTCATCTCGCGCCAACGCCGACTCGGATGCTGTCATGATGGACGAGGATACCTCTAACAATGGCAACGGCGGTTCTAACGTAAACGGCCTGTCGCTCAATGACGAGGTTGCCAAGCACCAGATCGCCGCCTTCGCCCGGCCGCTCTTTGAGTTCGAGTGCCTGGTGAACGCGCTTGACTGTCTCGAAACAACGGGTGTCCTCTCCCGAGCCATCTCCAACTCACACGCAGCGTATGTCTCTTTTCTTTATTTGTTTTCAAGGCATGGCATCAAGCATACTAACTATTCTAGGGACACATCAAGGGACCGCCAGGTGGCCAAGAGTATCGACGACAACGCCAAGATAATGAGAGGATTTATGAAGTCCCTGCTCAAGGGCTGGCTGCTGGACTCTGTTGGCGGTATGTATCCAAAACCAGCTGTGCCTTTGTTCATGAGAACGCATGCTAACCTGCTAGACGACCCCGAGTACATGCGGCTGCGGGAGATGTACCTGCCCCAGGCCATTATCGGCTTTGCCAGCACACTGCAGTTTGCAGGCACAACCTCGTCGCGCGACTACATGCTTGAGTGCATGGAGTTGGCGGCGTCTGTGGCCGCACCGGACAGCGACGTCGCTGGCGTGCTGGTGGCGACGGGCCGCATGAAGGAGCTCGTCGAGTCGTTTGCTTCGTGCAGCAAGGCGCTGGCCATCTGGACGAGCGACATGAAGAAGGGCCCCGGCGCCAGCTCCAAGAAGACGCGTGAGCTCGGCTGGTCGCGGGAGCTCTGGTCCGTCAAGCAGTAGGCGGCAGGCAGTTGGCAGTGGTTGTGATACTGGGGGTGGGTTGTGTTTTAATAAAATTCTGGGAGTCGATGGTCGTTTACATATAGGGCAATCACTGGGTATTTGCTCGCCTGTTTTTTGTGTGTCTTGCTTTTTTATCTGTTCTTTTTTATTTTTGTATTCTGCTTCCATTGATGTTGTTTTATTTACTCCTGGCCTTGTATTTTGGGGTTTCTTGTAATTTATACTAATCATTTGTTGAACTAATTGAACTACAGCACATTCATCTCGCCAGCACAAGCAGACAGCCACATAACAATGATTCAGAACAAGCAAAATGTTAAAGTGAAGATTGATTTTCATGACACATTATTCATATTCAAACACTATAGCCTTTCAAGCAGACCACTGACAAACTCCTGCAGCTTGCCAAACTCAACGTCTTGCTTGACACGCAGTTGTCGACACTGCACCTCGACAATGCCGTGCTGTGGGATAGGGCTACCGGCGACGTAATCCTCGGAACCCTCCATGCTCTTCCTCCAGCTCTTTCCGGCAACGACAACGACGGGGTAGCCGACAACATCAATATCCTTGAGCCTGTAGGCCAGAGCCATGCTGTGGCGGTCGTCAAGCAGTACCTCTGCAGCATTGGCAGCCCTGCCTGCCAGCGCATCGTAGATACCCTCGGCCACGGCCTTCATGGAGTTGGGCGTGTTCTTGGGCACATCGGCCAGCACAACAACCTCGTACGGCGCGATAGCACGCGGCCAGTTGAGGCCCTGGGCATCGGCACGGTGGTCTGCCACAGCGCCAAGAATTCGCGAGATACCAAGACCGTAGCAGCCCATCAGCGGCGTCAGCTTGTTCTTGCCTTTGGGTGCCAGGGCAGTGTTGGCCGCAACGTTGACATCCAGGGCATCCTTGGACGTGTAGCGAGTGCCCAGGTAAAACGTGTGGCCCAGCTCAATGGCGCGGTCGACCACCAGAGAGCCCTCCGAGCCGCATGTGATGCAATCGTCGCCTGTGCGTGCCTTCATAAAGTTGAATCCAGGCTCTGACGAGTCGGAGGCGACGACTGGCTCGCTGACGGCAAAGACATTCTTGATGACCTCGACACTGGGAACGGCTCTGTGGAACGGCCACGACAACAGGTCGACCTTGCCAGGGTCCTCTTTGAGCACATCGCGCAGGCGCCAGTCCACCAGGTTGAGGATCTTTGGCTTTGCGGGTTCATCCGTGGCAGACTCGGCACTTTCTTCCACGGGCTCCTGGGCCTTGCTCAATGTGCGGAACCAAGCTGACGGGATGTCTTCAATGCTGGCATCCAGGTCGGGGACCACGGCCTTGATAGCATAGAGGTCAATATCCTCGTCTGTCATCTTTGTTGTCTGGCCGTCCTCGTCGAGACCGTTAACCTCGGACGGGTACCACACGTTCACCAGTGTCTGCCGGTCCTTGGTGATGCCGCGCCATGCTTCGACAGACTTGACCGATGCTGCCGAGAACTTGCGCGCGGTGTCGGAATCCGCAGGCGGCACGGGCGCGGCCAGCACCTCCAGGTTGGCGGTGCTGCTGCAGCTGCTGCAGTGTGCCACATAGTCCTCGCCCAGCGATGCCGGCAGGTGGTACTCGTGGCTCAAGTCGCCGCCCATGTCGCCGGAGCTAGCACGCGCAGCTAACACAGGAACCTTGAGCTCGGCAAAGATAGCGGCATAGGCGCCGCGGACCTGCTCGTACGTGATCATGGCGTCGTCCACCGAGGCGTCAAAGCTGTAGAGATCCTTCATGATAAACTCACGCGAGCGCAGGATGCCGTGCCGGGGGCGCATCTCATCGCGGTACTTCCGGGCTATTCTGTTAGCAAGGTGGCATGCGGCAATGATACCTTTAAAACAGTTTTAAAGACATTTGACACAGTTGACAGGTTCTTACTGATTTGGTATAGCCGCAGAGGCAGGTCGCGGTAGGACCTGATGTTCTGGTTGACGAGCTCGGTGATCTCCTCCTCATGCGTCGGAGACAGCAGATACTTGCTGTTCTTCCGATCACTGAACTGGAAGAGCTGCTCGGGTTAGCCGAGGCCGTGGCCTTTGTCGTGTGGTCCATGGTTGTGCGTTGTTGCTTACCTCGCCTTTGACACTTTGCAGCCGGCCACTCTTTGCCCACAGCTTCTCGGAAGAGATGGTGGAAAGAGACACTCGCGAACAGCCAATGGATTTCATGTGCTTGTCGACAACTGCTTCGATCTTGTCCTGAACTCGCAGGCCCAGAGGCAGCATGTGGAAGACGCCCGAGTGTGCCTGGCGGAAGAACCCAGCACGTACTAGCTTTGCGTGTGATTCTGCTTGTTTTTAGCAAAAGGAAGAGACCCAGACATCTCGCGCAGCCCAAAGCCTTTCTGCCCAAGAGCTTGATGACATACCCTCGTCCTTCTTTGCATCCCCGAGCTTCACGGGAGGTGCCGGCGTCCACACGTTAGACAAGCGATTTCTGTGATCTAGAGTAGCATATCGTCTCTAATACCACCAAGTCAGCTTCTCGGAGAAATTAAGAATACAAGAAAACCAAATATAACCCACCTCTCCTCTCGGCCATCGCGAGATCTGGCAGATGCAGCTCGCCGATGCTGTCGGACGCGCTGCCGGTCCTGCTGCAGACCACCGAGAAAGCATTCTGGTGAATTGGGAGTGACTTAGACGCCCCTCGGAAAAATAGCCAGCAAAAAAAGGGAAAAAAAAAGGAAAAGACCGCTCTCAATCGAGGTCAACGCAGCTTAAGACTGTGGCCGAGCCGATGGGTTGATAGCTTTCTCTTTTCTGTGATATTACATAATCAATCGTCGGTCGAGATAGCCGGTCTTACCTTTTTAGGATGTTCGATTGGGGAAGGCGGTCAGCCACTTTCTGTCAGCCAGTAGCCAATAAAAACATATGGAACTAAAATACAGTGGGGACTTATAGAAAAGCCTGGCGAAAAAAAAAGTTTCGAGGAAAGGACGGGGAGACGGAGCATAAGGTGCAAAAGGTGCAAAAGGTGCAAACTGCGGGCCAAATCTGAGTGTTTACCTCGACAACCACCACCCCAACGACGACGGCTACACTCCAAGAGAACGTCTGTCAACAAGCCAAATTTTTGAGGGTGCTATCGTTTTCACATTTATTATCCACAACTACGACCATGGCACCGAACAAGAAGGGCTCGTCGGGCTCGGGAGCAGCATCGATGCCTGTCTTCACAGCCGATGCCCTGACGCAGCTGACGGCCAAGATCGACCAGAACCTCGAGAACCGGAACGCCCAGAAGCTGAACGGACATTCAAATGGCGCCAACGGTGCCGGCAAGCGGAAACGCGGCACTGATGCCGATGACAAGGAGCCCGCCGGCGCAAAGCCGACCAAGACACTGAAGAATAAATCTGCTGCAGCACCCCAGCCCGAGCACAAGGGAAAGCCGGCACCAGCACCACCAAAGGAGGCCAAGAAGGCATCCAGCGGTTCTAACGATATCCCAGTCGGAAAGCCCAAGAAGAAGGCAGCTGCCGTAGAGGTTGACGCGGCACCCGAGGATGAGTCTGAAGAGGCCGAGGAGGCTGAAGAGGAGTCCGACAGCCCCGACAAGAAGGCGATCATGCTCGACGAGATCAAGGCCCTGGGCGGTGACGAAGCCGACCTGGAGCTTGTGGACGGTATCGACTCAGATGCCGAGGAGTATGGAAACAGCGGCGGCAAGAAGGCTGCGAAGGACGACGACCTGTCTCTTGATGCGTCATTCCAGAACGAGTTGGCCAAGTTTGCGGCCGGCCTTGGATTTGACCAGGTGCAGCTCGAGGATGAGGACGACGATTTTATGGAGCGCGAGGCAGCAGAGGCGGCAGCAGAGGAGGAAGAGGAAGAGGAGGGGGAGGAGGAGGAGGAGGAGGAGGAAGAAGAAGAGGTCAAGCCAAAGGCCCCCGAGCCACCAAAGAAGGAGACAAAACCCACTCCCTTGACAGACCCCTTCCCCAAGAACCCCAGATTCAACAGGCTGGTAAGTTACTGTGCAAATATCAAGACTGTCTAGGCTGTCAAGTCTGTCAAGAGAACCAACTAACCACCCCCAGATGCTGGAACCCCGACCCGACTGGCACAGCGCAGACATCGAAACCCTTCCCGCCCCGACCTCTGACGACATCACCCCTTTCTTGCGGACCATCAACAACCTCAAGTCATACGCCGACACCCTTCTCGAAGCCGACTCGGCCGCATACAAGTCTCTTAGCGCCCACTCATCCTCGCACCGTTTCATGTCCACCATCATGAACTCCGGTACCCAGTCTGACAAGGTCTCTGCACTGACGCTCGAGGTCCAGGAGGCGCCCATTCACAACTCCAAGGCGTTTGAGCAGCTTGTCAGCCTGGCCAGCAAGCGCAGCCGTGGCCCTGCGATCGCCGCTCTCGGTGCCCTCGTTGATTTGCTCGGCAACGGTGTTGTGCTGCCCGAGAACCGCCGTCTGCGGACGTTCCAGTCGCAGCCCGAGCTTCTCGGTGCCCTCCAGGTTGCCGGCCCCATCGCACACGTGTGGAACGCCGGCTACGGCAACGACCCCGTGCTTCCTGGCAAGATCACAAAGGCCCACCTGATGATCTGGAAGTACGAGGACTGGCTCAAAGACCAGTTTTTCGAGATCCTGCAGCAGCTGGAGATCTGGTGCAACGACGAGATTGAGTACTCGCGGACGCGGTCGCTCGACTTTGTCTACGGCCTGCTGAAGAGCAAGCCCGAGCAGGAGGCCAACCTGTTGCGTCTGCTTGTCAACAAGCTGGGCGACCGCGAGCGCAAGATTGCATCGCGCGCGTCGTACTTGCTGCTGCAGCTGACCAACATGCACCCTGGCATGAAGCCGGTCATTATCAACACGATCGAGCAGGAGGCTCTGCTGCGCCCTGGCCAGAGCCTACGCGCCAAGTACTACGCCATCAACACGCTCAACCAGACAATTTTGAGCAACAAGGACCCTGCTACGGCCGATGCTCTTGTGCGTATCTACTTTGAGCTGTTCCTTGTTCTGCTGAAGAGCGGCGCTCTTGGTGCCATTGACCTCACGACGGGCCAGGATGCCGATGCTGCTGCCGAGCGGGCGAAGAAGGACAAGAAGAACAAGAAGAAGTACAGACGCGGCGACAAGGACCACAAGGACGAGGCCAAGGCCAAGGCTGCGCCGACCAAGAACGAGGGCAACGAGCGCGACATTGCAGAAAAGCTAGTGTCGGGTCTTTTGACCGGTGTCAACCGTTCCATTCCCTTTGCCAATACCGACAACACCACCCTAGAGGGTCACATTGACACTCTGTTCCGCATCACCCACTCCTCCAACTTCAACACCAGTATCCAGGCTCTCATGCTCGTGCAGCAAGTTGCTTCCTCGAAGCAGGTTGCCGTGGAGCGCTTCTACCGCAGTCTGTACGAGTCACTGCTGGACCCTCGCCTGGTGACATCATCCAAGCAGGCCATGTACCTCAACCTGCTGTTCCGCTCGCTCAAGAACGATGTGGACGTACGCCGCGTCAAGGCCTTTGTCAAGCGCATGCTCCAGATCTCGACCCTGCACCAGCCGCCGTTCATCTGCGGTATTCTATATATGATCTCCGAGCTTGAGAAGGCTTTCCCCGATCTCAAGGCCCTTATCAACGAGCCCGAGTTTGATGACGAGGACGAGGAGGAGCACTACCGCGATGTTCCAGAGGATGGCGAGGATGGCAAGGCTGCCGCCGAGGCTGTCGAAGACAAGAAGACGCGGGTTGTCTACGACGGCCGCAAGCGTGACCCTGAGTACAGCAACGCCCAGCGCAGTTGTCTGTGGGAGTTGCTGCCATACTTTGAGCACTTCCACCCCTCTGTCACTGCTTTTGCCTCGAACCTTTTGGTGCGCCAAAAGACGCTGGTCAAGCCGGATATCTCCAACCACACCCTGATGCATTTCTTGGACAAGTTTGTCTACCGCAACCCGAGAGCAGCCGACGTGTCCGCGTCCAACGCTGGTCTCAAGAAGGCTCGCGGTGCGTCCATCATGCAGCCTATGGCTGCTGCATCTTCTTCGGGCGGTGCCCAGATCGTGGCACCCGGCAAGGCTGGCCAAGATGGTGCGCGCAAGAACGTTTCCATCAACTCAGCGGCCTTCTGGGGCCAGAACGCCAAGGACGTCGCTGTGGAGGACATTTTCTTCCACACGTACTTCTCGCAAGTCGGCAAGCAGACCCAGACGAGCCGTGCTGCCAAGCGTGCTGCCAAGCAGGACAAGGATGCTGCCGATGGCGAAGGCGCCGATTCGGATGCCGAGGAGGAGGAGATCTGGCAGGCACTCAAGGGATCCCGTCCCGAGATTGAGGACGACGACGACGATGCCGATGCCATGGCCGACATGTCCGACGACGACATGTCTGGCCTGGAGTCGCTGCTCAACATGTCCGACGACGACGACGACGACCTGTCTCTGGGTGACGACGACATGGATATGGAGATGGGTGGCGACGACGATGGTGGTGTCGAGTTTGCCAACTTCAGCGAAGACGAAGACGAAGACGAAGACGAGGAAGGCGGTGCCAGTTTGGAAAAGGACGGCCTGGTGTCTGTGGGCGGCGAGGAGGACCCGAGAAAGGCCAGCCGCGAGCGCAAGAAGAAGTTCAAGGCGATGCCCACCTTTGCCTCGGCCGACGACTATGCCGAGATGCTGGCCGCCGAGGTGGACGACTACTAAGGGTCGGGACGAGGCGTTTGCATATAAGGATTCCAGTCTGGGGTCCATTTTTTCATTTACTACTTCTTTTGTTGTCGTGCTGTTATACTATACGTTTGTCTGTCTGTTTCCTGTCTGTTTTCATTTTCATCCTTGGTTTTGGTTTGGGCATGGTATATAAAAGCAAAGCATAATTCATTGTTTATTTGTCCATCAACTATCCACTGCTGTTGCTGCTGTTGCTGGCGCGATGCACCTTTAGGCATCGAACCAGTCAAGCGGCTCGTCCTCGGTAAACAGCGTGCGGTAGGTCTTGTGGCCGTCGGCATCCTCGGTGTCCTGCGTGTGGAAGCTGTGGAAGAGGGCGTCCTGGTCCTTGCCCTCGGAGAAGGCCCGGAAGTGCACATATGCGCCCGCCAGCGCGGGCAGCCGCAGCTTTCCGAAGAGGATGATGCCGTAGGCGGTCGTAGCGACGCGGACGAGAACAAAGTCGTCGACCGAGAACGACGCGAGCTCTTGGTCACTCAGGTCGCGCTATGTAGATGACGTCAGCGAATGGCAATGTTGATATTATGTAAGTATGCCAAATAAGGCAAGAGCAAAGAGCACATACCGCAGCAGAAAAAGACTCGGGTTCATGCTCTGTCAATGGTTAGGTTTTGATTGCTATCCTTACACGCGGACCAGCACTACTCACTGTCGTGGTCGTGGCGGAGGTGAATGAACTGCTTCTTGAGCTCATGCTCGATGGCGTTGAATACGTCGATGGACTCTTGCCGCGGCGGATGCGACTCGCCGAGCTCAGCAGTGTCTCTGGTGGCCTGCGTGGTGTTAGATGCGCGGCAAATGAGATACGTCATGCAGCATCGTTGTGCCTATAGCCTGCCGTAGCCAGCTGTAGGCCATGCTGGTCTTATGTTCTTACCATTTTCACTGGATTTGCTGTTTGATTTCCGGTTGTATGATCTGTTTGATTATTGTCTACTCTACGGAAAGAAAAGAAAAGGAATGAAAACAGGAGAGCGACACGTCCGTCCGTCTATATTTATACGATCGTCAGCCAAGGTTATGCTCGTCTATCCAACATGACGCCGCCGCCCCTCCTTGCAATATCAGGGGTTTGGCGTATCACCGTATCAAGCTGCCATCCACTCGTGTAAGAAGTGCGATTACGGCACATATTGGCGACCCATATTACACGTGACAGATCATTCTCAGTATCACATGTTCCTCTCAATCACTGCAACTGTTTACAAGCGCATATAGAAACTCTGAGCGATCTCCTGCAATGATGAAATGTAGGAGCTGTCTAGTATATATATTATAATATTTTATTGCCATAAATTCAACAATATGAAACACCTTTTCCTTCCACAACACACTATAACCAGAGAGCTCCTTGTTGGACGCTTTGGTCAACGGTGAAAGCTCCATCAGGCGTTGGACCCACCTTTATCACTACGCGCCTTGATTGGCTGATGCGTCTTTCTTGGTCGCCCCGTGCAGCAGCCTTCCTTATTCTGGTCATTCAGGCCCTGGAGCTACCGAAAACAGCGACAGCCTCCAAAATCCAAACAAAGAGAAACCCTTCAACAAGCAGAACGAAGGGCGGGCTTGACAACAACGACAACGGCGACGAAAGGCCTCTCATCAACGGCTGCGATCTCCGACATCATCCATAGAACCGCTGGACACCCCGTCTTGTTGGCGATCGCTCCTCTTGTGCCTTGCTTACCGCGATCTTGCGTTTCGACATCGCATCCAATTTCGACATCTTGATGGAAACGATCTAGAACCCATCACCACCTGTCACCAGCCATCTACATCGATATTCGTTCAACTCCAGTCTCTCTTGCGATCTACCTACCACCCCCTGGTCGCTTGCCCGACCTCACGACCTCCCCCCGACTCTCCTAAAGATGGCGGCGGCGGCCGTGGACGTGGGCTACCTGTCCTCGCACCTCGGCGTGCCCGAGGCAAGCATCACCTCTGCCATCACCGAACCGACCGTCGATCTCGTCAAGGCTATCCTTGATGCTGTTGTAGTCAAAGCGCATGAATTCGACGACCTCTACGCCCAGAACCTCCAGGTCGGCATCGAGCTCGAAAGCGCCGTTCGCAGTGCCGAGTCGCGCACCGAGTCTTTCAAAAATGCCGCCGATACCAGCCGCGTAGAGGTTGAGGATCTCCGTCGGAAGCTTCAAGATGAAGGTAAGAACATACGCCGCAAGCAAAAGCAAGCTGATCAGCTGAGCACCATCCTAACTTACGGCTAGAAACCGCGCGGCGCACAACCGAAAACGAGCTCCAGACTCTAAAGTCCTCCGGCGCGAACTCCCAGTCCGAGATGGAGCGCCTTGCCAGCCGCAACGCTTCCCTCGAGGCTTCCAACCGCGACACCCTTGCCATCCTCGAATCCAAGACGTCTGCCAACGCCGAGCTTGCAGAAGAGCTCCAGACCCAGCACCAGAAGAATCTCAAGCTCAACCAGGAAATCACAGCCCTGCAACAGTCCATCCAGACCGCGCAGGCTTCGACGACAAGCGCAAAGTTCCGCGAACAGTCTCTGCAGCAAGAACTCGAATTCGCGCGGAAGAACAATGAGTGGTTCGAGAAGGAGCTCAAGTCAAAGAGCGAAGAGTCCCTGAAGCTTCGTAAGGAGAAGGGCGCCCGGATCGCCGAGCTTCAACGCCAGAACGAAGAAGTCCAGTCCAACCTCGATGCCCTCTCGCGCACAGAAAAGCAGCTGCGTACCCGCTTAGAAGATGCTCAGCGCAAGGCTGAGGAGTCCTTTGCCAAGGTCCAGCAGCTTCAGGAGGCCGCTGCGCGCAACGAAGAGAGCTTCCGCGCCGAGCTCGAGTCCTCTGCGCGTCTTGTTGAGCTCAAAGAGCAGCAGACCGAAACCCACCGCAACCGTCTACGCGAAGTCGAACTACGCCTCGAGCAGGTCAAGGATGAATCTTCTGACGAGGTGCGCCGCGTTCGCCAAGAAATGGAGCAGGTCAAGGAGGACCTCCAGCAGACAGAGCAGCGCGCACAGGAACTGGAGGCTGAAGTCGACCGTCTCCAGGCCATGCTGTCTACTCCTGCTGCTGCTACTCCTGGCGCACAGCTTGGATCTGCCCCTCAGACACCGCGTCCCAACGGCGCCACCAGCGCCCTTTTGCGCGCCGGCTCTCCCTTTGGCACCCCCGGCTCTATTTTGCGCGGCAAGTCTAGCATCACAGCTGCCCAGGCTATGGAGGAGCTTTACAAAACCAAGGGCGAGCTTGCTCGCGAGAGACGCCGGACCCAGGAACTTGGCCAGGAGCTTGACGAAATCATGAGCGCCCTCGAGGCCAAGAGCCCCGAGATTGCTGATCTTCAAGAGGAGGCCGATCGCCTGCGTAACGAAAACGTGCAAATATCTCGTCTCTGCGAGGAAAGCTTCAGCGAGCGCGATATTGCTAAGAAGGCCGCCAAGAAGTCCGAAGCTGCTAGCATCACAGCACACGCTGAGATTGAGATTCTTCGCACCCAGCTGCGCGACCTCAGTACCCAGATCCAGCTTCTCGTCTTCAACATCCAGGCCCGCGAGAAGGGCCTCGACGAACTCACCGAAGAGGAAGCCGAGCAGTTTGAGCGTCTCCAGCGCGGCCAGGTTGCCGAGGGCTCACTGGACGACATGTCCGACACTCACCAATTCATCTCTGAGCGTTTCGTTGTCTTCAAGGACATCCAGGAGCTGCAGGAGAAGAACTCTGAGCTGCTCCGCGTCACGCGCGAGCTTGCTACCAAGATGGAAAGCGAAGAGGCAACTGATGCGAAGCGCCAGGCCGAGCAGGACCAGGCCGAGCTCAAGACCCTCCGCGACACTGTCTCTCGTCTACAGGATGAGTCCAAGGCTGTCACGGTTCGCATGAAGAGCTACATGACCGAGCGCGACATGTTCCGCCGTATGCTGCAGCAAAAGGCCAGCCAGGCTGAAATCAACTCTATCATGGGAGGCCAGTCGGCTGATAGCAGCCAGCGCGAGGTATTCGCTAGCATCGAACAAAACTCTACCGAAGACTCCGACCTCACAGTGGCACTCCGCGAGCTGCAAAACAACTTTGACTCTTACCGCAGCGAGCAGGGCGTTGATCGCCAGACGATGCGCACTCAAGTCGAGAAGCTGTCCAGCGAGCGTAGCTCCATGCAGGCCGAGATTGCACGTATCAATAGCCAGCTCACTCTTGCTTCCGAGCGCTACGACATTCTCAAGTCCAACTACGCTGCTTTGGAGACGGACAACAAGGCTCTCCAGGAGAAGAACCAGAGCCTGTCCGAATCCAATGCCAAGCAGGATATTCGCACTCAGCAAGTCGCCATGGATCTCGTCGAGGTCCGCAGCCTGCTCGAGAGCATGCGCAACGAGAACGCCAACCTCAAGGCCGAGAAGTCTCTTTGGAAGGGTATCCAGGACCGCCTTGCCCAGGACAACGAGTCACTCAGCCAGGACAAGTCGCGACTCAACACCTTGCTTTCCTCCCAGCAATCGCTGCTCAACGAACGGGAGCTGTCCGAGTCTGAGACAAAGCGTCGCTTGCAATCCCAGATCGACAACCTCGAGTCCGAACTCACCACCACCAAGCGCAAGCTGTCTGAAGAGATCGAAGACGGCAAGAAGCTGCAGCTACGGAAGGAATACGATGCCCAGCAGTCCCAGAAGCGCATCGACGACCTCATGGCCAGCATCACCCAGAGCAAGGAAGAGCTCGTTGCGACCAAGACCAGCCGTGACCATCTCCAGGCCCGCGTTAATGAGCTCACTATTGAGCTTCGCAACGCCGAGGAGCGCACCCAGAGACTGCAGCCGCGTCCTACGCCAAGAGCACCACTGCAGCCGCAGCCCACTAATGGCGGCGCGGCTGGTGACAGCAACGACGCAGAGGAGGACGACAGCGCTTCTCGCGTGCAGGAGTTGGAGGAGGAGGTGTTCAGTCTTAAGCGTGAACTGGATCTTACCCGTGGGGACCTAGAGGCCAGCAAGGAGGAGGCCAACTCATACAAGGAAATTGCCCAGACGATGGAGGAGGGCATCAACAACCTTACCGAGGCCCAGGAGCAGTACCATCAGGAGATGGATGCTGCTGTGGAAGCCAAGGAAGCCCGCATCAAGGAGCTGGAGCAGCGTGTGGAGGACCTGTCTACTGAGCTTGTCAACACCAACAACGAGCTCAACTCGCTCCGGGACTCCCAGGCAGATTTCGGCCGCAGACTCGAGGACGAGAAGCGCATCCTAGAATCCGAGATTACGCGTCTCAAGGAAGGCGAGGAACGCTACAAGGACGAGAAGAAGTACCACCAGTCCGACCTCCGCGCGCAGGCTGAGATTGCCGCCAAGGCGCAAAAGGATTACGAGCAGGAGCTTGTCAAGCATGCCGACGCTGCTAAGCAACTGCAACAGCTCCGTTCCGAACACAACCAGCTGCGCACTGAGGCGGCCTCATGGCGCGCCGAGGCAGACTCTGCTAAGCTGACACTGGCTCAGAGCGAGTCGTCTTGGGAGGAGCGTCGGCAGCAGGTTGAGCAGGAGCTGGCCGAGATCAAGGCACGGCGCGACGACACCAACGCCCAGAACAAGCTGCTCGGCGAGCAACTCGAAAGCGTTACAGCACAGATTGCTAGCCTGCAACAGAGCCGGACATCCCTTGGCGTTGCAGGCGGAGATGAGGCCTCGGGCAATGCAACCGCATCCCTCAACGATGCTGCAACCGAGGGTCTTCGCGAGCTCAACAACTATCTGCGCCGTGAAAAGGAGATTCTTGAGGTGCAGTACAACCTCAAGGTGCAGGAGAACCAGCGCCTGCAGCAGAAGCACTCTTACGCCCAGTCACAGCTTGACGAGGCTCTTCTCAAGATTGAGCAGGAGCGCCGTGCGCAGTCTGATGTCAGCAGATCATCGCAGACACACAAGGAGCTCATGGACAAGCTCAATGAGCTGAACCTTATCCGTGAGAGCAATGTGACGCTGCGTAACGACAACAAGAATGCGCAGAACCAGATTGCACTCAAGGATGGCAAGATTCGCGAGCTTCAGGAGCGGATCCAGCCGCTAGAGCAGCGTATGGCGGAGCTGGAGAACCAGAAGCTGTACATGGAGGAAGAGGTCAAGCAGATTACCGAAGATCGCGAGCGTTGGCAGAAGCGGTCCGAGAGCTTCCTCACCAAGTACCCCCGTGCCGACCAGTCCGAAATCGACCAGTTGAAGGAGACAATTACGCAGCTTGAGAGCGAACGGACTACTCTGCAGGCGACTGAAGCTGAGCTGCGCACCAAGATCCAGGAGCTGGAGACGTCGCTGGAGACAGACCGCGGCAACTGGCAACAGGCGCGGCAAAAGCTTGTGGAGCAGGCCAAGGAGAAGGCGCGCCAGCAGGGTGCACAGATCCGTGATCTTACGACTCAAAAGACGGAACTGCAGGAGAGTGCCAACGCCGCAGCAGCCCGCCTGGCCGCCGTCGAGCAGAAGCTTGTTGCAGCCAACACGGCCAAGACTACTCTGGAAGGCCGCGTCACTGCCCTACAACAGCAACAGCAGACTGCTTCTACCACAGCAGCAGCATCTGGTGCTATGGAAATCGACGGCCAGCCCCAAGAGGTTGCTGCAACTACTACTACTGCGACTGCCTCGTCTACGGACAATGCAGCTCTTGCCGAGCTGCAGCAGGAAGTGCAACATCTGCGTGGCGAGCTGGAGGTCATTCGCATTGAAAAGGCAGCTGTTGAGCAAGATGTTATCAACCTGCGTGCTCAACTTGACTCCGCTATTGCCGAGCGCGACCAAGCCATTGCCCAAGCCCAACAAGCAGGTGCTATTACGAGCGAGGCTGGTGCTCCCACCGTCAATGGCTCTGGCGATAGCGCCAGCGCCGCAGCCCCATTGTCTGACGCCGAGAAGCAGGCCCTGGAGCTAAGAATCCAGGCTGCCGAAGCGCGCGCTGCCGAGTTCGAGAAGAAGGCGCAGGAGGTAGAGGAAAACATCCAGGCGACAATCAAGGAGCGGTCTGACAAGATGAAGAACGCGCTGAACCAGCGCCTGAAGGACATTAAGGAGAAGGCTGACCAGGAGCTGCGCGAGGGACGCGAGAAGCTGCAGAGCGAGATTGACCTCCGGGTGGAGCAGGAGAAGAAGATCTGGCAAGCTGAGCAGTCGGCCACGTCTACATCTGCGTCTGCGCCCAATGTGCCTTCAACGCCAGCCAAGACAGAGGCAGGCGAAGTGCCACCTACGCCGACGGCAGCGAGCACACTTGTTGATCTGTCGAAGCTGGGCGATGCGGAGACGCGGGAGCTGCTGTCAAACAACCAAACTATCCGCAGCATTGTGTCGATGAACGTCAAGAAGAAGATTGACTCTGAGATGAAGAGGGTGCGGGAGGAAGCGGAGCAAAACGTCAAGGCGGAGTTCGATGCCAAGATAGCATCGGCGCGCGAGACCGGACAGATGATGGCGGAGAAAAAGTCGTCGATCCGGATCAACATGGCGGAGAACAAGCTCAAGGTGGCGACGGCCAAGATTGATGTGGTGTCTACAGCGGCGCAACAGACACCGCAGCGGCCTGTGGGCGATGTGTGGAACATTGCCAAGGACGCACGCCCACCACCGGCGGCTCCTGCAGCATCTGCCACACCTGCACCGGCTGCTACGCCTGCAGGCGCACAAGCAGCGGCACCGGCTACACCGGCGCCCGTTCCGACACCGGCTGGTGTTTCGACCACACCGGGCGGAGCACCCTCTACACCCGGCGGCCTTCGCCCTGGACAGCAGCGCCAGGCGCCACCGCAGAGCTTCCAGCAGCAGCAGCCCCAGCAGCAGCAAGTACCGTCTGCGATACCTACAGCAGGAAGTGGTCTACCCGCCAAGCCTCAGCAAGGTGGTGCACCGGCTCTTGCCAACCCGTTCAACAATAAGCCTGCAGGGCCGACATCGTTGCCGAACCCCTTTGCCAAGCCACCCCAGGCACAAGCACAGCAGCAGCAGCATCAGCAAGCGCCAGCCCCAGTATCTGCTCCTGCATCAGCCCTCCCTCAACCGGGTAATGCACAAGGGCAGCCTTCCCAGCAGCAAGGTGGTCTTCGTAGCGGCATCCCTGTTCCAGGTAGTCTAGGAAGTGTGCGGGGTGGAGCACACAACAACAACCGTGGTGGCGGCGGTGCAGGCCGTGGAGGAGTGTACCAAGCACCTCGCGGACGCGGCCGGGGCGGCATGGGCCAGAACCAGGGCCGTGGCGGCGGCAATGCGGGCGCAAACGGCAACAATAACAACAACAATAACAACCTGAACCCGGGTGCTGATGCGTTCAACCCGGGCAACAAGCGGCCACGCAATGACGGCGAGGGCGGTGGCAATACGGGCAACAATGCGGGCAGTGGAGTGAAGCGGATGCGCGGCGGCGGCGGTACCGGACAAGCGGGCGGACAAGCCCATTAGAAGCGGGCACGGCCATCGGGGCCATAAGTTTTGAGATGGCGCGGGCATGACGCATGCTATTTTAATTACA
Source organism: Ophiostoma cf. undulatum (assembly GCA_022392935.1). Lineage (NCBI taxonomy): Eukaryota > Fungi > Ascomycota > Sordariomycetes > Ophiostomatales > Ophiostomataceae > Ophiostoma > Ophiostoma cf. undulatum. The sequence goes on from JAKRGL010000049.1 coordinate 775,258, forward strand.
CCAAAATTTTCCTTTGTTAATACCGATGGACGGTCTGTTCAGTTTTAGTTTTTTTATATTTCTATTTCTCTGTCATGTTTTTCTTCGATCTTGTTTTACCACTACATTTCTTTATCTACTTGATCATCTGTTCCATTTCAAGTACTGGATGTTATTTACTTTGCGGCTTTTGTACAATATATGGGTTTTGCACACGCACACGATATTTGCAAATGCCTCCCAACGGAAGGTATTAACGGGGCATGTTTACAGCCGAGCATCTGCTTATACATTTGAATCACCATGAGTCAACATAACCCGTGATGGTGGTGTGTATGCGGTGTAATGGATGCGGATAGGGTGGCTACACAGAGAGCAAGTACTTAAAAGGCCGCCCAAAAGGCCGTCCAATGGCCCGCGGGATTGATTGCCTACGGAGTAGATTGACGGCCAAATAGTCGTTGAAACAGCCGAGATGGGCAGCGCTTGCAATAATAGCAGCAGCAATGTGGTGGAGGGTTCGGAGAGTGACGAGGTCGAGCAGAGGTGGGCGGGAAAGGCTGCAGCTCGTGTTCCAGACCCAGATCACCGGTGCGGCTGGGCCAAAGTGGTTGTCTTGTGTAATTAAATGTGTTGTAGGCACCCAGTCTCGTCTGAGTACTTGAGCGGGAGGTGTGTGCTAATAATGGGAGAGGGGGGTGTGGTGTGGTGTACATTGTAGTACTCTGTACTGAGTACTGAGTACTCTTGTTGCCCCCTTTGCCCTGCATGGAGCCAAGGAGGGAAATGGTATTGGGCACAAAGCGTCAAGAGTCCTATACCCCATGTAGATAGAGACGTCGGCACTCGAGCGATATTACTGGACAGAATGCGACGAGGCAGAGAGACGGTTGGAGACATGGAGACATGGAGGTGCCGATGGGCAGGTTGAGGCTGGAACAAAGCGAGGCGATAGGAGCAGCACGGGAGCAGCAGGCAGTAGATGGTAGTATTGGAGGCAGCAGAGAAGAGAAAAGAGGTCAATAGATAAGAAAAGGCTACCGACAGCGAGGCTTCGGTCCTGTGATTGGAGTCTGGCGATGCAGTATCATGAGATGTCACAAGATACGTATCCACTGCCGACGCTGTGCTGCTTGCCGCCGTGTTGGCTGCGTGCATGCTGGCTCTGGGGTACATACCGATACACGGCACACTGCATGTTTGACGAAGAAGAAAAAGGCCAGACCAAAGCCGTCAAGGCTGCCGAAGGCGTGGCAGCGTGGCCGAATTCCATCCAGCATGCGGTGGCAAGTCCAGCACGCAGCCCAGCTCCAGCACGCATCTGTCGGAGCATTGGCCTAGTAGTAATGGATGGCTTGATAGTGGCTGTCATATTGACGGCGGCTCCTTTGTACAAGCAATACTACGATAGTCGGCTCTGGCGTTGGCAGTCAGTACATTTGCAGTTATGATGTCCAAATAGGGCACATCTTTCGCAGGCATTGACGATGTACTCTGTAGATACAAGATACATGGCACAAGCTACTTCCGCTCTGTACAGAGTAGTACCCAAACCAACCAGGAAATCAAATCAGGAATGATTTGCTTTGAAAAACAGACGAGACACAGCTGAAGCAATGTCGGAGCACGGCACGCCGGGTACGAGAAGCAAGCTCGAACCCGAGTGGTCTCTAGCTGTCTCTATCTAGCTCTGATCTACTGCTGAATGTGCCTCGCTGTCTGTGTCTCCTCTTTGAATGCCAACTGATCCCAGTGTCTCTTCTTCCCCCGTTTACTTTGTCCCCCCTTTGCTAGCCGTATTCCGTATTGCTCGTTTTCAATACACGCACCCCTGTTTCCCTGTTTGAGGTTGCCTCTGTCTTTATGGCTGGAATGTTTGAATTGTTTCTATATTTGTTTAATACTTTTTGAATCTACCTGCTGGGATTCCGAATCGTTTTGCTACCCAGCAGGTTGTGTTTAAGCAAGAGCAGTTCGGAGTAGTTTTGACTCCATCTGCCAGACTCCATCTGCCTGTCAGCACTTTAACATAGGGCTGTCTTACTGCTGACTGTTGAGTGCTGACTGCGTAGACGGATAGGACCCGGCAGACAGAACAGCGGGAATGGGTGAGACGTTGGAGATGCTGAGAATAACGTGCGAACTTGGGTCGGTAATCCGGGGAAGATCAGGGACGGGTCTAGTTTGGTGATGGGCATAAGAGGGAAAAACTGCCTACTATGTGAGATAGCAAACAATATAAGAGACAGACAGACAAAGAAAGCACGTCTTGCTCGCTGAATAAGACGGAGCAATGTCCTGGCAAGTACCCTGGCGGCGGAGTAAAGCCAAGCAGTGGCTGGCTGGATGTGTGCAAGGGGGTTGAAGACAGACACCGACCTGCACAGACGCGGTAGGTGCCCCGTATTCGTTTTGCTAGACGCGAGGTGATCGCCTTGGGTGTGATGAATGGGGATAACACCTGCCCGCGGCCAGGCCTCTGCCATTTCATCCCCCTCCCCCCTGCCCGAGCTAATCACGCACTCGTTGCCTATCTTGTACTTCGTAACATCAATACGCGGGTTCCTAGCCCATACTGCTGCTCTGCTCTTCTGGGGTGCTGCTCCATCGATGCTACCACCCTAAAGCCGCACTTGGCTGCCATAGTTGGCCGCTCTGGCCGCCTTGTTGGCCGTGCTTGTTGGTGCTATGTACTAAGTAGAAGCTGGACGTGGGAGGGGTGACCTGACCGTCTTATCCGATGGCCAGAACCCGTCGCTGCCCAGTCGCGCCTTCCTAAATTCTGCGCCTTCCCTCTCCGACGCTCCGTTTAGTTGAGCCTCATGTATTATGATTAGTATCGTCACCGTTTCCGAAACGGTCACCCCTTTTCTACTTCACTCCAATTTACACCAGAGTACACCGGCGTCGCGCCCGATCAAATCAGCGCGCTCGTACAGTTGCAGCAGACTGCAGCCGCAAAGGAGCCCGAGATTGAAAGAAAAAGAAAGAAAGAAAAAAAAAGGAGAAAAAAGGAGAAAGAAAGAAAGAAGAGGAGAGAAAAACTCAAATGTCTCGATCGTCACCGAGAGAGGTCGCACGCAGAAGATCGTCAAAGGAAACAGGCACTTTCAACTCAATCAATTCCGACTTCCTCTATAGTCGGCATCAGTTCCAGAAAGAGAAAACCAGCTCACGACTTTGCGGCAGTTTCACAGCCCATCGATTCTTGTGCGATGATTAATATCAGCTCAAAAACAAAAATAGGGGGGGAAACTACTCTGTTCTTATTTCTATACGGGCCATATTCCAGAAATAGGCTGCTTGAATGATACATGTCCGACGCGGCAGATGCAGAGATCGAGTGTCGTGCTCGGTAGAGAGAGCCATTTGTTTTTATGCATAGTGAAGGATTAGGCAATCAATCAATCGGACGGTGCAGCTGCAACCGTACAGGTGCAAATCCCGCTGCACGACTCAGGCTATACATAGTATAAACACACGAAGAGGCACATATTTAGCTGTGCCTCCTGTCGACGCGTCTGCTCGCGCTGATAAAAATAGAGGCCTACGGGTTGTGCTGTGTCTATATAGTCGAATATCATATACGTAAGACTATTTGCACTACACTCGACTAAATGCACTGCACATAACTGTCAGCCGAGCCGTGCCGTGGTGGTTGCAATAGGGTAATACGGAAGGATTTGGGCAACCTGTGAAACACTAATAGCTAAAAAAGGCAAGATGGAGGTGAACGTGAATAATAACTAAATGATGGAATCAATTGTTGCCCGCGCGTAGCTAGTATTCGTTTTAATGGCTGTAAAATAAGATTGATAATAAATAATATGCGCAGTCAAAATAGAGCAAAGAGCAAAGAGCAGAGAGCAAAGACAAAAAGCAAAGAGCACATAGCATATCCTTTCCTAGGCTATCTCCATCCAAAGCCTTCCCGTCGGCCGTTATTCAGCAATGATAAGTAGAGATGAAATTGAAAAGAAGCAGAAAATAAAAGATATAAAAAAACCAATAAAAAGACAACACACAAAAATATAAAGCAAAAAGTAAAGCAGTGCTCCCATGGTAAAGTAAATTCGTAGAAAATCATAATATATCCCACAGAAAAGTAAGAGAAGGACAAAGAAATAGACAAAAGAGAAAAGAAGAAGGGGGGAAAAGACAATCGTGGGATAGAAGAAAGAGACCAGCCCGTTTGAATCCGTGGTATAGTGGTGTAGACAGTCTTGTCTTTCTGCTTCTATTTTATGGAAGAGGGGTTGTTCTTGTCGTCGTGGCCGAGATTGTCAAAACCGTAGAGGCCATGTGCTGCCTGCACCGCTTATGTTCTCATGGGCGAGGCCATCGACAGCGGTGTCGTGGGGTATTCGTAGCCCGCGTCGGAGCAGCTTGTCGAGTGGTCGTATGAGCTCGACAGAGGAGGGGTCTGCATCCCGGGAACCAGCCATGTCAGGATGAGGACGATACGAGTAGGAGGAGAAACAAAAAGGAGAAAGAAAGAGAAAAAGAAGAACAGAATCTTCAGGAGCGTCGCAAACTCACATGAGGGTTGGAATCGTATGGGTTTACAGAGTCGATGCCCGTCGTCGACAAGAAGCCATACGTGCCAATGTACGGCGCCATGGTCACCGTCACGGCGGCCGCAGCAGCAGCAGCAGCTACCGGGTCGCCACCCGACAGAGAGTTGTCCATGCCGTCCATGGAGTTCATTGAGTCCATGGAGTCCATGGAGTCCATAGAGTCCATAGAGTTCATAGAGTCCATTGACTCGCGCTTGAGGGCCAGGCCGCCGGTAAAGTGGTTCATGGAGGGCAGCGTCACGGGCGCAGCAGCGGCCAAGGCCCAGTCGCTGTACTCGTAGCCACGGTAGTCGCGGTACTCAACTCTTGGCTGAGCCGGCCCCGTGCTCGAGGACGATGTGGAAGAGGAAACGCTGGCGCTGGTGCTGGGAATGGAGCTGCTGTCCTCGGGCGGTGGGTAGGCCGAGAACGTTGGGGATGTCGTGAACAGTGGCGAGTGCGAGCCGCGTTGATGGCTGCTGGTTTCATGTGTGTGTGCGTGGTGAGGCTGCGAGTGCGAGGGATGGGGCTGGCGATGCCGCAGGTCGTCATACGAGGAGTGTGTGGTGTACATGAGGTCCTCCTCCGAGTGCAGGGGCGGCGTGAACTGGCTGTGGGTGACAGAGGACTGTCTCTGTGCTTGCTGCTGCTGCTGCTGCTGCTGTGCCTGGGCGGCGGCCTGGGCTGCCTGCTGTGCAGCGGCCGCCGCCGACAGAGACGACAGAGTGTGCTGCTGCTTCTTGGACTTGAGGGGCTTGCCATTGGCGCCTGTGGGCCGGCCGCCCATCTTGGTCGGGATGGGAATGTCAGTCGTACCGGCGCGGCGCTCCAGATCTTCCAGCCGGCGCTTGAGCTTCTTGCCTGCGTGTGGGTTAGTACTGGTTTGGGCTTTTTGATATGCTACATGCTGGAGAAACCCACGGTAGTTGCGCTGGGCGATGCGGTTCTGTATCCGGCGACGCTCAGCCAGATCGGAGATCTTGGTCCAGTCCTCGTCCGGGTTTGCAGAGCTGCTGAAGGCGCTGCTGTTGCTATGGTTTGCGTACTGTCTTGATGGGCCGGTGGCCACGGGAGCCGACATGCCTGGGGCCTGCATGGCGTACGGCGAGTAGATGCTGTGCTGCTGTGGCATGCTATACATTGTTGCTGGCGGCGACGGTGACGACGATGGCGACAGCGACGGTGATTGATGTTGGTTGTACATGTGTGGTGGTGGTGGTGGTGGTAGCGGTGTTGGTTATGAGGATGATGATACGAATGTATGTGATGGAGTGATATATGGAGATGTTGAAAGCAGGAGAAGCTGATGTGGTGTTGGTATGTTGGTATGTTGGTATGGTTGTTGAAGAATGAGGTGAGGATATATGAAGAGAGAATAATCTGAAGAGGAGGGGACGAGGGTATTATATATTAGAGGAGGCTGCAAGGGGAAGAGGAAGAGGGAGAGATAGAAAGGGGGACAGTGCAAGACGAGTGACGTCCAGTTGAGAGACTGGGAGTGAAGGTCAAAGTCAAGTGGAAGATTCAAAGGCTCGACTCGATACTTGGTATATCAAAAGTTGGCTGTTGGCTGTTGACTGTTAACTGTTGACTGACGGGGTGGGGAGCAGGAGTTAAATATGTCTGTTGGCAAGGCTTTTCGATGTGCATGTCCTCTGTACTGTTGCATGTACTGTTGGTAAAAGCAGAGAGGTAGAGTATTTAAAAGTATGGAGTGATTCTAGCTGCCCTATGGACCACACCCCCCCTCCCTTCCTTTTGGTATCTACATTACATAGTACAATGTATCGCAGAGTAGGTTATTTGGTTTATTTTACTTTAGCATCTGCTCCTCGTCATCTTAACGACACCCCCCACCACTACAGTGTCGTCTGCTGGACCTCTCCTCTCCCCTCTCCCCTCCCCCCTCTCCTCGTCTTGGGACGGATGACGGAGAATTGAAACGGTAGAGGGCCAAAACGGTAGTATTTATGTATTTTATCTTTCTTTTCACATTTTCTTTTTCTTTCTTTTTTCTTTCCTTTTTTTCTTCATTTCTTTGGCTTCTTGCCTGTCTTTTTCGTCTCCTCATTTCTTCTTTTGTTCTTATTTTCTTTTTCAATCCCTACCAGCGTACTCCATAACAGTCTAAACCACGGGCAGAACAGTCTAAACTTTATTCCCAGCTCTTTCTCTCTCCAATACAGATACATATATACATACTACATAGGTAAGGCTGCTGTCCGTTTTGATTGTTTCTCCAAGTATTTCTCCGTTTTGACAACCCAATGCCCTGGGCTGTCTTGCAAATATACTTTGCTACATACACGAATACATGAATACAGAATCCATCCAATGCAATTTGCTACCTGAAGTGATACCTCACAAGAACAGACAACGCAGCACACTCAAACACACACACATGCCGTCGGCTCATTATGCTCACCGCAAGAACAGCGTCTGTTCTGGTGCAGCACCCGCTCATAAGGCTGTAAAGCGGCGGGGGCTGGCAGACTGGTTATGATTGCTGTTTGTTTATCTATCCATGGATATTGAAGCTATTTGTGATAAATGAATTTCATGTTGCACTAGAACGGCAAGCGAGAAGAAGAAGAAAAAGAAAGAAGAGGAAAAGACAGAACAAAAGTGACAGCCAGGATTAAACAAATTTGATAATTTGGTCTGCCGATCAACGACGAGGATGGACGGTCCAGGACTTGTGAAAGGAATAGGAGAACACGCGTAAATGATTTAAATAAAAATAAAGATAAACAAACAAATATCTAGGCAGTGCGTTGACTTTGTCGAGTGTGCTCTGTCGATCATTCTACGAGTTTGCAGAGGCTGACTTGAGTCCAGAGTTGAAATTGAACATCAGTAAAAGAAACAATGAATTGACGGCATATACATACATAGTATGATACGATACCATATAAACGGAACAAGAACTGAGATGAGAATCTCAAAAAATAAAACAAAAAAAGAGCAGAAACGACATATTAAAGTGATCACAAACTTGCGGGCTGGGCTGTAGACGGCGCCTCTTGGCTGGATATGGTCAGGGGGGCATTATGGTATTACGGAATAAGAGGGGACGGGAGAGGGGAGGAGAAACTACGGAGCTATAATACAGAGCAATACTCCGTGCAGGGCAGAGTGTAAAAAGGAGCCGGCTAGGCCAAGAAGAGCAAACGAGAATGTAAAGGGTACTGTAGAAAGGGAAAAAGGATTACAGAGTCGAGCAGAATGGAATACACAAGACACAGCATGGAAATAAAACGAGAAAACCCAACGGAAAATAATAGAAAACGAATAGAGAAGGAATAGAAGGGGAGAAAAAAGGAACTAATCAAAATAATCAAAACAACAACAGCGGAGCATATTACGGGGCAGCGTGGCAGTGGCAGCGAGTGCATCGTGGCTAAGCAGGTGGCTTGATGCGATGAGAGATGAGAGTAAGCAAGTGTTTCTTTGCACCATGTTTTATTTTGTTTTGCCGTTGACTCTTATTCATGTTTCGACTATGTAACATCACCGCGGTCAGCCTTACCGGGTCATCCTGGCTGCATGCCCGAAGAGCCGTCGAGACTAAAACCAAGTGAAGAAAGCTATGAATAACTTTGAATTTGCACAAGCACCGGACACCCGTATGCCTCTATTTTATGCTATGCTCTGTACTATGCCTGGCCTGTGTGCACCAATCTATGAATAGGTCAACCAGAGCTAGAGCAGAGCTAGACAGAGCTAGCAGAGTTGGAGATGCGTTATGCGAATTACACTCCGTTGAGCAACAATAGACGCCGGAGCTACGTACTAGCTGCCCTCGACTGCAGAAGCTGGGGTTGCATCTGGATGCCGCCAGTCGTCGACGAGTATGCCAGGCCACCAGACTAGTTGGAATGTATAGTAGTACTGCCACTACAGAGGACTGTCCCAAATATGAACATGCCTGCCGCTCTTATGAAACTGCCGCGCCCGACAGCAGTGATTCGTCGCTATTTGTGTCTGGCAGTGACCTATTGCATTTCTATTTGCATACATCCATCGCCGTCACCATTGCCATTTCTTGCCATGTTGCAACATCTACAACCTCCATCTCCAGCAATTAAGTACAAGAATAGCAACAGGTGCATGGTATCGTGTACTCTGTAATACGGCGACTCGACTTGTGCGAGCTTGATTTGTAATTCCCTCTTTTGGGTTCTGTGCAGTTTGCAGTTTGCAGTGACGGCCCCGGATTTGTGCAGTTACTCCGCATGATGTCAGAGTGCAAAGAAGAAAAAAAGAGCAGTACAGAGTACGGAGTAGAGAAGAGATCGGAACAGGAGAAATCTACAGAAAAAGACCCTGCTGTCTGACACAAGTCGGCCCTTTGGAGCAATGAAAACAAGTATCTTTAAAATAAGACCAAACAGATGAAAGTGATTAAGAACACGAAGAACGAAGAACGAAGAAAACGAAGAAATTAGGAAGAACAAACAAGGCACTGCAAAACACGGATCCCGCGCAATGATTAGCCAGTATACGAGCTGTCCACTGCGAAAGCAAACACACCAAGATATACACGAACAACACGAACAACAAATAGCACAATACAAGATTACAAGATCACAAGAATAACAGGATTAGATTGGGCTCCCGGCTTCCGTCTTTCATCGACGGAGTATGAGTATTGCTGGACAGTACGATGTGCGCCGGCAAGTCTGCCGTGGTCTTTTCTTTGTCATGTCGGCACACCACACTCTGGCGATGGCGATCTCTTTATTACTCTGTATTACAGCCGAAGTCTGAGACACTTGTCTTTTTCTTAATTGATGGTATCCAGACCGAGTGCGAAAGAGGCAGCAGGCAGGCAGCAGGCAGCAAGCAGGCAGCAGGCATCGCAACAGCCAGCAAATCAAACGCAGATGCAGCATATACAAATCATGTGCAGGACGTGGGCATGCCATAGATAGCAAATGCAAATCGCAGACACCACGATGCACTATGCAATCACACACACACACACACACACAGTAGTACAGAGGATGCCGGATAGAGACCCATTACCCGAGAGGAAGAGAGGTGCCGGTGGACAGACGTGCCTTGGAGATCAGTGGATGCGGGCAATGGAATCGATGGTTATGGTTCCAAGGATTCAATGGACCAGTGTAATCAGTGGAATCAACCAGGGAAATCAACGACCATACAGTGGAATCAAGACGAAACTGGCACACAGACAAGGCGCAGTGCAGGGGACAGGGTAGCCAAGCCGCTGTCCAGCATGCAACCCGCAGACGGCTATGTACCAAAGGGGATAAACGCAGCGCTTGTCGGTCTTTTGTATTTTATTGGGGTTGTTTTCTTTTCTTTCTCTTTTCTCTTTTCTCTTTTTCCACATAGTACTCCATGAATCCTTCTCGCTGATATGCCAGCTTACGAGACGATCATCACGTTCTACAGGGCTGTGTATCGGCGTGCTCGTACTATGTAATTAATTGCTTTATTTGTTTTGGCCTCTATTACCGTAGACTCTGCATAGACTTGGACGTCGAGGTGTGGTAGCAGTGTCGCCCACGGCACCTCGCTACGACATTTCGAGACGAGAATTCCCATTACCAAGCAATCGGGCTTCCAACGGTAGAAAAAGAAACCACCGAGTATGGTTTGCTTTTTTTCTTTCTATTTTCTACTTTCCTTTTTTCCTTTCCTTATTTTTTTCTTTCTTTTCTTTCTTTTCTATATAATCCTTACTCTACTTCTCTGACCGTTTGCCGTCTCTGTTTTATTCTACTTTTAAATCCAAATAATAAATCTACTCTGCACCTCTACGTCACTTTCATTTGCAGCGAGTATTTGATACTGAGTAGAATAAAGCGTCCAGTCCACCTCGTCAAATGTTAATGATCCCGAATTCACCGATCTGCAAATCTTCAGCCCTGGCTGCACTGAGTATCTTTACCGCTGTATCTTACTTGTACAAGTAGGGGAGTGCTGTGTTACAAGGAGCACTTTCCCCATAAGGATCGGCCTCCTTGGCTTACATAGTACAGGACAGGATACATAGCACAGAGTTCCTTGATCCTCCCGGAGAGTCTCCGTTCTTTCTCGTCCTATGTTGCCGTTTTGGTCTGGCTCATAAGTCCGCCGGCATTTTGCTTCCATCGACGACGAAGCGGCCGACTTTGATTACGGGAGATATACGAACTTCCCAAAATGGCAATCCTCGGGTCTTGAATACCCGGAAAGTGATTTTCTTTTTCTGCCGGCTGTGCTGCCGCGGTCAACATGACGGGACTTGCCAACGCTTGCTTGTTATTAACTACCATGTAAGATAGATTGTCGATAGCACCGAGCTATTCTAGGTCTGCTCTGCTCCAAACTGCCAGCCAATACCTGACACAGTATCGAGTGACAAAGGCAAAAATAGATCATCTGTCCCTCGTCAAGTCCCGCCGAGCCGACCCCGACTTTTTAGTCTGGGCTTGTCTTTGTCTCGTGCGATGTGCAACAGGATTGGGAGCAGGCACATTGACAAAACTCCGTTACCCAAAGGTCCTCCACAGAACAAAACAGGACAAGAAAACACACGAAGCGAGTAGCTGCTGTCCCAGCCCGTCGTATTCACTGGGATGTGGCTTGCTCTGAATCGGCTTGATCTCCAGCTAAGCTCTACCGAGTAGTCGTGGTACTCTTCTTTTTTATCTTCTTTTCTAAAAACAAATGTTTAAAAAAGCAAGTGCTCAATTGAAACCAAAAGTGGCCGGATGACAAATAGAGTGAGGCCCGGACACGGCACAACTCCTCGACCAATGGCAAGATAAACGTGCGTTTAATCTTCTTTTCTATTCATCTTATTAGTCGATTTATCTTTATTACTCGTGATTCGCCTGTTTCGTCACATGGCCGTCTTTGCAAGTATCCCGCGGATGCTTGCTTCCTCTCGTCGTCCTCCTCTCCTCTCCTCATTAAGCTTCCTCTTGACTCGTCTGTGCGAAATGGAATAACAAGCATCTTCAACCAAGTGTAGAAACTATCTGGAATCAAGAGCAGCATCAGTGTAGAAATGCATACTATGTACTTAGTAGACAGTCCCGCGCCCTCCAGTCTCGCAAACTCCTGACCAAAGACTCCCCCAGACACGCAGGACAATAGGCGAGGACGACATAAATCCGGCCCCCAATGCGAATGTACTTTTTGATTGTACTTTGAGAGACAAGACTCTTGTTCACACTGGCTGCAACCCTAAACGTACGAGAACCCGCCCATTTGGTCACGGCTCGCATTCACGACTGCAACTGCAACAACTACACAATGCAGGCCATACTACTATGTGTAAATTAAAACTCTTGATAAATGATTCTCACTGCCCCATCCACTTTGTAAGTGCCTATTTTTAATCGCGCCCATTACCAAGCGGCTCCAGCCGCTCTGATTGGTCTCGATAGACGATCGTTGGTAATAACGGCATGGCCAGCTCACAGCTGATCCGAAGCAATTCTTCTTTTGACCTTTCTTATTTTATTCCATTCTTTATTTTCATTCATTTCATTCATATACCGTATTTCGTATTCAATTTACGACATGGACATGTCAAGGCGCAGCCGCCTAGGCAGACTTTCTTTTTCTTTCTTTCTCTTTCTTTTCTTTCTTTTTGATGATAATTTTGATAATTTTGATTCTTTTACATTACTTATCAACTCTCGTTAAATACTATCTGAATTCTTAAAATATCTCCAAGGTCAACACGGCCATCCTGCCCTACAAGGCACATGCTGTGCTACTGGCACGACAGTTATATTCACAGCTCTGTCAAGAGCTTTGTGATTTGTCATGCAATCAAACATCAAACTGGCTCTTCCAAACCGTCTTTGAAAAACACAATACAATAATCAGACGCAAACCTTAGACTGAAACCAAGAGGCATCCCGCTACTGCCATCTCCCATCTTCATCTTCTTCATCCTCCTTTTTGGCATCTCAGACTCAGCCCTACCGTTGACGCCAATGCAGGTGAAGTGTGAAGAGAGCACCGTAAGGAATTGGCGGCCCCTCCTCTGAGTAAGAGTAGAAGTGACTGCATATCCTAATTGCACGCACACCAAAATACATGCAGGGTCATGGCATCTGCCAGCATCTTCCAATAAGCGTCCGATCCAGCCACTTCCACACTCGTGGTGAGACAGGAGACAGAGTGGCTGTCCCGAAGAGGTCAACGGCGGTGAGCACGTAGCGCAGTTGGCCATCCATACGTGGTTGCGGCCATTGTTGTTAGTTTGGGTTCTTTATTTTCATTTTGCAATTTTGTTTCTTGGTTTTCACTTCTACTTTACTATATTTCAATTTTCTACAAAGTATCTTCATTCTATTTCTATTTCATCTCAGAATCGTACTGCTCTGCCTTTCCTCTTATTCTACTTTCTCTTATCGCGATAGCTTACGCGATAGCTTATACTATCGTGCCTGCGCCTCGCATACTATGTAAATACTCCTTTGCAATGATACAAGGTACTTTGCAAAGGCCAAGCTCAGGCACATAAGATACACCTCCTCTGTAACTAACCGGCTCAGCCCTATCTCGAGACTAGGCCGTAAGCAGATGACTATGCTGCCGACATTGGGCCGTTTTGTACGAGGTGAGGTGAGCCACGTTGTGGCCTGTTTTCTGTTACTTTTTTATTTTCCTTTCTTTCTCTTTATTCTTTCTTTTTTTGGTGTGTGCTTGTTACGTTTTTTTTTTTTTACTTTATTCATATATTATGATTCTATGATGAAACTGCTTTTTTGCCGTTTATTTTGCCTTTTTGTTTTCGTAAAATATTATAAATTAAGCAGGCTGCATCATCCTTTTATTTTTGAAAATATAACTATTAAATACAGACAACTGCAAAATAAAATACAGATAATCTCTGCCAGCACATCACAAAAAACAACATCAGCCCACCACGAGATCCTATCATTTGTCCAGTTGCTTTTTGCCGTGTTTTTATTGTACTATGTACCATGTACTATGACAACTTCACTTTGCTGGCTGTCGGTCTTGTACCGTGAATCGAAAAATACTGGCCGCGACGGCGCAGATGCTATACTATCAGAGTGCTGTAATAAAAGGGCAATACAAAAACAACGTCTTTGGCGAATGCAACCACGTTCCAAATACATCTTGCACCCAAGCATAAAACATCTGATTACAGAGCCCGACATTGCAAATGGACCCCTGCGCCATCTCTGCACACTGGAATTAAAATAACAAAATGATTAGTAAACAGCTATGGAGAGTACAGTAGTAATAGTATTCTACCAGAACAATGTTTTGCATATTGCCAGGGATACCCCTCAGCGTTGCAGCAGTGCAAATCAAAGGATGAAAATGATCAAATAAAAATTAATCCGTAATATACTCTATTGACAGTTTACACGGAGAACGGAGAATTAATACCGCTCTTACTATTACAGAGGATGAAAAGGGTCTGCCAAGAGCATCGGAGTATTGACCCCAAAGCCCGACGGTCTTTTGCCCCCGTGTCTGGGATGTGCTGATCTGGTGATGTCGATATAATTAGGAAGTGTGCTGTATTATAAATGGTGCTATGAATAGCTTTGAGTAGAAGAGAGAGCTGCCAACAACCACGGTTTACTGGATATTGCCATCGATTATCTAGAGCATATAGAGGGAGTCGGGATGATTTGAAGCAAGCAGCCAAGTACATAACACATCGACGGCAAAGCGCAATTGAATAGAAGAGCACATAGAAACCACCGTCGGACTTGGCCGAGTGACGATGCGATGCTGTCCCGTAGTTGCAGCAGAGACGGGGTATTTGGCAATGGCAGTACTCTGCTGCTGATGAGATACTCGACAATAAGCGAGTCAACACTTGAAACACAAAACAGCGGGAGGATGCTCGTGCTCTGGTTTCTTGCTCTGGCCGTCTTTCATCTTTTCTGGGTCTGGCACCTGGCACCTGGTCTGTTGGCACGCTGGCACGCTGGCACGCTGGCACTCTACTAACCCTGAAGAAGGTGCACAGCCTTGCCCGCTTCTGACCCTGTGGGGTGCTTACTTTTTTGCAGACGGGTATACGGCGAGACGGAGGAACAACCGCGCCGTGTTGCAGTGCGAATATGAATGCACTGTATGTTTTGACGGTCGGGGACACGCTCTGTGCTAAGGCAAGTACATAGTATATTTGATACTAGCTCTACTTATTCTACTTGTTCCCCGGAGCAGAGACGAGATGAGGGCCGATCCCTGTTTTCTTGGGAATCATTGTTGTCTGCTGCGACAAGGACAAGGACGGTCGGACACCCACTGTACATTCGCTTAACCCTACAATCAAATGGAAATACTGGCTATTTATAAGATATGTACTATGTACTATGGTATGTGTTTCTACTATGTATGTACAGCCAAAGTAGAACAGCGAGATTGAAGACAAAGAAGAGAATACGGAGGGTTTATTCAAAACGCACTACTATGTATGTATTTAAATCCGGGCATGACAATGGCCAGCCTCGTTGGTTGTAATACGGTGTGCTTTGCGTGCTTGGCTTTTGTGGTTGATCTGCATGAAACGACCCTTTTACTGCTCGGTAATGATTGCAATCTGAACAACAAATTACCCTTTGACGAGCACTCAACGTCGTATCTAATGCATCGCTCTGTATGCTGATAAATTAGTCTTTTGCTGAGCAAGCAGACGAGGTGAGATGCGGCAGAGTGACAGAGTAATGTGATTGTTCTTTGCTTTTTCCCTTTTGCATAGTACATAGTGGGAGGGTAAAAGACATTTCAGGGGCAAATAAATGAGGGAGCAGGGAACAGCTGCTTGATGGGTGCCACTCGTGGTGAGCCTTTTGTGGTGTCAAGGATAGGATTGGCCGACTGTGTTATTACGCTATTATTCTGGGCTGGTAGCAGCTGGTAGCAGCTGGTAGCTGTAGCTGTTGGTCGTCTGTTAGCTTCCCAGAAAGTCGGGATCGTGTCAGCATGGCTTATGCTTGGACGTTGGGCGATAAGTGTCGGGTCTGATTCATTCTCATCACACCGCCGACTCACCGTTATGATGCTGTACATAGTAGACACTGCTCTGTATTCACGAGTACTTATTTACTTATGGCTTGCGAGTACGGCCTGGCCGATCGTAGTAGCAATGCCAAGTTGTAGATGAAGACGGCAATTTACATAGTAATTACACAGTGGTAGACACTGAACGTGCAACACGCAGATGTTGGGGCGGCCCGCTGTGGCGTTCTCACACACATAAGACTGAATTGTAATAAAAAAAAGGGACGGAGCGTTGGTGATTCAATCTCTATCTGGCAGTTGACAGCATTGGCATCATACATAGTAGACACCGTTGATTCTGACGCAGACATACTGTAGAGTATGACAACGGAACTGCGACTACGGGGGGGCCGTGTCCAACGCCTGCCAAGACGCGAGAATGTAAGTGTTGATTCTTGAAGAGAAGATAGAAGACGGAAGACAGATGAAGAAGAAGCTAGGAAAAGTCGAATCTACCACGTAAGAGACTAAATGACGAGAAGAGAAGGTGAAAAGATGGACGGATGCCCGAAAGACTGCAGGTAGGTTCTTACGTGATCAGGCAGATGACGGTGAGAGGCATGGTAGTGGTAGTCTGTGGTGGAGAGCGTGAGACGAGAGCGGTGGATGGCGTGGATGAGAGAATGTACATACATCGTACGGAGAGTGGCTTGGACCATGCATGTCCCGGGGCATTGGAAGGTTCTCACATGAAAGCACAAGCATTTATGCGATTCTGGCACTGCTCAGTGAAGAGGGAAAATCAAAAGAAGCGAGCACAAGACAAGACAAGGCGGCATGGAGACGACAGACGAGACAAGCTCTATTTTCTATTTTCTATTTCTATTTTCTACATCTATTTCTATTTCTACAGACTATTTTCCACTTTCTACTCTCTACTTACCAGGACTCCTTGTTCCCCAACCTTTGCAATCGCTTCAACATCTAATATCCGTCTACCCTCTCCGTGCTTGGCTGACGCTATCACGGCGGTGTTTAATTGCCCCTTTGGGACAGCTTCTTCCGCAGTAGCCTCGTAGACGGCATAACTCGAGAGTAAATGACGAACAACAGAACAAAAAAGGGATGGACAATCAGTAATCAAACCGCCCTTGCTCGACATCTGTTGTATTTTCTACCGTGAGTGGTATTGCAACTTTTGTCATATTTTGAACTACTGCTCCAGATGAAACAGGTGCCCTGACTGGCTGCTATACGCAGTGTGCAATGAACAGTTTAGAGCGCAATTACTTGCTGCTGCTTTGGATTCCAACCTCCGTTATCTCTCCGTATGCAGGCAGTTTCATGAACGCACAGAAATTTAAATTGCATTTTCCTTTTATTAGTTTGTATTTGCTTCGATTTCAAATACTCGAGATTGCGTGGTAACTGTATGCACGAGCCGTATGACCACGTCCTTTGACCGGCGTGTGACAGCAAGGCAACTCACAGGGTGTCATTGCCTCGCTGCACCTCCGGACTTTGGCTCGTATAAGCTCCTTTGTGGATTAGTCATAATATTCTTTTATATTTTATAAGCTTTGATTACCGCCTGCGAGAGAAGTTAAATGCTTACTCAAACGATGACACAAATGCAGGGCAGACGATATCAACAAGCCACCCGGGGTTGCCTTGATAAACCTAAGACTGGTTTGGATAAATCACAGAGTAAATCATGAATGCACATTAACGACATTCTTGCTTACACCCCTCAGCCTTCGGACCAGCAACTCGGGATGCACCTGGTGCTGCGAGGGAGATCTCGGCGGAGGAACCGGCCGTGTGAGTGTGTAAAGGAGTGTACTACTGTATGTGCTGTATGTGCATTTGCAGTGTTTGCGGGACAACTGGAGAGCGTGACTAATGGCATCTTGCATGTGATTAGATGCAGGCAGACAGGAAGGCAGACTCATTCCGGAACGAAGAGACCAAAAGGGTAGGAGATACTCATGCACGCATGCACATCCTCGCATACGAATAGGGTAGCCAAGGGCAGGTAACCGCAGGTCAGATGTAGGCAGATGTAGGCAACTGCAGGTGTATGCCCGCCCTTTCGGAAGAGCAACAGGCAGTCGGATGGGCAAAACAGAGGAGAATAGGCATCTACAAACGACCCGGCTGTGCTGAATGCCACCAGGAATCGGCGGAACACTAGCCATGCATGTGTGATCCTGCGCCGTGTCTTCTGGTGTCTTCCATTCCTGCCGTCTTTCTCTTGTGTCTCTGCTTGCGTTTTGTGTGTATAGTGTGTATTGCGTGTATTGTGTGTATTGCGTGTATTGTGTGTCTCGTACTCTTGTGTGTGAATCCCAATCCCCACCGTGGTAGGGCTGGCTTACGGCGTCAGTTGTACAGGACGAGACAGCAAGGGGCAGGGCAAAGGGCGTGTGCATTGTCGTGGGATGATGTATTTTTTTGATTGTTTGATTGTTTGAAGCCTATATCTGTGATGGCCACGTCGAGATGGACTTAGCGGAGGAGACAATACTACAACAACTTGATGATGCTCATTAATCATTAGATTGTCATATCAGAATTCAACATCACATACTCCGACACCTCCATCTCTCCGTCTTATCCGTTGTATTCGCTTGATGACTCGCTAAACACACAGTCGTCCCACTGCCCCGTCCATATGGTTGCTTCCGCTGTTCTCCGTGCCCAAGCTCACTCTGAGGCCTCTTTGGCGTCACGTTTGGTCTTGTAGTCTCATTTGGTGTTTTAGTGTTTTAGTCTTGTAGTCTTGTAGTCTTGTAGTCTTGTAGGCTTGTAGTCTTTTAGTCTTTAGTCTTTTATTTTAGTCTTTTATTTTAGTCTTTTAGTCTTTTAGTCTTTTAGTCTTTTAGTCTTTTAGTCTTTTAATCTTATACTCCGTAGTCTTTTGGCGTCATATCTGTTTAGATTAATGAATTAGTTGCTTGATTAAATGCTTGATGCCTCTAGTCTACACACTACTCTTGATGACTCGAGTAAGAGTAGATTAAAACAGATGAATGCATTTATGGTCGAACGAAAAGTCAAAACGGAGCACCGTCTGTGCCTAGTCTCTTGGGTCTATGCGAAACAAGGATAATATCTCAGATGGCGCGGATTCCTAGCTCCCGTATAACGAGATGTCAATGTACTCGAATATCTTGGCTTTGAGTTACTGGGTGCTGGCACCAGTGGCAGAACAATCAAACACCTTGAACCGAGACGCTGATCGACATTCGAATGCCCTAATCCTGCCTTATGCCGCGCTATCTGCCTGCAACTACTATATATTTCTCCTCTTATTTTTCCTTTCCTTTTCTTCATCTGACTTGTTATTTCTTCTTCTCCCGCACAGCCCACCTGCTCGGCCACTCCGCGACTGGCGGCACTGTTCTCTGGCTGGTGATTGGCCGTGACGAGAAACGGGCTGCATGCCGAGCTGATGTTGCTGCACTCTACTGCTATCTAATTACTGTATAGTTGAGAAACAGAACAGGCAAGCCACCGTTTGCGTTGATACTAAGTCTTAGTATCGACCTAGCTCCCACTAATTACCGTACCATGTAAGAATTAACCACCACTGACTGCGCAGCATTGGCTTGCCAGCTTGCATCTTACTTGCGGAGGAACGAGCTGCTGGCATGATATGATTTGCATTGCTCTAGTCATTGGTCTGCTTCTAGTGTGCGAGCACACTTCTTTGAGAGGAAACGTTGCGTGTATGCAGTGTGCCGTATCTGTTGATCATCCACCCCTCTTCTGGGCTGCTTGGTTTATTGATTGTTTCGGGTTTTATTATTTGATTGTTTTTGTTAAATCAATCTTTGCTCAATTCGTTCACCGACAGCCACTCACAGCGCTCTCCATGTCTCTCTTCTCCCCCCAATCTGCACCAGGCTTCCGTAGGGCTGAAGAAGGGGTGAGATCAAGAAAATAAAATGTACTGTTTCACTCCTGGTCTTTGTGTCTCTTTCAGAGAGAGCAAATTAAACATCGAGGAAGACCTCTCATACGTTGCAATACGATGCAACAATACTAACACTCCGTATGCTTGCATTTTTGGGCCGAAAGAACGGCCTGCAAATCAGCTGCTGCTACTCAATCTACTACTATATTTCTACTTGTCCATTTGACTACTCACCTCGACAGCCCGGGGACAGGCCCAAAAGGAACCAACAGCGCGGACAGATTTAACACCGGACTACTCGTACGCGGAATTTAGGACAGAAGCGAATCTCAAGCACGGAACTGTTGCGCTATGCGGCTGAAGAAAGGAATGCGGAACCTGGAAATAACACAGTAGCGACACTACTCCGTAGAAGAACAAGACGAAAACCACAATAACAAGATACGTATCCCGAGAGAGACACCCAAACCGATTTGCTCTGCTTTGCGTTACCAGCAATAGGAGGGCAAAAGAGGCGGTTTTGAGAGTGTTACAGGCTGGATGCTACATACTACGATGCGAAGTGCAATGATTCATGGTGTTGCTATTGCCCGTGATACTGGCCTTGGACGTCGCCCGCTCACAAGGACCGCGTCGATCTCAGGGGCGACAGCAACTATTGCAGTCTTAGCCGATGATCACGGGTACTGTCAATCATGTTTCATTACCGTTCGTACTGGGCTAAAAAGATGGAGGCTGAAAGGCGAAAAGTACCGCTGTTGGAACACGGAGACGAAGACATTTTGGTATTAACCCCTTTATGATTTATTCGAATCGTTTGATTCATTCGCATTGGATCAACGATTTGAATCGCAAAACTTATGGGAATAATCGGGCGTGTCTACGCCTTACAGCTGGATCAATCAGGCAAATTCGGTAATTAAAACCGGGCTGAAAAACAAGCTTCAGGACTATCTACACAATGAAAGAAAAGCTTCAGGCAGACTGCCCAAAGCGGACACGGCTCCGACAAGAGACATTTCCATTCAAGTGTTTAGCTACTATGTACGTGTTTATTGATCAGGGCTTCGCGCATGTTGCAATGATTTGCTGCCTTACGAGACCGAGATGAATCAACCGAACAAAGGATCCCAAAGGATCCCAAAGGATTTGACACCGAGTTCGATGCTAGAATCCCACGCGGGCCTTTTCCCGCCGCGGTACAGATCCGCCCGGGGGTAAAAAAAGACAAACATGCCATCGTGCCGAGTTTGGGACATGCTCCGGTGGCTGGTGCACAGACATTGTGCAGATATGCAAAGATGTATAGATATGATAGAGAAGTAGAGAAGATGAGCGGCGAGATGATGGGGTCTGTGCATGCAGCCGGCAGCGGCTGTGAACGAGATGATCACCGAGAGCTGGCTTAGGCTTGATCACAGCAGAGGGCCAAAGAAGGACAGAGACACGAGCCACGTAGCGAAACGAGCACTGTCTAGCTGCGATGTATTGAGAAGCCTAGGCGGCCAGCTCCTTCTCGGCCGGTTACCTTTTTTGGTATCTCTGAGTGAGACAATTTCAGGGCTTTGCTCTGTCCTGCCTGAACGCGGAGAATCTCTGCTCAAAGTCCTCGACGAGTCCTTCCAAAGTCCTCCAGCTTAAGCATACTACCTATGCGCCCTACCCAAATAGTCTGGCCGATCCATGCACCGCCACAGTGCTAGCATGTTGTGCGATATGTGTCTCATGTACAGAGTGGACATATACTCCGTATCTTACATTGATAGACAGACAGGCAACAGCCACGCTCGAAAAAGAAGCTTGACCGGGGTTGGGGGTCGCTGGGAACATGCCTTGGGACAATGCCTAGCCTGGAACAAAAGTCCCCGGCTGCGACACAAGAGTCTACCTATATCCTAGAACCATACAATGTAGCTGGGGGCTGTCTGAAGTGTCTGGTGGGTGCATGGCGCATCATGCCATTCCTACCCCCCCCACTGCTTAGTTGAGCCAGTATTGCTCGGCGGCGCCTGGGCGGAATATCGGCACGCTGTTCCTGTGAGCTGGAGGCTGGTCAGTGTCGGCAGCGACGTTGATGACGATTATGTAATACCCGATTGCATTTGGTGACATTCACTTTTGCACGTTGTTTCCTCGACATATCCCCCAACAGGACGCGAGTTTGCTGCAATGTATCGTGGGCGAAGGAGTCACGCCTGCTCCGGCCTGCGCACACTGATTCACAGCGCACTGCCCGCTATGTCACAGGGTCTAGAGCGCTACGGGGCACAGTCATAAGGCTGCTCTCTGGGGGGGCGGGTGTTGCAGACCCACTTTGGTGCATCCGTGAAATACGATTGGCCGGTGCCCAACCGTGATCTCGTTCCTTGGTTTTGGCTGCATGCTCCTGTTGCATGAGCAAGAGAAGAGGTTGGGGGACAAAAGCAGCAAAATAAGAGGCGGGAGAGCTCGGGAGAGCAAGTGATTTCGAGGCTGGGATCGAGTGACAGAGTCATCGCTGGATGGTATATAGAGGAAAGAGGAAAGAGGGCTAGACAGCCTCATCTGAGCAATCCGCCGCCATCGCCACTCTTACGTTTGAAGATAGATCACACGCGCCCGACATCAAGATGCGTGTGCTGCAATCATCAGCGGCTGCTGCCTGGCTAGTGCTGTATGCTATCCTGGCGGGATCGCCGGCTTCAGCACTGGCTACACCCGCAGCTACAACCGCCGACCCGGAGGTCCAAACTGCAGTGGCAATACCCACGGTCAAGATGCTGCGAGCACCCGCCATAGTCCGCCCAGCCGGGGAGGCACAGGAGCGCCCAGCCTGGCCGGGCTACCCGCCCGATAAGATGCTCAACTATGTGCGCATGCGCGCTGAGCTGGCTCGCGCGGCTGCTGACATCTGCCCGGCCAACTACTACAGCTGCGAAAGCCAAGGCTCGCAGTTTGATGGCATCTGCTGCCCCTTTGACGAAGTCTGCTCGCTTGGCTCCGATGACAAGCCGGCATGCTGTCCTGCTAAGTGAGTTTACCATGTAATGTCTTTTATAAAGTCTTATGGAGCGAGTTTAGTAAAGTACCGAGCCACCATTGGAGCATCATCTAACAGCGCAGTGCTGTCTGCACAGGAAAGGCGCCTACTACCTACGTGACGGCGACAGTAGCCGCATCGTATGTCCCCAACACATACTACTCGTTCCCGTACATTGTGCCCTCCAATGTTGCCGCCACCACAGCGCTCGCGAATGCCGATGCATGCGAAGCCGTCGTGGACGAGTGCAGTTCCATCTACGCCTTGTGCACATCGAGCCTCGAGGCGGCAACAACGGCAACCTATGCTTCGGCAACGGCAGCCAGCATTTGCAGCAGTCTGAAGGGCGCAGCGTGCGGAGGCCTGCCGACAAACTCGGCCGGCTGCTCGTCTGTGTTTGCGTCGAGTACAAGGACAGCAACGTCGACGGGCTTCTCCAGTGGCGGCAGCGGTCCTGCACGGGTGCACATGTCCATGGCGACACTCCTCGCCGTGGCCACCACAGTTGGGGCCTTTCTCGCCGGAGCGGGAATGATAATGCTATAATGACTTGATGACGAGACCTTATGAATGATACGAAAGAGCATGGTTACGAACAGACGATAAATGCACATAGTACTCCTAATTTACGGCGATTAACAATAAATGGATAGATTCTATTCCTGCTAAAAAAGACATTATAAGACGTATTGTCAAATGAATGAAGAAAAAAACTCTACATATTGTCCTCCTCCTCCATGGCTCGCATCCTCTTACGCTGCGCCCACCCGATTCGCCCGTATGTCCATCGCGTAGCCCGGTCGGCGGCATGGTCGAGACTCTCGCTGAGAAACATGAGCACTTTGCTAAAGAAAAAGAGGCTCAGGAACGAAACGCTGGCAATCACTGTAAACGACCCCCAGTACGTCCACGCCGTATAGTTGTCGGCCATGTGCGGAATCTGCACGGAAAAGTAGCTCGTCATAAAGGAGATGGGCAAGAAGAACACGCTGAGCTTGGCCAGGAGCGTCGCACTGCGCGTCAGGCGCTCGGTCGAGTGCGAGTCCTTTTGCGTCATGAGGTTGAAGTACGTCTCCTGCAGCGACCGCTTCTCGTCGAGGTAGTCGGTGATGACGTCGAGCATGAGGGACTGCATCTGGACCTGGAGACGCTTGAAGCGGGTCGCTGCCTTGAGGGACAGCCGGTCTGTTGCCGCTACGGTGGATGGCATGCCGGCTGCATCGTCGTCCGTCGGGATCTTGGCTTCTGAGCGAATAAGGCGGCCGATGACGTCCTTGTAGTTGGTGAAGAGGTGATGGAGCTGGCGCAGTTCCTTATTGAGTTTGTAGAGCATGGGGATAATATCGCTCATGTCCTCGCGGTTTTTCCAGTCCTAGAGAGTCAGATTCTGCCATAGTATAGCATGCATGCAGCAATAAAAAGACCCGAACGAGTTACTTGGTTACTTACAGCTGTGCGCAAGATGCGCCCGCTCTATTCGCTGTTAGCAGAACTCATAGTGCTCGCGTGAAAGACACAGTTCAAAGGTCACTTACAATCTCGTCGAGAGCAGTCTTGGACATGTTGAGAATATGAACTGCGGCAGTATAGTCTTCAAAAAGGTAGTAGAAAAGATTACTCGAGCCTTCCAGCCGCTGGGCGTCACTGGAGTCCTCCCGGCCAGGCTGTCTGATAGAGGTAAGTTGCGTAAACTTGTGCCGGTCCTCCGCCAGACCGCACGTCGAGAGCTGCCGAAGCACTTTGATCGTGTTGGACCGCATGTACCCCAGCTCTTCGGCCTTCCGCGCCGGCAAATCTTGACCCTTGGGAGCCTTATCATAATAGGCCGCTTCATGGAACGAGATGATCGTGTGGTCGTCGCAGAGAACAAACCACGACCAGTGCTTGGGCGGCACGAGGCTCGGTTTCTTCTTTGAACTTGACTTGTACCCAGGTCGGGGATGGAGCCAGTTGGCACCGATACAGATGACTGCCAGTTAGTAGTCTGTCTGAAACATACGTCGGGAAATAGCATGTACCTACACTTTGATTCTTGGTCCATGGTGGTGTAGTTCAGATTATCTTGCATAATTTTGAATGTGGAGAGATTCTCTTGCGCAAAAAGCTCTTCGCGTTCACTCTCGGACAGCGCATCGCCCCTCCTGTTCGTGAAACCAGAACTGTTTGCCGCTGCCTGCATCTGGCCGCCTTCGAGATCTACTATCGACATGGCCGCTTCAGCTACAGTGGCAACCACATTACCTCCGGATGGAGATGGTTTCGGCTGCCGGGGAGGGTGCAGCGCATTCTCTCGCTCGGCATTTTTGCGGCTGATGAGCTCTGTTTTGTACATATCCCAGGCCCAGATGCTCATTTGCAGACGCTTGGAAAAGTGGTAGTGCTCGCCAATGGCCTCGACGATCTTGCGCTGCCTGCTTGGGTTCCACACATTTCTCTTTGGTCAGCACTGGCATATGTGACTGATGGAAAATCATATGTATGTGCTACTTACATCCATCTGACTGCTTTGGTGCCGTCTACCAGATTCGGGCTGGACTGCTGGAGCAGTTGCCGGAAGTCGGGCTCATCGAGGCCATAGGCGACTTCTGCACTCTTGTCGCCAAACTGAACGACAAAGTTGAGTGCATTTTCCTGGCGGGCATATTTGCAGACATTCGCGTAGACTTGCGCATTGTCAAAGTCTTGGAACTTGTGGCGCAGCGCTTCTTCTGGAGTTGCGGGCGGCACGCGTGGGTGGTTGTCGACCGGCTCGGATGTAGGGACTGCAGTCACAGCCGACGAAGCGACCGAGTTGCGCAAATCCGCGCCGAGCAAAAAGCCATCCGGAGACTGAGGCTGGTGGTGATGTCTGGACTGTTCGGCCGGGGTATTTATCGGCATTTCCGAGTCTGAAGCTGCTGTGGTGTGGATCGTGGGAGGTCGTGATATCGGCGACGGCAGGCTGCCAAGGGGAACATCCTCTTGCCGAGCACTCGACATGGTGCGATGGGAGAGAACTGCTGGACTTGTCTCGTTCTCTTGATCGAAGAGTAGAAGAAATGGAAATATGCTAGTATTGGAATGGCGATAAGCTGTGCAAAGATTGTACGATTACCAGCCGCTGCTGTGCAACTCGTCTGGTCGAGTGGCCAAGGCTGCAGTTTTGCGAGATCTGCAGGTGATTGATTAGCAGCACATGACAGGCTGCCGGAGGAGTTCATAAACAACCCCAAGTGCGGAAGGCGCGATGGGAAGCAACGGTATTTATATACACAGTACGGCAAGAGACAATAGAAACAGATAGAAACAAGACTGAGCTCAGCTGAAGCAGCAGCCCTGTCTGTCGAGAGAGTGAGATGCGTGCGCCTTCCTCTTACATCCATCTCTTACCGTTGCTGGGCGGGTCCGTGGGCTTTATTTAGGCGGGGAGCTGGGGAAGCGCCTAGGCTGAACCCGAGCGCTAACTGCTCGGCGAGCTGATGGCTGGATTACGTACGCTTTTTGCCTTTTGCCTTTTGCATTGTGCTTTGTGATTTGTGATTTTATCCTTGCAGTAGATAGTGACGATAGATAGGACGCGAAATGCTGGCAGCTTGACTCTGGGCTAGTGCGAGAGCATGTCTCGAGAAAGGCGAGGCGAGAAGGTCATGGGGTGGAGGGCAGGGCCTGTTGATGACGGACGGTTGCTGTCTCTGATTACGGCGGGGGTCCGTGACAAGAAATAGATAGCGAGAGTATCCGACAGTACCAGATGCATGCGCTGTTTAGACGACGCAGTTGTGAGAGGTCATCTCGTTCTCGACAAGGTTGTAGCCCGCCATGCCACAACGGGAACTCATATCGACTTGTGCTTGGGAGGCAGGAAAGCCAAGAAATATAACATGGTAGCAGCTGGCGGTCAGCATCAGCCTCTTCCCTGTAGGGATGGTGAGCCTTAGCTGCGCCTCACAGTCTGGGGGATATGCCTCAGAGGTATCGTATCCTTGGACTCTCGCATCTTTTATGGCATCCGGGGAAGTGTGTCCAGTAGGACAAGCAAGTCATCCTGCGGGTCACAAAACAAAGTGACCTGCCTGCACTCTACACGAAACACGGCGAGCACACATGCCAGAGCTGTGTCTCTCTCAGCTGTCACTTGTGTCATGTGTCAGCGGCACTGGTTTGCCCATCTTTTGCCCATCTGTGTTTTTGCCCACCCGTATTTGATCAGTCGAAAGCTGTCACCGCCTGGCTACAGGGTAGCACTGTGATTTGTCTCGGCAGCTTCCTGCTTTCGCTGCTAGAGACATCTCAAGAGTGCCAGTTTCGTGCCCTGTAGTCTTCAGGCGATCGGCCGCCGAGATGACCTGTGCACCTACAAACCGGTTTGCTTGTTTCGCAAACGCCGGGCTTGTAGGCTTTGCAGCGCTGTCTCTCTATTTATTGGAAATGTTTCTCAGTATCGCATTAATTCTATTTCCCATGACAGAGATCCTTGATATTCATGGCTCCGCCCAGACCGAAGAGTTGTTTGCAGATGTTAATGATCGACATATTTTGTGAATAATTTGAGAATCAGCGAGCCTGTCCTCCATTCCTTTCTATGTCGTAGATAATGTGCTGATGCCCGGGGATGGCTTCTGTTTGAGTCTTTGGCTGCCAGGCCCAGTCTTGGCTACAAGCGGCCGTTTGTTTTCTCCGGCGCGTTTTGCTGTTCCTTTTTGCTCTCCCTCTTCTTCAGCACTCTCTACCATACGATGTTAAGTACTGTATTTTTCTACATCTACACGCTAGACTGGTTTCCGAAACCTTAAAACCCAATCCACCAAGCTTAATGGCAACTGTATGTTGTCGTGGTAGTGGAATAGCCACTCCGTGCAAGACAGGGGTCTCATATTCATGTTTGTACTATGTACGGAGTAGTAGTACACCAATAAACTTGGCTGGCCGAAACATTCAAACGTCCACAGAGGCCACACGAAACCCGTAGTATCTGTCCATGGACGTTCCTGTCTGCGTTTCATCTTTGTCCATCTCAAGTCACCAGCCAGTAAGATGTGGGATTCAAAGACAAGGAGGCAAGGGGCAAGGAGGCAAAGACCAGATCCAAAATAAAAAAAATAAATGAAGAAGGCAAAACAAACAGATCTACGAGTGGAGTCCGTATTCTGTAATACAGAGCTGTATCTCTGTGCATTCTCCAGTAGCATCACCCCCTTGCTCTTTTTCAACAGCTTCTCGTCAGTCCAGTGCAGGCCAGCTGGCGGGTTCCCGAGATGACCATCAGAGGCAAAAAGATATGCTCTGCGGACCGTGATGGATGACGGCGTGGCTTGTGCCTCCTGATGTCTCGGCTCCCTTCGAGCTGCCTGCATTCTTTTGATTTTCCTACTTGCTCTTCGTCTCATCTTGTCTTCCCATTTGTTTGATGTATATGAGCAGTACTTTATCTATATTATATCCCCTCGTTTCGTCTCCCAATCTTCCAGTCTCCTGCCTCTTTTGCTCTCCCCATCCTACCTACCCATCGGATATATATCGTCTCTTCTTTGATTCTTTGATTCTTTGGCGTTTGATTCTTTATTGTTATATATATTACGCCTCGTTTCTTCTTTGTAGGATTCCTCTTTCTATTCGCCTCAATAGAGACCAGAAACTTGGCCTCATCATACATCGCCACCTTTCGCATCGACGCACATACACATCATGTCGTCAAGGAGAACAACACGGCGCTCGCCGCTGACCTCCATTGCCGGCTCTCTTATCCTACTACCAGTGGTCTCTGCTGCATACGGCGGTTGCCTGAGCGTCTGCATCGCCAACAGCGGTTGTAGCACGGCCAGTGCCAAATGCGTCTGCTCGAGTTCCGCGTCGTCCAATTTTCTTGGCAGCGTCGTCGAGTGTATTGCAGAGCTCTGCTTGCTCGGCACAACAGCCAGTGTCGACGACGCCATCAGTGCCATCGATCAGCAGTTTATCGAGGTGGTCGACTCGGAGTGTGCCAGCAAAGACCTGGACATTCCCGCCTCCAAGATCAGCTCAGCCCTGTCGGCAGCAAGCAGCATCGTCTCTTCCATCCTGGGCGGCGGCGGCACGGCAGCAACAACCACAAAGATCTTGACCACAACACCGACAGCAGCGGCCACTACACAAAAGACACAGCCAACGCAAACCACAGCCGCAAAGACCTCGTCGTCCTCTTCTTCGTCATCCTCTTCTTCGTCATCAGCTTCAACAACAACCAGTCTGAGCACTTCCTCTGCTGCCGCATCGCCGCCATCTTCAACGGCAGAAGCCAGCTCGTCGGCTACTCTACCCCTCGCAGTTTCATCGCCCGACACTACCGAGGTGGCCCAGACAGATGGCACCACTACCCAATCGACAACAACAACCAAGCAGAAGAGCACATCAACAAAGGCAGACCCTGCCGTTGACACCACCGACTCGTCGCCTTTTACCAATACCAATTCAGCAGCATCCTCGCTCGGGCACGGAGCTGCATGGTGGGTGGCCGCGGCGGCCGCCCTTCCCATGTTTCTTCGCATGGCGCTCTAAAAGAAAAGATATGAAATCAAGGCAAACATAAAGAGGTGTTTACTGCTGTACTACTATAATGGGATAAAGGCTACGGTAATAGCCGGCGGCCTAGATGGCCGGCTTCACGATTGTTGTTTTTCCTATTTGTTTCTGTATTTTTTATTGTTTGTTTTTCTTTTGTCGACTTTGTACTATTATATTACTCCCCAAGAGGGAGCTGGGAGGAAGCCTCCGCCCTCATATCACGACATGCATTCCATGATCTTTCTTCTGTACCACCACTTGTTATCATGCAAATATCAATTGCCAGCATCAGCATCATAATCATCTATTCTAGTCTATAGGCCAATGTTCTTCCCCAGCTTTATACTCTGGAACATGTCAGAGAAGATCTGTTACTTTGTGTTAGCAATGCACCAGGAATACAAGTAAACACGTCACAAACACAAAACTTACCGAATATGCTTCGGGCGACACGAACAGCGCCTCGGCCTGGGCCAGCAGCTGCGGCGCCTTGCCGCTGTTGGCCGGCGGCAGCGTCTCCATGCGCGCCTCCACCCATGCCTTGCGGCCTTCTGTCTTGGTCGTCTTGGCCTTGATCACGACATACCCGTTGGCTGGCGTTGGTGCGCGGTAGTCAATGTTGAGGTACGCCGTCACGCCCATGTTGCCAGGCAGCGCCTTGAAACAGCACCGCGCCAGCGCCTCGTCCAGCAGCGTCGCCACAAACCCGCCGTGCACAATGTTCTCGTGCCCGCACAGGTCCTTGCCCGTGTGCACAATCATGACAAGCTCCTTGCCCTCGTTGTCGCGCCATGTCAGCGGCGGCACCGGCATCGCGTTCTCGCTCGACATAATGTCCGTCAGCATGTTGTGCTCTCGCAAGAACCGCAGCATGTGAAAGTACAGGAAATCAGCCGGCAGCTTGTCGTTGCTCACGTTGGCGGCGGGGTCGACAATCTCCCACCCGTCCAGGGCCACAGGCGACTCGAGGTTGGCGCGGACATAGGGGTGGCCCAGGATGTAGTTTAGAATTTCCTTTGTCTTTTTGACAAGAGCGGGCGACTTGGCCGGAGCGCCGGGCTCCTTGTACTCGGCGTACTCCTCAATCCGCCCTTCTTTAATCAGCCTGACCTGTTCGTCGGCGTAGCGCTTCTGCTCCTTGGCTGCAATGACATAGTCCCGCGACAACAGGGCATAGCCAAAGAACTTGCCCAGCACCAGGACAATCACGGCACCAGCGACCTTGAAGAAACCGCGCAAGAAACTCCGCGCGCGCGACGGCTGTGGAGGAGGCTGATTAGGAGGGAAGTATGTCGGCAGAATAGGGTCGGTCGAGTAGCCTGGTGGGAAGAAAACACGACGTCAGCTTGCGGCTCAATCAAACTCTGTTGTATAAATCTCAGAAAAAATAGGGTTTGATTTACATTTGAAATTCGCCTGCACGATAGCTCTAGCCAGTGCTGAAGTGCGATTTGACGTGAATGTGAAGGGTATTTGGCGTTGGGATATAGCAGCTGGGCCTCGTCTTGCGGCGGACTGCCCAGATAGTAAACGCAGTTGGAGAGTGGTCTGCACAATAGCTGCGTGCTGGCGTTTGAGCATACGCAGAGGCGATGAGCCAGCTATGGAAATGAGCGGCATGGCCGCGGCCCGTTGCATAGCGGCGATGGCTGCGTTGTGAGGTGTTTTGAGGTGTTGATGCTGGCGACGCCGTCGAGGGTGAAGCTGTTTAGCCGGCTGGGCTGTGTGCAAGACAGCTGCGCTAACTGTTGCGATCAGACAATTTCAATAGGTCTAGCCGTCAATTCAGACTTCACCAGCCCCGTCCTCTCTTGTGCAGCTAGTACCGTCACAAAGGTCGTCGGCTTCTGGTGATCGGGATAGGAATCGTGGGATTAGATAATCAAGTTAGAGCCGAGGGAATGACGGGTCCGGCAGCTGAAGTACCCATCAATGATGTTCGTTCTTTCCGTCACCACCTCTTATCGACATGGACGATAAGATAACGATAAGCGCAACCCAAAAAAAAGTTCAGACCTTGTACATACTCCAGAATTGAGAAAGCCTTTCTATTGCAGCGAAACTGACCGTGAATCGCCAACCGCAAATAAGACAACCCAACTACACAACCACGATTTCGGACACAATGGCCGGCGACGGAAAGAAGCGCAAGGCTCGCCGCCCTCTTCACAAAAACAACAAGAACAAAAAGGCGAAGGTCGTCGACCCCGATGAGTTTGTGCCGCCCGCCCGTGGCCCGCGCCGTGCCGTGACGGCCGCCGACCTGACGTGGAAACCCGTCGACATGCCTGATATGTTTGACGATGCCGATGGCTTTATGGGCCTGGAGGTGATTGAGAACGTCGAGATTGTGCGCGAGGGCAAGAATGTCAAGTTTGTGAGTGCTCTTTACTTGATCCTAAAATGTAGATGGCAAAACCGACATTTCTAACATGGCAGGTCACTTCTGATCTTATCGAGCCTGATGGGACCGAGTTTGAGGGTTTTGACGACTGGGAGCCTGCAGACGCCGGCGCTGAGACCGAAACGACCGCCAATGTCGACGCCGATGCGACGAAGAAGACCACCGACGAGAAGCCAGTAGCAAAGAAGAACGAGCCGAAGCCGAAGAAGGAGAAGAAGAAGGCTGTGGAGAAAAAGGAGGCCAATGTCGTGGAGAAAAAGGGGGCCAAGGCCACCGAGAAAAAGGCGGAGGAAGCCAAGACAACAGAGTCTACCGAGGAAGACAAGGCTGAGCCCGAGGCGGCTGCGGCAAAGACAGACAAGGCTTCCGAAGCCAACAAGACCCCCAAGCCAAAAGAGACAAAGCCCAAGGAAAGCAAGAAAAAGGGAAAGAAGGCTGCCACCGAAGAGGAGGAACTGAGCAAGGGTGGCGGATTCTCTGTGCTGGCGGACGGGGCCGAGGACGTTGTCGAGGATGGCGCAGATGTGTCCGAGTGGGTTCCTCTGAACCTGCCACCGCAGCTGCTGTCCTGCCTGTCCAAGCTCAAGTTCAGCAAGCCGACTACCATCCAGGCCCAGACTATCCCTGAGATCATGGCTGGCCACGACGTCATCGGCAAGGCGTCTACGGGTTCCGGTAAGACCCTTGCGTTCTCCATCCCCATCGTCCAGCGCTGGCTGTCCATGAACAACAGCGCCGATGCTGTCAAGAAGGAGAAAAAGGCGCCCCTGGCGCTCATCATGTCGCCGACACGCGAACTGGCACATCAGATTGCCACGCACATCAAGAATCTGTGTGCAGCACTGCCGACGGCCCCCTACGTATGCTCCATCACTGGCGGTCTGTCCACCCAGAAGCAGCAGCGCCAGCTCGAGCTGGCTGACATCGTTGTCGGTACCCCCGGCCGTTTGTGGGAGGTGTTGAGCTCTAGCCCGGATTTGCTCAAGGGCTTTTGCGCCATCCAGTTCCTCGTAATCGACGAGGCTGATCGTCTGCTCGCCGATGGCCACTTCAAAGAAGCCGAAGAGATCCTACTGGCTCTGGACCACAAGGAGACCAACGAAGAGTATGGCGACGAGGAGGAGGAGGACGACGACGAGTCCAGGCGCAAGCCGCGCCAGACGCTCGTGTTCTCCGCCACCTTCAACAAGGGCCTGCAGCAGAAGCTATCGGGCAAGGGCCGCTATGACCTGGCAGACGCCAGCGAGTCCATGGAGCACCTTTTGAAGCGCCTCAACTTCCGCGAGGAGACGCCCAAGTTTATCGATGCCAACCCCATCTCGCAGATGGCCAGACGCCTCAAGGAGGGTCTCGTGCAGTGTGGTGCCATGGAAAAGGACCTGTATCTCTACGCCCTGCTGCTGCTGCTGCCGTCGAAGCGGACTCTGGTGTTCACAAACTCCATCGCGTCCGTCCGTCGTCTGACGCCTATGCTCCAGAACCTCGATCTCCCTGCCATTGCCCTGCACTCCGAGATGATCCAGAAGCAGCGCCTGCGGTCTGTTGAACAGTTTACTGCTGCAAAGAACGCCCGTGGCTCTTTTCTTATTGCTACTGATGTTGCTGCTCGTGGTCTCGACATCCCGGGCATCGATGCTGTTGTCCACTACCACGTTCCACACTCGGCCGACTTCTATGTGCATCGCTCTGGTCGTACTGCCCGCGCCAACCGCACTGGCATCAGTGTGCTGCTGTGTGCTCCCAAGGAGGTCGTCCCCACGCGCCGCCTGGTTGCCAAGATCCATGCCAACGCGGCTGCCAAGGCCGGCGACAACATGGTGGACAACAAGAGCACGTCATTTTTCATTCGCACCCTGGACATCGACCGCCGTATTGTCGGCCGTCTTCGTGAGCGTCTCGACCTTGCCAAGAAGCTGGCTGATTCCACCATGGCCAAGGGCAGAGCCCGAAAGGACGACGAGTGGCTACGCGAGATGGCCGACAGTCTCGGTATTGATTTCGAGGAGGCGGCAGAGCGCATGGCTGAGGGCGAGAGAAAACAGGGCACCGGTGGCGACCGCAGCAAGCAAAAGGCCAAGACCAAGAAGGCCGAGGACGAGGATGTCCTTCCCGAGTCGGACCAGCCCGGCATGACCAAGAACGAGATGCGTGCCGTCCGCTTTCAGCTGAAGCAGCTGCTGGCCAAGCCCATCAACACGGGCGTCAGCGAGCGGTACCTGGCCGGCGGCGGCATCGACATGAATGAGCTGCTGCGCAAGGGCCCTGGCGATTTCCTGGGCAAGGTGCCGTCGCTCGGTTTCGATGATGACGAGTAGAGAAAAAGTCTTTGATTTTGAACTTTTACATGCTATTATTTGCTCTCTTTTTTGGTGCTGTTCAGCGTTCATATTGTCTGTTATAGCTTGCATTCGGCCTGTTGTACAATATCGGAGGCCCTCATGGCGTTTTGGGATAGATAACTTAATATCGAGTACTTTGTTAGAAACCTTTGCTGCTGTTATTAATGTCGTATTCTCGCCTTCTGGGTTCTCTCTTTGGCTAGAAAAGCAGCTCGAGCCACAACACGCTCTTCGCCGTGTTTCAACACCATCCTACGCCTTGACCGTTCAGATACCACACCATGACATACCGTATGATCCAGTAGTCTATCGTCATTGGCTGTCCAGACACCAGCCATGTCCCGGGGTATACCTCTTCCATGAAGCAGCTCTTCCATGACAACGCCGGCCAGACCAGGGGTATTTCCTGTTGCACGAAGTGCACGGATGACAGTATCCTCGGGATACCTCAACGCCACAAACCGGTCAATGGCTGAGGTATTGGAAGCTACTGACAGTGCCGATGTCTGACTGACAAGAGTGGACGTCGCAGTCGTCATGGCATCCACGTTGTCGATGTCGTTTCCGATGTTGCAACTCTCGATATATAGTCTTGGGCGTACAAGGTATGGTACTGGGCAAAACCAATGTCAATTTGTATGATACAACAAAACTGAAAGCTGGACGTCGAAGAAAAGAGCAGGAAAGATATAAAAAAAATAACACCTTAACACCCAACAAGAAAACCCCGTAAATACCGCATACAACTTGACAACAGAAGCAATTTAGTTACCTTGCTGCCCTCCTCTCTTGCCTCCACCAGTCCCTGACCTCGAATGTCGTGGTGTTGTCGCCGCACGCTGCATCACGGGTTGGCTGGCAGTGGGTGTTTTGCTCCGTGTCATCCGCCCTGAATATGCCCGCGGCGGGCTGGCAACGTAATCCTCTGTTTGCAGCTGCTGTGAAGGTGTCAAGGCTCTGGCTTCCGTAGAAGGCTCCGCATCCTCATCAGCCTCAATCTCGACGTCGCTCCCCGCCTCAAAGTCGCGATCCATATCCACGACCTGTTGAGTCTCCTGGTCGTAGGCAAAGTCTTGAGTTTCTGGCTCACCCGCGGCCTGTCGGGTGGTTGGCTGTGTCCGGGGAGGCTCAAAGTCGTCATCATCCTCGTCGTCATCATCGTCACCCTCGTCATCGCCGTTCTGTGCTTCGCTTCTGTCCTTTGCTACTGCTGGCACAAACCGCACACGCTTACTAGGACTGGAAGCCGTGGCTTCGGTGTTAGCCACCGGGCTTTTGTTGGGAAAGGCGAGAGCAAATATTCTCTTCGTGGCAGAAGCGAATATGCCAGGCGGCTTAGCTTCCTCTTCGCCTCTGCCTGCAGCGTCAACGGCAGCCTTGACATCTCCTCCCCCACTTTCTTCTTCACCCTCATCACTATCCTCGCCCTCGTCGTCTTCCCCCTCCTCTATTTCATCCCCGCCCTCCCTGTTTGCGTGCATCGTACTCCAATCCTCCATAAATTCCTGGAATTCTTTGAGGTTGCGCGTATACCAGCCGGCAAGCTCTTTGTCCAGGCCCGGATATCCCGCCTTGTTGTAGCCGAGCGAATGAGCAATTTTGGGCCAGTCAATGTCCTCAACTCTGTTGGCACCGTGCTCCTGAACTGCCTTCCACAATGAAAAGGATTCCATAATTCGACCGCCAACAGGGAAGGATGATGGGATGGAGACGGCCATTTGCTTGCTGTAGGTTTCTACTTTGTGGACAAACTCGTTTCGTTCTTTCAAGTGGGAGTCGCTGCTATCAAGGATAGCGTCGTCGTAGTTGTCGAAGTCGCCATCTGCATCCGCTGCTGCCTCCTGCTGAGATTCTGGTATTTCTTGCTCTGCTGGCTCTGCTGGCTCTGCTGGCTCTGCTGGCTGTGCTGATTCTGATGGTTGATTGGCTTGAGTGCCGTCAACACCACCATGGTGTTGGCGAGGTTCAACAGGTCCACCAGGGGCAGGATGTGCATCCTCAGCCCCGTTGTGTGGTTTGCTGGGGAACCCCGTCTTGTACCAGGCCTTGAGCTCGTTGTACATGCCACGCCATTCATCAGTAGTAATCGCGGGATTCTATACGAGTGTTAGTCGCTTCGTATGGGTAGAAACATTGCATAAACATCTTGTTTTTGTACTTTTTCATGAAGAGACTGGAAAAAATCATCTTCTGATTGACATTTGCCGGTCTTGGTATCCGACATGTGCCTGTAAGTGCGTTTCAGGATGAAGTAGTGTTCCAGTTCCATGAAAAACAGCTCGGGCTGGGGTTCTTGCTCGTCTTGTTGCTCTTCATCTTTGTCAGCTTCAACTGGGACTTCGTGGCCAGAAGAGGTTCCTGCCTCGACAGGAGCATCTTCCTCGGCGGGTGCTTCAGCTGCGACTGGGTTTCGGGCGGTATGACCCCTTGCTATTTTCTGTCTCGCTACCGGCGACTGCGCTGGAGGCGGGCTGCTTTGTCGCCCGTCTTTTTGTCTCATCGACGTGACACCCGGTGCTAGGTGCCTGATCCAGCGGTCACGCCACGAGTGGAAGGAGTGCTGCGGATGCTGCAATTCGAGTTAGCCATGCCAATGTGCATAGACGGCGAAAAGAAGAGCGGACCATGATCAAAATCATACCTTTTCCTCCAGGTTTTTGTAGATAGCGTTGCCACTGAGTCTCTCGAGTCGGTTGTTCTCGGATGCATCTCTTTGCTCTTTTTGGATACAACGAATCAGGATCTGGTCATCCTCGGCAGTGAATACATTGCGTCTCTGGGACTGAGGCCGTAGCGGACGTTGGTTTGTTACATTGGCGGAGCGGATGGCACCTTCTTTGCGTGATGTCTCCGCTGCAGGTTGGGGCTGTATAAGATATCTCGATTCGTCCAACCGTCTGCCTTCGCGGCAGCAGTCCTCAATCCAAGCGTATGATAGTCCACCTATTCTGAAGTTTTTCTGGGGGTTGAGGATAATGGCATCTGCCTCGGCCTCCTTCAAAGTAATGATGCCGTTATGCTTCTATAGTATGCAGGAGATTAGACAACAGCTCGGAAAGACGAGGATAATTATTCTCAAAGAGACCAACCTTGATCAATTCTTTGATCCGCTGGGGGACGGAAATCGAGGTGC
Organism: Ophiostoma cf. undulatum; assembly: GCA_022392935.1. Lineage (NCBI taxonomy): Eukaryota > Fungi > Ascomycota > Sordariomycetes > Ophiostomatales > Ophiostomataceae > Ophiostoma > Ophiostoma cf. undulatum. The sequence goes on from JAKRGL010000049.1 coordinate 812,091, forward strand.
AGAACTTGAGGCCACCGAAACTGAAAGGCGGCCTTGAAGGATGGTGTGTTTGCGACATTGCGCCGATACACGGGCTGGCTGTGGGCGTGAAGACGAGTTGGCAGAGTTGGCAGTCGAGGGAAGCTGAAAGTTGCGATTTTAGAAATGCGCGCCGATTCCAAGCAGACTATTGATATCTAAAGGTATCCGCTGCAGCAGACTGTCGTTGCGTAGGAGTTTCTGACAACAGTCGGGTGGTCGGAGAAGTGCGTGCTGGCTGTGCTCACGAGATGTCGTCGGGTGATGCCTTGGAGGGCATGGATGCGGAAGGCGCAAACGGGAACGTGACGAGTGAATGGGTTGCGACGCGATTCTGCAGTGTAAATAAAGGCCGGGGAACATGGAGGGAAAGAGCTAGCCTAACTGGGCAGCTGACGCCAGATCACGTGGGGCAGATGCAGACGAGTAGCGGTGCCTGTTGCAGGCGCGGCGCAGTGCGCAAGGCTGACGTAACAGCGGATTTAAGCTAGATTCAAGTTAGGCTGTAGCTGCCATAGTGCTTGCTGCAGTATTTAATACGAGCTGAGCTGACGCCGCGAAGCAGTTCAATCTCATTTCATCACATCTGGCCACAGCAACGTTTGCTTGTTTCCTCTTTCGACTCGGTTTCAAGGGCACTTTTCGAATGATGCCTGCAAGTGACATTCTGCATTTATAAGCGGGCTGGCCACACCTCTATGACACCTTTTATCGGCCGCATCACAGCTTCATTTCGGATTTGATTCTCGTCATCGGACACAAGAACTCCAGAAGAACACCAGTGGCCGTTGTGGCTGTAGCCTTCCCCTGCAAGATGGGGATCGTGTCAACGGTTGCAAGTGTTGTGCTCGCCATCTCTCTGCTGACCTTTGTCATCTTCTTTGGCCGGCTGCCCGTGTTCAGGTAAGGTGAAACAAAACAAGCACCACGGCATGACAGGGGCAGGGACAACACGGACCGGGCTCCATTGATACAGATGAATACGAATGCTGACCACAAAGACGCACGCCGATTGCATGGCTCTACGACTTTTTCGTTGTCCACGTGCCTAATGGCGTCCTGGCGGTAGACCGGCGGGCCACGGGTGGCCGCTTCACGGCGTCACTCGCCGGCTTCGGCAACTTTATGATGAATGACAGGCATCCGACCGTGCTGGTTTTCTTTTTGCTGCTGCTGGCCGGCTCAGAATACATGGCCGTGCCATCTGCCTGGGGCCTCTTGTCCGGCTTCCAGCGACTCGTCGTTGTTGTGGTCTGCACGCTTCCATACGTGTTCCTCTACCTCGCGGCGTACTCGGACCCGGGCACCGTGTCGATGAGCAACCTCAAGCAGCACATGATGCTCTACCCCTACGACTATGCACTATTCCATCCCGGCGCGCGGTGCCGTACATGCAACATACTAAAGCCGCCGCGCAGCAAGCACTGCGCCATCTGCAAGCGCTGTGTCGGACGACTTGATCACCACTGCATATTTATCAACAACTGTGTCGGCGTCGGTAATCACCACTGGTTTCTGCTGCTGATTCTTTCGACGGCTGTGCTGACCTCATATGGTGGCTGGGTTTGCTCGGGCCTCCTTGGCCAGCAGGTGCAGGAGCGGTTCCCGAACTGGTCAATTGTGCCGTGGCGGGCGCACGACAACGGCCAGCCGATGACGTGGTCGGCGTGGCTGATTCTATTGTCGTGGGGCATGAAGAACAATGTACAGCTGGGCAGCATTGGCTTGCTGGGCTTGCTCATCAGCCCGCTGGTCTGGGGCCTGTTTGTGTACAGCATGTGGAACGTGTGGACGGGTCAGACGACCAACGAGAGCCTCAAGTGGTCCGACTGTAAGTGCGACATGGAGGACGGCTACGTTTACAAGCGGCGCATGAGCCATGAGAGGCGGTCATCGGTAGCTTTGGCTCCGGGCGTGCCTGCTTCTGGGACGCGGTGGCCCGTAGAGGCCGAGCATGTGCTCTACTGTGCCCAGGATGGCACGCCCCCGGCAGCCAATGATAAGAACCTGGCTGGCGTGGGCGAGTGGGAGAAGGTCTACTCTCTGCAGGATGTGGAGAACATCTATGACCTGGGCTTTTGGAATAATCTGAAGGACATCTTTATTCCGGGCTATCAGTTCAACACGCTGGGATTGCTGCCAGTAGAGCGGCGGGGCCGGCCGCGAAGAAGGATAGTGCGCAAGTAGCACGGGCCGCCAAAACGTGAATCCATATTCTTGTTTGTCTTGGCTGCGGTCTATATTTTATTTTAGTTTGAACTGTTTTGGATAGCTTTCATTGAAGGGTGTCGTGACTATTCATTCAATAACTGTTGGTGTCTATAATGATGTGCGTAATGTACATGGGAATATATGGTGATACAGAATATGCAAGTGCTTTTGAAGAGGAAAGATGAGAGGGATATCAAGAGACGACAGTCAAATATAATCTAAGGCCGGCTTCGTGGCCGCTTCCAGGCCCGCTGCCGGCCACTTGGCCGCCCTGGACTGGTCGAACGTGCTGACGACTCTTCACTCTCGCCCATGGCAGATCCAATAGGGTCGGCCGGCGGAGCAGACCTCCTAGGGCCTGCGGGCTTGCGGCCCAGACCCAGAGCCTTGCGGCTGGCCTGCTCGGCCTGCATGGCTAGAATGCGTTCTTTGCGTGCATCCTTGGCGGCCTGCTGGTCGGCAATGTAGCGCAGCTCGGCCGTCTGGTCCAGAGATACCTCTGTGGCCGTCGCGGACCATTGAATCTGATCAAATGGCACAACAACGTTGCCCTGCGACTGCGGCACCGGGCTCTGGCTGTATGCCTTGGCACCAAACACCTTCTTGCCCTTGTGCGGGTGCATCTTGACAACATCCTTGGGCTTGACCAGCTTGGCCTCCTGCTCGGGCGTGATCAGGCCAGCCATGCGGCAGATGGCCAGACGTGCACCGGCAACACCGAACCCACCGCCCTTGGGGTCACCAGCACCCGTAACACAGATCTCGGGAGCCCAGCCCTGGCCCTCCATCCAGGGGACAGCTCCATAGCCGGCACGCTCCGTCTTCTTGAGGATTTCCCAGACGTGGATGCAGGTCTCGCGAAGAGTCTGCTCGCCCTTGCTGTCCGGGTCGGTCATGAATGGTGGCTCGTCTTCGATTTCTTCTGGGTTTTCGTCAGTCTCAATGACAGATACCCTGGGCGGCCGCAGCACCTTGGGCGGCAGCAGCTTGTCTGCCTTGGTCAGGATGATTGTTGTCTTGACGTTGGCGTCGCGCAGCATGTTGAGCGCCTGCTTGTCGCCGTCCTTGAGACCAGTCACCGAGTCGACCAGTAGCACAGCACCACACAGGGTGCCGCGCCGCTCGAGGTACTTTGTGATTTCCACACCCCACTCGGACCGCGACATGAAGCCGTAGCCGGGCATGTCGACCATGAAAAAGCTATACGCAGGCGCCGGCTCGCCGGGGCGCTTCGAGCGCTTCTCGGAGCGAGAGATGACAGCACCTCGCGATGTCGCCGTGGAAGACTTCTTCTGCTCGGACTCCTCCTCCTTCTCCTGTTCGATTCGTGGGAATGTCTGCGCAAACGACGGCTTCAGCGGGGGTCCGAATCCGTAGCCGTTGAGCATTTTTGTGCAGCCGGCCTTTGCACTGGTGATGGCCAGACCCTTGCGGCCAGTACTAGCACCATGGCTATGGCCTGCCTGGCCGCCAGTCTCGAGGCCAGCCAGGGCATTAAGGAGGGTGGACTTTCCCACATTGGAGCGGCCCAGGATGCAAATCTCGGGCATTTTGGTGTTGACAGGCAGGTTGAGGAAGCGCGGTGCCGAGTACAGGAACTGCGGTGCAGGACGGACAAAGAGAGACGTGGCCTTGTTGAGCGCCAACGGCGAGGGAGTTTCAGTTATGCGCACGGCCTTGGCGGCAGCGCTGGGCTCCTGTTCAGAGACGGGTGTGAGAGTGATGGGCGGCGGCAGATAGGAGAGGGAGCGGATGTAGTTGGACGAGGTTGTTGGACCGGGCAGCCGACGGTCAGACACGCGGTCTTTGGACTTTGGTGTTGTTTTAGGCACCACTGCTCTTGGTCCTGAAAGTACCTTTGGCGACGCCTTTGCAGGTGCTTTCGCAGGTGCTTTTGCCGTGGTTGTCTTCTTTGCGCCGGCGGGCTTGGCTGGCTTTGCCGTCTTCAAGGGCGTCCGCATGGGTGGTTTTGTGCCTTTCTGTAACCGCTTCAGCGATCCTAGTCTCTGATGAGACGAAGAGAATGGCCGAGATCCGCCACCCAGCGTGTAGTTTACTGCTGCCGAGGCGCACGGCCGTCGTGGTGGTGCATGCAGCGAGGCCGACGAGGCTGCGGACTGCGTGCACACGACCTCGGCCACGACGCGGCGCAGCGACGGCGGCAGCGCCACATAGCGGGCGTACCAGCACTGCATCGTATCGTTGTGCAGATTTATGAGTGAATTTCCGACAAATCGGCGAAATTACACTGTTTTAGAAGTGTACACGACGTCAGGGTCATCACCATCCCGTTTTTTTCTGGCGTGAAGCTTTTCATAGTACCATAGTGTAGACGCCGGGCCCCATAATTCACCCATATTAAATACAGGCCCCACTTTGGGCCAATCAGGCCCTGCCGTCTGACGTCGATTTTTAATTCCCATATCTCCATATCTCCATCAACCGATAAACTCTACCACCTCAGGCTCAGACCGCATTTCTGGGTTGTCTCACTTTCCACTTGACTGCCGCATTCCTCCTTCTGCAGAATCGCCCTCCCACTTCTCTACACACAAAAATGGCCACCCCGACAAAACTCCGGTCCATGTACCGCGCATTCCTCCGCGAGCTTCACCCACGCGAGCTGCTCACCACCCAGCGATCGCCGCTCCATGCCCAACTGCGCTCCGAGTTTGAGCTGTCGACCGAGAATGCCGCCAGGAATGCCTCGTCGAGCTCCTCCGTCTTCCATGGCGAGCAGTACCTCACCTATCTGCAGGCCCAGCGCACCTACTCGACGCTGCTCGAGCGCTACAACCCCAACCTGTCGGGCGAACTCGATGAGAAGGAAAGGATCCGGCTGACGGCCCGGCGTGTGGGCATGAACTTGCCCGTCGACTATGAGAGCGACGAGGCCCAGAAGTGATGCCTCCCGGGCGACGATGAAGATCGGACACCTACCCGCAAAATTACACCCCCGGCCACGACATGGCCATCACCTTGGCTGCCTTAAGGACCGGGCACCCTCACGTGCTGCACATTGACCGGTATGTCAAGGAGATCCTCCTACTCTATTGCATATTCATCTGTCCAATGTCTAATACGACAGTCTTATCATCAGACTGTATAATCTATGGGTTCATGCAAATGTCGAGCCGTGGCATTTCGGCATATCAGCCTGGCACCACGAGACGAAGCGACATACGGCACGATCTCGCTATTGTTATTTTTATTTTTATTCTCATGTTTACGTTTACGCTTGTTATGTTTCGCTTTTCGCGTTTCCAAATTGAGCGGGCCATTGGCCAAAAGTGTTTTATTTGTTTGGATTGGATTGGGTTGATATTTGATGTTTCTTGAGAAGATGGTTGGACGTCAAGGTGATGCCCCGACGGGGCATTGAGATTGCTCTTCCTGTGGTATATCGAGTAGATCGAGTATGTATAGGTTGGGGTAATAGAATGGCAGTTATGGTAGCCGCGGTCGTACAACAAGTAAAAAGGAAGGACAAATGAAAAACAGAAAGACACAAAAGATCCAAGATCGATAGAAGGGTATCAACGGCTCGACTCGACGTTCAGAAAGGAAATGATGAAAACAGATAAAAGAAGAGAGAAAAGTAATGCAAACAAGGAGGCGCACCAACAAATTCTACCCAAAGAGATCAGCGGTTTCTACACACTGCCAACACCGCCATCCTCGAGACTCTCGTCCCAGCCCCCAGTCTCCAGCAGCCACCCGCCGACACGCTCCTTGACGAGGTTGATGCTCTCGCCCAGACCGGCACGCCACTGGTCCTGCACGATCCGCACCTTGTCCTTGAGATCGTCCGTCAGCCGAGCCCGCTCTTCAGCCGTTGCTGCAACCGCTGCCTCGGGTGTCCTGCCCTCGTGCTCAAGTACGCACACCTTGGCAGCCAGCGCTGACTCCTTGACTTCGTGCAGCAGGCACAGCAGGTTCGTCTGCGATTCGATAAACTGGTGCGTCGACTTCTCGGCATGCAGCAGCAGCGAAAAGAGATACTGCATGGGGTGTGCGCGGTAGCTGGGCGTCTCCTCGTACTCGGCCGCGGGGATCTGGATTGCAAACCGGCGCAGGTCGAGGGGAACCTGGTCTAGAAGCTGCACGAGCGGTGGTGCAATGTCCCAGAATGCCGACAGCTGCACCTCGACACCGCGCGTCACATTGGACTCGACAACCTCGCGGAACTCTTGGAACCGGCGCAAGGCTTCGTCTGCAGACGACGAGGCGCGCGTCTTGGCGTCGTTGGCGAAAAAGGCTTCGGCTTCCTGCAGCTTGTCGCTGTTGCCCGCACGGCGGTACGGCGTCAGAACCATCTCGCGGTATCGGTTGTTTCGGTCCGACAGCAGGTCGTAAATGGAACGGTGGAGTACTTCGCGTGCTTCAAACACCCACTTTAGCAGCGTCAGCGTCTCTAGCAACTCGGGCTGCTCGTCACCTTCTTCCTGCACCGTGTTCGGGTTGGGATGGCCTGTCTCGCTGGATAGCCGGCCTTTCAGATCGCCAAAGTGCTTATTCGCCAGTGCAATGCGTGCTTGCAGCAGCTCATTGGCCGGCATCACGACGATCTGCTGGAACCGTGCAAAGTCGGTCTTGTCCCGCTCTTTCTCACGTGTCAGGTCGTCCACGTTCGAGTTGGCTTCAATGGCTGCGGCCTCGGCATAGCTCATCCGACCCGACGAAATCTCGGCCTGTAGGTTGGCACGCATGGCCGCCTTTTGCTTCTGGGCCTCCTGCTCTGATTCTTTGTGTGCGGCTTCTGTTTCCTGCTTGAATTGTTCGTATGCGGCATCGACCTCCACTAAGCTGGACAGAGTCCGGACAGCAGAGCGTGTAGCACTCAGCTCGGGGTGGTTGTTGTTCACAGCCGGGTGGTGCCGAGGATAAGGGGGCGGCAGTGTAACCAAGCGCGACACGTCCGTCTCGGGAAGGCCAATGGAAGATGGTGTGCTTACAGTCGCCTTTCCAGCCAATGACGCTGGAGTTTGTGGATGGAGAGGCGGCGGTGGTGGAAGAGCATTGGGTGTGTTGGGTACAGACAGCCCGGGTGTGGATGTGGTCGAAGATAACAATGAATGCCGGAGTTGCGGGTTATTGGCCGATGCAAGTTCCCGAGGTGTTCGTGCGAGCTCCGGTGAAGGTAGGTAGTCGGCCTGCTGGCTGAGCTTCTCAGGGGGGTATGTACCAGATCCTTCATAGGCGCTGTAGTCGATAGCAGCGTTTGCTGGGGCCGGAACTGCGGCGTTGGAGCTGGACCCGATGCCCGCATCAGGGTTGTCGGCCCATTGCAAAGCCTCACGGGCCTCCTTTGGGACGCCCATATACTTGGACTCGCGCTTCGATCGGCCGAGCTGGTCTCCGCTGCTGCTGCGGGCCACCCCGTTGGCGCCTGCGTTTCCGGCGTTGTCGCCACCATTTTCACTTGCCTCCCACCACCGGCTCGCTGTGCGTCCTCGCGAGCTGCCGTCGTCCAGCTGGTCAGCAATACTCATGCTGAGAATCGGGGACAGGCTCGGCATATAATTGTTGGCTGCCCAATTTGGTGTGCCTCCTGTCGGTGACATTGAAAAGGCTCTCTGCTCAGACGAATTGATAGCATCATCTGATAGGTCTCCCGAAAGAGGAGCAGATGATGGCCCGTCGCGGAACACAGAAGCGATTGATCCGCGGTGCGACCGACTCGGTTCCGACGACTGCGGTGTAAAACCTACGGCACCACTCTCAGCACTCGCACTGTCCATGGACTCGCGTCGGCCTGAAAGCGGTCCTGTTGTTGTGGCAGTCGGCGGCGCTGTGGCAAGTGCGGCAGGCATCGGTCGAAAGAGGTCGCGCGTCAGATCCAGGACTTCAGAGCCCATTGCTCCAATAGCAGATGCATACCGCTCGCGACGGACACGAGACTCGTTGACGATAAACTCGGCGAACAGGCGCACACGCTCGGCATCAGAAGTGAACGCGGCTTCTTGCTGCGCAAAGGCATTGAAACGGTCGATGGTCCCGACTGAAAACTGCTCCGCAGTCTCATTGACGGCCATCTCTTTGGTGTATGTGGTAAGAGACGAGGCGAGAGACGATGCGATTGGCACTTGGGACGACGATGATGACCGACTCTGGGGCGGCGGAGTAGGAAGAGCCTTGGGAACGGCAGATGTCGACGCTGCGCTGGTGGGCGTGGATTGGAGGAGTCGGGCCTTGCTGCTCCCAGGCATCGCGGGATATGGTGAGAACGGTGGTGTGGCTGCTCCAGCGCTGCGCGCACCACTTGCACCACCTGTGATGGTATCGCCTGTGCGTGGCGAGGCATCGCGCTGCTGTTGCAGGCTCATAAGTGCGCGTCCACTGTTCGGACCTCCTCCACCACTACGCGGGGTTGACTTTGTAATAGTTGCGCGGCGCATCAGACTGCCGACATTTCCAGTCGAGGGTATCATGATGTTGGACAGCGTGCGCCCGTGGTTTTGGGCCTGACCCTGGGCATCCATGTCGCGCGTCATATCAACCGAGTTTCTTGCGCTACCCATGCGTGTCCGACTTTCTGTGCGACGTTCCCGGAGTGTCTTTTCGCCACGCACAGCGCCCGTGCGACCAAGAGCACTGTTGGAGCCACCACTGCCTGCAGCCACTTCGGGAGAATGCGAGCTATGAGTCGAGTTTGTCGAGTCCGCAGAGTCTCCCAGATCCCGCGAGCTGGCCGCACTGGAACTGTTGTCGAGTGAATTGCGGTTCGGCGTGTTGTCTTCCAAGCTGAGACGGCCCTCCCTGGGTATGTGCATTCTGCCGTCATTGGTCTGGCGCGGAGTGCTTGCACTGTTTGTTGTATTGCTGCTGCTGGTATTGCTGTCAACAGTAGTGGTATCTGGCTGCTGGTGGGTTTGGTCCACATCAAACCATCCCGCAGGCGTTGGGGGTACTGGCCCCAGGACTGTCACACCTGCTGGCGGTGGACGGCGTGTATGAGGGGCCATGATCGGATCCCCAGGATTGGGGACACCCGGGGCTCTGTTAGCGCTGGTAGACCGGGAGCTAGAAGGCGGAGGGCCCGGTGGCGGGGGCGGCAGTGGAAGGCTGGACTCCCAGCGTACTTGTGACGAGGACCGAGAACGAGCTTCAGCCGATGTTGGGGTGGCGATGGCACCGGTGGAGACAGCACGACGAGAGCCAGGCGCGACTACGTTAGGTTGCGTGGGCGGTATCTGTAAAGGTGGAAGGCCATGGTGCTGTGGGGAGAAGCGGTGCTGCTGAGGTGGCTGCTGCAGTGGCTGTGGTGAAAGTGACTGGGATGGGTAGCCTGCTGTCTGGTGTGCAGGATATGAATCCGAGGGTGATCTGTTTGTAAACTGCTGCGGCTGTGGTTGGGGCTGCTGCTGTTGGTGGTCGGTATCCCGCCGGCGGCCAAACGGCAGTCCGAAGCGACGTTCGCGAGATGCGCCGCGAGAAGTGCCTGGTGGCGGCGCGAATGACGTCTGGGGAGTTGTGTCCGGTGATGGACGGTGCTGGATGTGCTGCTGCTGCTGCTGGTTATGTAGAAGCTGTTGAGGCGGCGGTGGTGCACGGACTGCCGAGGTGTTTGCATTGGGAGGCGGCGAGTCATAGACCATGCTGACCGGCCGTTGGTTACGCGGGGGTGAGTATGGCGGAGGTGGCAGCGGGGGAGATTCTGGCTTGTTAGCGATTGATTCCGATTATGCAGGTGACGATATAATGCATAGTAAATGCGACTTACGCTGCGCCTCGTAGTGATGCCGCTCGGGGCCCGGCGAGGCTACCCATTGCTGTGGGTTGTAAGGCTGGATTGCGCTATGAGGAGTCGGGATGGCGGAGATGGCAGAGTGAGGTGTGGCGGAGCCGGGATGGTAGGCGTTGCCGAGGGCCGTTGTCCGGAGAGGGTTGAGTGTGGCCCGCAGGCGTGAAGTAGCGTCGCGGGGGGTGTTCATGATGAGGAGGGTGGGAGAGAGGGAGACTGGGGATCGCGCAGGATCTAGAGAGGCTGCAAGAGAGGCAGTGCACCTGCCAAGGTAGAGTGGACGAGGCTGGTTCACTTTTCCATGTAGAATGACGGGGAAATACAAGAAAAATAGAGAATCGCGAGATGGGAGCTGAGAGTTGCCAGGCCAGGCTGATGAGTAGAGAGAAGGACCAGAGATGAAGACAAAGACAAAGTGGTCAAAGAGGAGGAGGAGGAGGAGGAGGAGGAGGAGGAGAAGAAGGCGATGGAGAGAATGCAACTGCGGTGAAAGCAGAGAGTGAAAAGGTCAGAGATGATAGTGAGTAGCGAGTAATGAGAGGGTTATGAGAGACTGGGAGACGAAATGGCGGTGGTCTCGAGTCAATGTGGAATGAATGCCGCAGCACAGGGTCGAGGTGGGAAGGCCTCGAAGAGGTCGAGGCTTGAAGCTACATGCATAGGCTAGGAAATAGAGAGGGTGTGGAGGTGGAGGGACGAGCAGGGGTTGGGAAGGAAGGGACGGAAGGGGACGCACCAGGAAATAGGACCAAAATGGGGGGTTTATTACACAAGGAAAGAGCGACTGTATTCTGTACATACTCTGCAGTAGCTCCTGCAGTGATAATTCCCATCAGATCAACAAGGGAAGGAACGAGTTGACGAGGACAGCAGAACTGCAGACAGGAGAGGGACGCCAAAAAGGGCAGTCGCGGGACCGATATTAACGAGTAAACCACCCACATCCAGTCCATCCAGTGGCACACTGCACACAAAGAAACACCCTCGTTTCTACGGAGTACGGAGCACACACTCGCACAACGGCCCCTGTCAAGTGTCGTCTGTAGTTGTACGCATCGGGTCAGACAGCCAGACGGCAGTAAGAACTGGCAGCGTCCACAAAGAGTCGGGTGTCTTTGAAGCACCCAGCCATGCTATGAGTGTGTGGACAACTCTATCCGACAAATCGTAGCCATAAGAGTAACAGGATGCCTGCCCTGCCAGATGTCTGTGCGTCGATAAAGTACGGAGCAGCTGTCGCAGTGGTGGCCTTTACCGTTATCTGCTCTTTGGCCCAAGCTGTTGATCATCACCCATTTAGATATCTGTTGTATTCTGTTTCATTCGGTAAGGGATTCATCAGTATTTCTTTTTCTTAGATTATTAGTTTATTAAGGTTGTACCTCGCCGTCAATTTCATTGATCAAGGCCGTCGGCCGTCACTCCATCTTCTCACAACCATATCTTTGCCGGTACTGTGTAGATGAAATCAGGAATAATTACAAAATAAAATACAAAATATCATCTGCCTAACACCTTACCATCCTTACCCTGTCCTTGCAGCGCAACACTCCGAATAAGCAAGCAGGGAAGTGCTTGAAGATCACCTCTAAAGCCTGTGGCCCTTGAATTTAACTCAACTTACAAGCAGGCAAGCGGAGACGGTCTGGTATGGTGTGATGCGATTGGCGGACGCACGGCTGCACGTCTGGCCGCAATCTATTCTTGGATACAAGCTAGGCCCAGTATGGACAGGACGCATGGGGTGACCTGCCGGGCGCTTAACTTGTCATGCAAGCAATGTGATTCGTCTGGATGAGGGTTTGTAGTGATGTCTTTTTCTTTTTCTTTTTTCTTCCTTTTTTGACTACTACGATGGTATCAGTTAGCTATTTATGATTTAGTTGCATATTCATGTCCATCACATCACCGACTTTTGGCATCAATACCACTCTGCCCGAGACCATGGCTGCGACCGTCCGGATAGGTGTATCTAGATGCTTTATTTAGGAAGAATCACTGCAATCTTTTCGGCCATGGTGAGTGTTATTGGTTTATAAGCCTTCAAGATACATTCGGTGCTAAGGTTGCACAAGGCCGGAGTAAGGCTTGATGGGTGCACGCTGTAATCACCACTTGGCGATAATCACTCTCGGCTATGACAGTGCCGTTGCAAGCGAGTCTAAACGACTACTGAGCTACTGCGCGATTTCAGCACAGGGCGTGTATCTCCAACTGCAGGTCTATTTTTACCTGTGTGTGTAGTAACCAAAGTATCATGCACTGAGATAGACCCGAGGTGATGGTATCGAGGTGATAGGGATAAGATAGAGCACACCAACAGACATGGCACCACATGTGGTGAATGCGGATAGATGGCTGTTCGGATCTTTGGACCGGGTATTTTTCTCTATGTACGGCTGTCTGGTGGCTGTTAGTCCTCTGTGGCTTGCTATTGTCGTCGCTCAAGGCTTGAGCAACAAAGAGGCAGACAGTCGAAAAGAATGAAGGCGGGCTCTTGTCTTTTATCAAGTGTATTCGGTCGCTTTGTATTGCTCTGTAGACCACATAGACGGTACTGACGCTGGTGGTTGCAGTTGTGCTTCTACACTCTGTGTTGCAGGCCCAACAATTGAGAAGAGAAGACCAGCAAGCAGCCAACAACACACCCCAGAATTGACCAGATGGTGCCTGTAGTCCCGTAATAGATCTTGTCCAGTCCTCAATGGCACTTTGCATGTCATCTAGTCAGCGAAAACGATGCATCATGATAGCTTAGCTTCTCACCTTCTCATCTTTTCAGCTCAATATAAGCTTAATTCACTCTGTGAAACACGGCTCGCCTTGTCGGGTATACAATTAGCAAGCACCAGTCAAGGCGGCCTACGGATCTACTGCAAAGCCTGCGGCCAAGGCAGTCGACTTTTGACTACTATGTAGGTCCGCTCTTCGAATACAAGCCGGTCTGTTAGCCAGTTTTGCGAGACGACAAGTGGCCTCCATCTGGGTCCCCCTCCTTGGCTAGATCTTTAACTGGTCTATCATGGCCATAGTATCGGCATTGGTGACGTACCTTTGGTTTTAGTTCAACATTGACTGGTATCTGTATCCATGAAGCCACGCTTCACAAAATAACCAAGACCTCATTCTGGCGCTGTCTTTAGTTTACTTGATGGGTTTTATATATATATGAAAAATAAGTAGAACTTTTTAAGCAATAGGTTCTCCTAAATTTCATAACATTGCTAGATTTTTTTTGAGTTTATTTTCCTCCCGAATTCTTTTTTTCTTCCTTTTTTTTTCTTTTCGATTTTTATATAAAAAAAAACCTTTTATAATATCCAACTGATTATCCTTTGATAGGGAACAAAACTGTAAAAAAATAACGACAAAAAAAGATAAACACAAGCGTAGATTATAATCAGTCTAAAGTTCAAGCGTCTACGCAATCTGTTGTTGAATAGAGATCATCAAGTTGATGCGCCTCGGCCTGAGCTCAAGCTGAGCCTTTGTGGAGCGCGGAATATTATTTGGTGCAACTCCAAGCAGAAGGCGGTGAGTTTATTGCAATGTGGGGTGATACCCCAACCAATCACACACTCTCAAGAGAATTCTGCCCCTTGAGCTAGGGGCCCGCCGCCGAACGACATGGAAACTTTTTCGCACACGTTCCATGCAATTCTGTCTTCTATTTCTTCTTTTCTCTCCTTGCTTCATCTCCATCTCCATCTCCATCTCCATCGTCCTCTCTCTCTCCTCTGCCTACATATACCCATCCCCTCCAACTCGCGCCATCTCTGTCATTGATCTTTCTTTTCTTCCTCGTACATTCCCTCCTCTGCATGATTTTGTTGCTTGAAGATTCATAATCTCTTCATCTCTCCCAAGAGTAAGTCATCATCCTCGGATCACACGATCAGTATGATCGCGATCTTCTATACCCTCCAGTCGCCCCCCATCACCACCGTACGGCAGCTATATGATGAAACTTTCAGCTGGCACCAGTCATAGGGCGATTTGTACTCCCTTCCCTTGATGACAAACTCTTGCTGTGGTCCACCAGGCCATATCTGACCCTGCCGATACTGTTTACCCTTTTCTCTCTACTCTTTCTCTCTTCACGCGTGTTCATATTATCGAGACTTGAGTCAAAGCTAACAGTTCAGTTCATCAGTTCATTAGACTTTCTTCATCTCTCCTCTAACACAACACCCTCCCCCTCCCCAAAATGGTTCTGCACAACCCAAATAACTGGCACTGGGTCAACAAGGATGCCTCGCCTTGGGCAAAGCAGTGGTTCCAGGATAAACTTACCGTACTGAGTGCCGAGAAGGGTGATGTCAAGGCACGGATCTCCAAGATCGTCAGCTCGGACGGCGATGTCGATGTCAGCCAGCGGAAGGGCAAGGTCATTACCATCTACGACGTGAAGCTCGTGCTGGAATACTCGGGTACGTGCAACCCTATTCCATCGTAGTTGTTTTGCTGTTTTTGTCTGCTGTTTTCTTTTCTTTTTTTCTTTTCTTTTTGTTTTGCTTTATTTGGTTTTGCTGCCTTTACTCTATATCTTTTGCCGTGCTCCTCTTCTAACCCTTCGTAGGCTCTGCACCCGGGGAGGAGGATGTCAGCGGCACTATAACTATTCCCGAGGTCGCTCATGACACCGAGGAGGACGAGTTCGTGGTATGTTGATGCTGTAGATGTAGTCCCGTGATTCCAAGAACCCCTGCGTTTCCCTCTGCCCATACGGTGTCGTTCTGGCGACTAACCGCCTAGTTTGAAATCGATGTCATCTCCGACTCCAAGGGCAAGCAGCCCGTCAAGGATCTCGTCCGCTCCGACCTCGTGCCCCAGCTGCGCACCACCCTTATCAAGCTCGCCGCTGCCCTGGTTGCAGAGCACGGCAAGGATATCCAGCACGCCCCGGGCGCCAACCCTTCGAGCGGATTCCCTGCTCCCAAGTACCACCCCCCTACCGGCACCGCCGCCCAGAAGGACTCGTCCGCCACCGTGACTGCACAGACCACTGTCGGCCAAACCATCAACACCACCACTGTCTCTGAGCAGGAGGAGTTCCGCACTACTGCCGACCAGCTGTACCTGACCTTTACCGACCCCCAGCGCCTCGCTGCCTTTACGCGCGCACCGCCCAAGGTCTTTGAGGGTGCCAAGCCCGGCGGCAAGTTCGAGCTGTTTGACGGCAATGTGGCCGGCGAGTACAAGGAGCTCAAGGAGCCCACACACATTGTGCAGAGCTGGCGGCTGAAGCAGTGGCCTGCCGGCCACTTCTCGACCCTCAAGATCAGCTTTGACCAGAACGACGTCGACGCCGTCACCGTGATGCGCGTCGAGTGGAGCGGCGTGCCCGTCGGCCAGGAGGAGGTCACCAAGCGCAACTGGGACGAGTACTACGTGCGTAGCATCAAGCGCACCTTTGGCTTCGGCACCATTCTGTAGGCGCTTGGATCTGCATATAAACGAAGATAAAGATAAAGATGATGATACATGAAGAACATGGAGAACGACGAAGCGACGGAAGCAGGTGCGAGGAGGTATACTATCTACAATATTTATGAATTCCTAGACAAGGAAACAAGGCGTTTGTTTTTTCATATTTTTTTCTTCATTATCCACCGACGGCGCGCGCGCATGAGAGATGATAGAATAGCATCCAAGCAGAAGAATAGACGAGCCCACGATGAATGATTACTAAGCAAACTTTGATAACCAAGCGTTTGATAGGCTGTCCGGTTCGAGTTGCCGTTTTGGAGACATCGACGAACTACAATGGCGGGGATATGCAATAGTGCACAGGGCGCAATGACATGTACGATGGGGCCGTTATTGTGTTGTGATATTGGCAATCATTGCAGATAACTAAAAGACTGAAAAGATCAAGTTCACAAGTCTGTCTCGTCTCAAGATCTCACCATCTTGACGGCAGACCCGCACAGCCAAAAGTACTGCTTACAGTACATACCATAACGGGCCGCCCCTTCCTTCTTTGTATGACTCTGACCATTTTGTCCGCATATCCCCCCTCATCTTTACGCTCATCATGGCGCCCATCTACAAGATTGCTATTATCCAATTCTACCCCAAGGATCTCGACATCGCCGGCAACTTTGCCTACAGCGAGAATGAGATCCGCAAGGTCGCCGCACAGGGCGCCCACATTGCCATGGTGCCCGAGTACCACCTGACGTCATGGTGCCCCGAGCGCGAGGAATTCATTGCCGCCTGCGCCGAGTCTGGGACGTATCTTGCCCGTTACCAGGCTCTGGCCCGTGAGCTCAACCTGCATATTGTCACTGGTACCATTGTCGAGGCCCACTCCAAGGGACCCGACGCGCAGCTCGTCACCAAGCTCGATGGCGTTAAATACAACAAGGACAATGTCGAGCTCCGCAACATGGCCTACTTTGTTGGCGCCGGCACCGGCGAGATCCTCGGACGCTATCAAAAGGCTAACCTCTGGCACCCCGAGCGCGATCACCTCACGGCACCCTCGCTCGAGTCGGCTGGCTGCAACGGCAGCACCGTCGGCTGGCCGCCGCATGTGTCTTTTGACATCCCCGGCCTCACATGGGGCGAGGCCGCACACGGACCTGGTGGCAATGGCCAGCCTGACAAGCCCATCCGCGGTGGCATGCTCGTCTGCTGGGACCTGGCCTTTCCCGAAGGGTTCCGCACACTCGTTGCCGACGGTGCCGATCTGATCCTCATCCCGTCCTTCTGGAACCCGTACAATGATGTCGATGCCGAGTCTCTGGCACTGAACCAGGAATGCGAGGCTGACTTCCTGCGGTCGTGCCTGAGCACGCGCGCGTGCGAGAACACCTGTGCCGTGGCATTTTGCAACGCGGGCGGTCTGTCACAGCTGGCACAGCCCATTGTTGGCCGACACGGCGAGCTATTGCCAGGTGTCACTGGCACCAACATTGTTGAGCTAGACCTCAACATTCTTCGTGTCGCCGAGAACAACTACCTTGTGCGCAAGGACATGAAGAAGATGGACTGGCACTACTCGCACACTCTCAGCTACCCTGCAGCAGGCCCGGCAAGCAAGTAATACCACAATGTTGTAGTGATGTCAGATAATGTCAGGATACATCAAATTTACGCTTTCAAAGCAAAACAAGGACCAAAAACAAAGTTGACAAGCAGCACCCGTTTATATGCATTAAAGAAAACAAAGTACAGACATAAACTCACAGCAAACGAAAACACGACCCTATGCAGACACCGCCGCGTCGGGCTTCACCAGATCGCGCAGCTCAAACGTCGTCCAAAAGTTGCTCTGCTTCACGAACCAGGCATTGACAACCTCCCACTCCTGCTTCGCGTCCAAAAAGTCAATCTTGAACCGCCGCAATAGACTCGGCACCACCTTGTAGATCTCGAGGAGACTAATGTTCTTGCCAATGCACGTGCGCGAGCCCATGCCAAACTGCAGCATCATGCCGTTCATCTCCTTGATGCGCTGCTCTTCACGTGCACGCACAGCAGGCCCCTCGGCTCCAGCATCAGCGACCAGCTTCTCATCCACGAGCCAACGCTCGGGCCGGAAAGCGTCTGTGTCGTCACCGAAAACATCCTTGTTGTGGTGCATCACCCACGCCGAGCAGCCAACAACAGTACCGCCAGCCACAAACCGGCCGGCAATCTCGGTACCGCCAGGTGGCACAACACGCTCCATAGGCAGGCCGGGCGCGGGATGCAGACGGAAGGCCTCTTTGACGCAGGCATCGAGGTACGGCAGCTTCTGGCTCTCGTGCCATGTCACAAGGCCAGTGTCGTAGTCGCTAAAATGCCCGGCACTTGCTGCAGCGTCCAGCTCCCTGTATAGGCTCTTGAGCGCCTCGGGTGTGCGCAGCAAAAAGTAAAAGACAGCCGACAGCGAGATGGCCGTAGTCTCGGAGCCTGCAAATGCCATGGACACGGCCATGGTCTGTACCAGCGTGTCTGTCATAAACTCGGGCCGCGCCTCCTTGGCTGCCAGGAACTTTGAGAGCAGGTCGACAGTCGGGCGCTTCTCTGCCTTGGTCGGGAGGAGCGGTCCCTTGGCCTCGACAATATCAGGTAGACGCTCGGCCATGCGGGCACGGGCAAACTTGGCAACGGGAAAGGTCGAGTCAATAAAGCCGTACTGTGACAGCTTTAGGTAGATGGGGTTCTTAAGGAACAGCCGGTCTAGAATGGGAATTTGTCCAATCTGATTGTCAGTTATGCCGTTTGATGTAATAGAAATTTTTAAAAAAAATAAACAAAAAAATCAGGGATACGTACTGGTGCAACATAGAGGAAGAGCCATGTCAGGTAGGCGACAATTCCGTCAATGTCCTCGTTCTTCTCAATAAACCCGTGGCGGTTCGAGTATGTAATCTCTCCAATTACATCAAAGGCGTAGAACTGCAGCCAGCGAGTAAAATCGCAGCCCTCTGGGTTCTTGGCGAACAGCTTCTCTGTCTGCGTGAGAAAGAGCTTGGTGGTGTTGTCGACAAACGGCTCGTACTGCACAAGCTGGGACATGGCAAAGGCCGAGTTGACACAGCGGCGGAACTGGGCATGGAAGTTGTTGTCGGTCGTGCTAAACAGACTGGCAAGGCTGTGGCCCTTGACCACCGACTGCTGCACTACATAGAACTCGGACTTGATAAATCCCTTGTTCAGGCCGTAGATGGTCTTGAGTGCCTTTGGGTCGGAGAACGATAGTGTGTTGGGGCCCAGACGCACCACACCCCCGTGCTTCTCGTGCAGTCGGCGGTGTGTGATATCTGGCCGGCGCTTATAGACATCGTAGAACCTCCACCAGTCTGTTATGGATGCTAGGAAGGGCCCTGGGTACTTGTTGAGGCCATTGTTGTAACGGTTCTTTGCGAGGTAGGCGACAACAGCAACCACAAGAAAGGATGGCCAGTGGTCAACCAGTAGGGCCAGAAGCTGGCCTGCTATTCCCTGCATCTTGAAGCAGTTTTGTTGCTGTATACCGTCCGAGCTCCTTGACAACCCGTATCGAGCCCTCTTTCTTATGCTCGTCCTGGGTGTGTTGTCGTGATTCAAAAGAACAGGTCAATGGGAATATATGCCGTGGGATGGATGGTATCGTAACGGTTCGTGAGTGAGGAGCGGCTTGAGATTAGCTGCACTGATAAAGAGTAATATACGCGATGTAGGAAGGCAGTGAGAGCAATAACAAAAGGCAAGAGACCAATACACGAAAATTGATTAGACGTAGGGCCGTGCTATAAATATATAATTATAGATATGTAT
This sequence comes from Ophiostoma cf. undulatum, assembly GCA_022392935.1. Lineage (NCBI taxonomy): Eukaryota > Fungi > Ascomycota > Sordariomycetes > Ophiostomatales > Ophiostomataceae > Ophiostoma > Ophiostoma cf. undulatum. The sequence continues at coordinate 831,316 of JAKRGL010000049.1, forward strand.
ATTAATAATATTAACAACTGGCTCCAAGTCGATATACCGCTGTCTGCTATCCCTTTTTCTTTGCGTTGGGGCCTGCAATAGTGTCATTGCGGTGCTTGGAAACAATGAATCGATAGATATCCTCTTCGCTATGGGCATCAATAATAGTCTGCCTACCCAGTGAGACTGACGACACTTGCCGATAGATCTGATGTGTGCTAAAAAGCGTGGGACGAAGGAGCTGTCGGCTGCTCGACAGGGGTCCGGCCTGACATGGTCACGGCAGTGGCTTTTCTCCTATGCATTGGCCATTTGTATTCTGGTATTTCTCTTCAACCTAGTTGTAACTTACTTTATTGACGAGGTCCCGCATCCCTGGGTATCAAGGTACCGTTACCGTCTCTCTTACTTCTTTCTGGTCAATCTGGGCAGCGGGGCGATAGGCTCGGCAACTAAGAACGGCTGGCATTGAGAAGAAACCTATCCGGGCTGTGCATTCAGACTCGGCAGCTAATATCTCGAGGATAGTGCGTCGCAAGCAATGTTCGACGCGAACCTAGAGGAGAAAGTAATCCCCTCGCACTGCCTTGATAGCATGACGCTGCTTTCAACTGAAGCCGTTGGCAGCAGTCCGCGCTCGCCGATGCAAGTTACATACATGGCATAATCAAAACCCCCTGGTTCGCCAACACAATGAATACGATTGACATCTCTCCACCCCCGGATGATGAACTTTCCCCGTACATAAAAGTCTGCATACCAGCTTAGAGAGGGCGGGGGAAGATCCACGGTCTGTGGCCAACTGAGGGGAAGCAAGAACAAAAGAGTTGGCAGCTCCGCAGACGACCATCTTGTGGGGGTGGGTGGAGAGGCGCGTCTAAGTGACCATCGGCAGATGATAGACCCAATTGAAGGTGGGAGATTCTCATATTGGACTGGATATCAGTAGTGAGAGCTGCTATCTTTAAAGGGGTTACTTGATAAACAACATTTAAAGCTTCGAAAATGCACTCTATTCTGGACCGTTGCATCCTCGATATCATCGGTGGCGGCCGTCGCGGACTTTATCTCTACATTTGATAGGTTGAAACCACAGCCTGAGAGAGCGCAGCTTATGTGTGAGCACAACAATTTGCCGTTCCGAGGGAATCAACTTCCACGGGGTGGTTGTGGAACGAACAGCAGCAAAAGCCAGCCGACTTGTGCGGACAGGCAGGGTTGGGACGGACGGTTGGACATAAGGCGAGACGTGCAAGTGTCAAAGCTGCCGGGCGTACAGCATACTCTATATGTTTGTGCTACTAGCAAGGAAATAGTTAAGCATATTCAGTTGCTAACACGGATTGCAAGAGGCTGCAAAGTGATTCTTTGGTTTTGGTGTGTTTTATACAGGAGTACGTTTAGCACCTGTCAAATTAACGTACTGAGACTAACCGCACGGGAAACTCCCACATCTAACTACACCTCACCTACACTATTCCCAATTAGGACTGGAATATTGGTGTAAGTGACTATGCTTAACATCGGCGTCATTATGCCGGCGAGGCGATATTTCTACTATGCATGCGTAGCACATAGTGCGAATGCCAGGACTGTGCTTAAACTTGGGCACCCATAATAGCTAGAATAGGATTGGGCGAGGCTATGAAGTACTGTTCTACGTACATAGTAGAACGAGATAAAGGCAATTGTTTCAAATGGTAGTTTAAATTACCATATTATTTTCCGAGTAAGGCAAGAGCGAGACGTTGGAAACGAAAAAGAGAAATGGCCTTATCAACTAAACGGGATTTGAAGAGGCAGAGATAGAATAAGTAGACTAAAGGTGGAACCAGTGGCTTGTTCCTTCCTCTTTTGCAGTTTTGATATCTTCGGCACTTGTAAACTGGCATAAAACTGGTAGTCTCAATCGTATTCGTATGGGTGCGACGAAGGGCGATGATATTTGCAATAGGGAAGGAACAGCATCTTTGAACGAATGACATAATCAGTTATAATCATATTTATTGTTGCTTCACTAGGTGAGAATGGAGCATTTGTTAACTAATAACTAAAGTGACACATTTAATAAATGATTACTCTTGTGCTGTTCCCAACTTTCTCAATAAGACGCAACGAGAGGAATTGTCCTCGATCAAATGCAGCAAAAATACGAAAACAATAATTATTAAAAAAGTGAAAATTAAATACATATGAAAACATGACGCAAGGAAATGGTGGCCGTAGCCGTAGAAATGTCAACAAGACATTGTAAAACAATACAGCAGAATCCCAAAATAAAAATGACAGAAGAAAACCCGAGCAAAAAAAAACATCAAAGCAATATCATACATGCTCCCGCTAATCAACCTCGGAACACTCGTCGATGGGTGTCAGAATACCCAGCGATCCTCGCCTGGCTGTACCGGTCGTGTTACCACCACCGCTTCCGCCGCCGTCCTGGTCTTGCCGACGTTTCTGGTGCCGACGGATCTTCATCCGCAGCTGCTCCACTGGAACTTGATTTGGTGAAGGGGAAGCTGGCGGTAAAACTCCCTCACTTGGCGTGTCCGAGTCCTAGCTGGTGTTGCCCATATCGCCGTTATCATCTTCAACGGCAGCTTGCTCACCCAGTGAAGTAGCTGCAGTAGTGCCACAATTGTGAATGGCCTCAGCATCATCGGGCTGATTATTAATATTTGGCTGATCAGCCGAAGAACCGAGACTGAACCATCGCACTTGGCTCAGGCGAGGCCGGGGCCTGGGGCGGTTTGGAAGTTGGCGGGACCGCGCAGGGACGAGTGGCTCATCGCTTTCCTAAAGCCCATCCTCATCGTCAGAGCTATCCTCGGCCTCGCGCAGCCGGCTTGCAATGTCGGCCGGAAGGCCGCCATCGCTATCGGCATCGAGGTACTCGCGACCACCCGCAACACTAAGTGCCACCGGCAGGAAGATGAGGGAGTGTGTCGATGCAAAGGCAACAAGCGCCACCCAGACTCGGAAGTAGTAGATTTCAAAAATCTTGCTGCGTGTGAAAGCAAGAACGGCCACACCAAGCAGTTTCGTCAGGGTGATGCCGGAGAACACCGAGCCGCCGACGTTGACAAGCGCTGCCCAAGAGCGCTGCTCGCGTGCATCAGAGAACCATGTTCGGGAATTATGGCGCAGCAGAGCCGATGGGAAGGTAAAGGCGCGTGCAATGTGTGCACAAAACTCGACCGAGATACCAATGCAGATGATCAGGTTCACCAGGGACACAGCATTCAGAGAGACTCCCATAAGAGCCATGGCGCCAATAATGTCAACAATGGTCATCGACACTGTGCAGGCAACAACAGCAGCCGTCATGAAAGAGCCTAAAATAACCCACGACACACCAAAGATGATGGCCATGGCGGATCCCAGAAGAGTAGCCGACAGCGACACGATGGATGCATACTGGTCAAAAAAGATGTAGAAGATACTGTATGGGAAGACTTCAACACCCGTAGACTTTGTAATATCTGCAGCCACACGACGTGCCGAAGCATAGGCCTGAATGAAATCATCCTGGCTGCGTAGAGGTGTGTGCATGGTCCGGAAATGAGTCGCAGGAAGTGTGTCTTGTTCTGTGTCAATGACAACGGCCTGACCGTACGATGCTTGGCCACCGAGTGGACACTCCTCAGTTGTAGGGGCGTCAAGGAACATCTTGAGGTAGTGTACAAACTCCTCGCCCTCGGGCATACCGGAGAGGGTCACATTCCAGCCAGGCTTGCGGTTGGCAAAGCAAGGCTTGCCGTTCTCAATACAACAGCTCTCAAAGTCAGGATTCAGCCAAAGCAGGAAATCGTCAATCCAGCTGGCTGTCGGCGATGCAATGTAGGAAACATTGGACCGCTTGCGCTCTTGCTCGAGGATGCCAGTTAGAGAGGTGAGCTGGCATGTTGGGAAACGCGAACAGATTTCCTGCTGGTGCTCGCGCTGTGTAGCATTGAGGCCCTTTGTGACAAAATAGACAGGGGGCCCAGACTCAAAGTAGTCGTAGAGATCATTGAAGTAGGGGATGAGATACGACTCGTCTGGAATTGCGACCCGCTGGTCAAGGCCGAGCTGGACATAAGGCAAAAGGGCGATAGCTGCTGCGAAGAGACCTGTAAAGAAGACCAGAACAGCCGACTTGACGCTCTTCTTGAGAAGAGTAGGCGCATAGCGCTGGCGGATGAAGCGCTGAAGAGAGCTTTCGCGTGCAAGCTCACCGGTGCTGCCGGTTACAGAATAGCGGCCATTGACGGAGCCTTCGTGGAGGTGAACGCGGGCAGACTTGACAGGAATGCAAAACAGAATATCCGCACGGTTGTCCTCAACACGGAACTGGTTGAGTGCCAGGACAGACACAAAGCCAGTGACCTGCAAGATTGCATTGATGAACACGGCGCCAGAGGCGTAGATGGCAAAATTGCGCACAGCTGGCATTCCAACAAAGGCACCCAGAGCAAAGGAGACAGTCTCAGTAATGGCGGAGAAGAGAATTGATGGACCCATGCGGCCAAGGGCTAGGGAAATTCTCTCCTCGATCTGCTCATCGCGGTGACTGACATTGACGCGCTCAAACTCGTGGACAATCAGGAAAATGTTGTCCACACCGACAGCCAGTACAATAAATGGGATGACGTCCACAATAATAAGCGTTGCCTTCAGTCCAGCCCACGAAAAGAGACCGATAGATGCGGTGATAGACATGACTACAATCAGGACACCAATGAAACCAAGACCAAACTTGCTCTCAACCAGGAATACACCAGGGTGGCGGAACAGGTCACTGAATGAAAGAGTGATTGAGCCCAGAGCAATAGAAGCGTAGAGGAACATGACCACGTAGCTGATAATGACAATCTTGGCATCCGTGTTCGTCGATTTGTTGAGCTCCTCTTCTAAGCTTATCTCGGTCGAGAACGACAGGCGCAGGCCGCGTTCCGATGCTTCCTTCTGGACCTCAAGAAGACGGTGCTTGAGGGCCTGCTCCCAGTCCATGGCGCGCTGCACCTCGGGCGTGTCTTCGGCATAGTTGTTGACAACCCAAGTAACAGTCATGCCCACGGCCTCGTCAGCATGATCGGCATCAGGAAAGCTGCCTAGGATAGACTCGGGATCCAGAGGTTGGCCATATTCAGGACGACACTCGACCGGATGCTGAGCACACTGCAGGAGGGTTTCTCTCCAGTAGCTGTCCACAAGCCGAGGCTCGTTTCCAAAGTAGGCAGAAACAGACTGCACAACGCACGCAGACCCAGTCGGCTTGAAGCACACATCATCCAGAGTGGCACCATACGTAGGGCCCGTCAGCTTTTCAATGCTCTTCTCAACACCCATCCACCAGAGAATAGTCTCCTGGCTCAAAACAGGTCCCGGGCCAGATGGCAGCGTGTCGTTGACGAGAAAGGCTTGCTCAGCACGGTAAAAGGGACCAAATTTGCTGTCGAAAAATTCCTTCTCCAGTGCTGTAGCAGATGTAGGGCTAACCCACAGACGGGCAGGGTTCTCCTCAATCTGGAAGCGGAAGAGTCCAAAACTGAGGATACCGGCGATAAGAAGACTGGAGCCGATACTGACGCCGGGAAAGCGGGCAGCGAAGTGGCCCAATTTCCGGAAGACGGTGTTGCACCACACATTCAGAGTGTAGTCCTGAGGGGTCTCTTCGATCACCGAAGCGCTCGAGCCCGGGCCACGGACGAGGCCGTACAGGTAGGCATGGCGAGTATCGTCTTCGACGTCGTCCTCATCATCTGCATTTCCGTGAGGGTCGTGCAAAAGAGGAAGACCCCGGCTGCGATTTTGCGTATACCAGAATCGGAGGGCACCCCAGAAGATTATAAGGGCGGCAATGACGGAGTAGACCAGAATGGACGCAAACGAGATACAAGGGAGAATGCCGACATGACACGACTCGCTCTTCTTAAGAGCGGGTAGCTCAGGGCAAACGGCTGGGCAGTCGATACAGGCACAGCGGAAGTTGGGGTCTGGGTCGTTGCACTGCTTTGGGATATTCTGACGTGGCGACATGGCAGGCTCTGAATATTCTGTAGGAAAGTTCATCTGGAAGGGGGAGCCACCCAGACGCTGCTTTCCGAGAAAGGTCAGGAATTCGGTGTAGTTTTTAGCACCGCCGCCAATGAGGGCCATCGCCTTGGAGTTGGTAGGTCCGAACTTGACCTCTTTGCAGCTGTCGTAGAAGCCGGTACCATATTCCTCAGAGACGAGCTGGTCGAGCTCAACAACAAGCTGCTTGCCATTCTTCTCGGCGGCGGATGTGACGTTGATGAATAGGGACTGGTCGGGCGAGCAGGTAAAGGTACAGAAGAGGTTGTAGAAGTTGTCCTTGCAGGCGGGACACGACGAGATGAGCTGGTTGACAGTGCCAAAGTTGTCCTTCATGGCTTTGACCTATGGCTGTTAGTGGCCACGAAAACAAAAAAAAAAAATAGACCGTTTAAACATTAAAAACAAACGAGACTGTGCTGGGTTCTGATGACGTACCTGGTCCAAGTTGCAGCACACAGGCCCGGTCTTCCACTTTGGCCCGCACAGCTCGACAAGCTCCTCGCGGAACTCGGCATCGGGATCTGTTGCCAGGTCGTTGTCAACACAAGGAAGCTCGGGGCCGAACAGGCTGCGCTTTCCACACTGGCCGCGAATGGCACAGCGGCCGGCTTCATGGATCGGGGTGAGGGCGGAGTCGGTCGCTGCTGCATTGCCTAGACCGGCTAGGGAGAGCAGGGCAAGGGTGCCGCCAACGGCGACAGCTCGCGTGAGCCTAGTCATATAGACAGAGCGCAATGTAGAGCCACTGGACGGCAACAGTGCTTTGTTTACTGCGGATCGTGGCTGTCGAGGTGGGTGTATTCAACAGCGGGCTGGGCTATCGCAGAACCGCGGTGGCTGGTGGTCTGTCGCGTGATGGGTTCGCGGTTGTTTAGCAGTTGTCGAAAGGCTGTCGATACAAAATCGATTCAAAAACAATAGGAGGTCGTCGGATCGTGTTGATGCCTCTCACGATGGCCGTTAAGATGCGAAGCCAAAGTGATGTGAATGAGCGAAGAGCTTGGTCCTGATTTGGAAGGCACGAGCCGAGCCAGCCATTGTCACCTGCCCTGTGATCGGTGTTTGGCGACGCCCGCTGTTACGCCAATACAGTACAAAGTACCGTCTGCGTCATCGGATGCTAGAGCTTCCAGGTGCTGGCTCCATAGTAACGACTCCACGTCTCAACAGCGGGTGAATAATCCACCACGTTGAGCATAGTGGAGACAAGGCTGCTTTCCACCAAAGTCACGTGAACGAACTGCAGCTTCATCAGGATCGAGGCTAGAGCGATTCGAGTTTTTGCACATCACCGCGCAATTCTGTCCGGCTTGCAGCAGCTGGAGTCAAATTTACGACCGCTGCCTCTGCACATCGATACCGGCCCTCAAAAAATATACCGAAGACTGCATATTCATTCACGCCCGTACAAAGAGCCCCCGGACTGCTGTTTTCGAGCAGTCTGGCTGACGTCTTGTTTGTGGCAACCGTTTGCCCTGTTTTTCACGCGTCCTCACCCTGCCCACTTCTTTGAAACCTCTACACAAAGGTCATTTGGACTGGTTGTCTTCTTAATACTGGCAAACAAGTGTTGCTTCGCCATCGATTGCATCTGCCCAAGTCTTCACTGTGCTACTTAGCCGGGTTGCTCCTTCCTCACCGCGACCGTCTGTCCTTCCTCATCTGTCGGCATCTGTTTACGCCCCTCTTTCTGTATCGGCCATTTCCCATAACGACCGCTCTTTCCTGTTCCAAATTGTTTACTTGAAGAGATTTTGCCTCCCCTCTTCGTTCCCATCCAACTTCTTATTTCCCCTCCCCCGAACATCATCCTCACAATATCACCAAGCGTGATATTCGTGCATAACACGCCCCGTTGCCACTGGGGTTTTCGTCTCCAGCCACTTGATATGGAAAGCATATCAGCTGTGAACACACCAGATGCGTCCAGCAAGCCGCTGGGCGTGGGATCCATGTCTCATTATCCTGAGCACAGCGAGGGATCGTTGTCTTCAGACCATCTTGCAACGTCCAGGAAGCGAAAGCCAGATGCAAATGACAACATCTATGACTCAAACGTGGACACGACACCAGCCTCTGAGATGGAAACCAGGAATGGAACCTTGAAGAAGCCGAGGTTGCACTCCCCTCCTGGACCCTTGACCCCAACTCAAGTTTACATTGCACCCAAGGACAAATCTCGTCTCCCCAGAGAGATATGGAATCACATATGTCTCTTTGTCCCCCCCAGAGCACTTGGAAATTTGCTGCGTGTCAATAAATTGTTCAATACATACCTTGACCCCAAAACACGTTTTGTGATGCTTAAGCAGCCTCCCCCCCTGACTCAGTCAAGAGCCAGACTTATGGATCCTCACAACGTCTGGAGACGGGCCCGGCGAGCGTTCTGGCCCAAGACACCCGGCCCGTTCAAGGACATGACGGAACTGGATATGTGGCGGCTGACCTGTTCAACCACTTGTCAATTTTGTGGAAAGAAAGACTCTCGTCAGCAGCTCCCGCTTTCTGACCCATACCGACATGGACCTGGTGTCGATGGCGTTGCTTTGATATGGGAGTTTCGTGTTCGGACATGCGGTGCGTGTTTCTCAAGAAAAACCATCAAGGTACGTCTTTGCAGCACTCGAGGGTAGCATTGGGCTTGGCCTGAGAATGTCGTTGATATTTGAAGCAAGCACTACCACACCGAGTCAAGAATACCTAACAAATTCAGGAAATGGACATCATCTTGTCAACGGCCTCCACCTTTTTTCTGCCAGCTTTGCCATTTGTCATTGCAAATGAGGGCAATATTGTCATCCCACTTCATGTCATTGAGACGGGAAAGCTTTCGCCGACCAAGACACTGTCAAAACTATTCTGGTCGCCAGACGTGGAATGCCTACGCGAAGAGTTTCTGTCTGTCAAGGAACTTGGGCCAGCGGCTGCAAGCGAATGGCAAAAGGGGCTGTCTTTGAGAGGCTCGAAAAGGTTTGCCGAGGCCGCCAAATGGCAAAAGTACGAGGACTCCGGCGGTGTCACTGATATGCGAACCTTCTTACAACACAACAACGCGCGACCTAAAGTTGCATCCGCAGAACACGCCACAGTGGTGCCGGCCAAGACCGCGCTGCAAGTGGCCAAGGCAGAAACACCCAAAACTATACTCACAGCCCCTTCGCCGACCCTAGGAAAGACAGTCATCGCCAACTCCGCACCCGTAACTGCCGAAAAGACAAAGGAGGAAATCGATGCCGAGTGGGACGAAATCCAGGGACCTGTTCGACTTAAGATCCTCAAGTATGCCGACGAGGCAATCACTGGAGACTGGGATGATGGCGAGAAAGTCAACAAAAAAAACGCTCCCTCTTTTGCTGCCGATGTTCTGTTGCACGTCCGAAAACGCTTCTACACTGAAGTCGAAAACGAGGCCAAAGCAGCGCGAGCCGCGGGACAGGACCCTGTCGTCGACCCACCCGAGGGGCCATTCACACAGAAGCTTTCCCTGGAGAACATGAAGTATGTTTTTGACAACAAAATCAAGCCTATCACTGGTAACCTTTGCAAGGAGCTGTTCCTATGCAACAACTGTGGCTACAACGGCAAATTCTTTGGACTCGAGGGAGTCATCCAGCACTTCGCGTCAAAACACACAACGATCCTTAGCAAGGGAAACATTGTTGTTGCTTGGCGAGCTGAATGGCCAGAATACTCGCCGTTCAAGGCCACCCTCAGACGGCCTAAAGGTGCCGCGCAGCCCACTCTCCCCGCCAAGCCCCCCAGCTCTCGTAGTGCAAAAAGCGTTCCAGTACGACATGATTCCCGAGGCTCATCTCAGGGACATATGCCGGAAAATACGAGACACCCGCAACCCGCGCAACCCCCACTGCACCCTACAGCTTTATTGACGGCACAGTCTATCGCTGCACCAGTGCACGGCCAACCTCAGTATTACTCTGCACGGACGCATGCACCACAGTTTCCTGAGATGCCTCTCCCACAACCGAGCTCATACCTCGAGCGTGGGTTGCGAGAGTACATTTCTGCCCCGTATAGCCAACACAGCTCTCACAGCTCTCAAACTCAAGTGGAACCGGAGGCATATCGAGGGTACTCCGAGCCTGCCTACCAGCGTGACAGCCACCTTGCCCATGCCAACTCTTCAGTCAGCTATGGAATTGATCAAGTGCCTACCAGTGCCGATGGTGCTTTGCCGTCCGATGTTCGTACCCCGGGACTTGCGTATGAGAGCCGTGACCCAACTGCAAGGGTGCCGGATGGGCCTTCAGCTACTCCTGATGTCGACACGGAAGCGAAGTTGAACGAGATTGCAAAGCATGCCAGTCATCTCTGGAAAGCCACGGAGAGCATGCGTTCGGTGCCTGCCGCAGTCAGGCGGTATACAGTGCACTTCCATTTAAGCAATATTTATGAGGACCGGTTCGGCCAACCACTCCCTCTGGCTCTCTTCATCAAGGCTTTGATGACGAGGGAGGAAATGCAGCCGATGAAGGCTGGGGTTCGGTTGCCATGCAAGGCCTGCCAGTTCTCTCTAGGACGCGAATGGACAGCCCGGATAAGGGAGGACACCTATTCGACCATCGAACTCTACAACCATTTTGAGAACACGCACGTTTCGAACACAAAGGATGGAAAACCGAAACCCAATTCTCTGGACTGGCTGACAGACATGCTTCTACTGCCCACACCGAAAGCAATGTCTGCCATGGCAGGCAAGCGAGGCAGAACGTTTCCGTTGCTTTCTCAAACCCTCCAGGGCCAGTCCTCTCTCAATAATGGTGGCCGACCTGCAACGAAGAAAATCATCTACAAAGATCGCGTCAAATATTGGACTGAGTCTTTACCGCAGAGAGGCGATACGAAAACAACAAGGCGCGAAAGACAATCCAGTGTTGTTATTAAGCGGGAAGAGTCGCCAGGCCCTGACTCTACAGTAGTGCGACCCCCGCAAGTGAATGTCAGCACCACAGCTGTTCTAGACGGGGGCGGAAGAGACATTCTCGGTGCATTGGAGATGCACCTCAACCACGTACCTCCTGAGCACAAATCGGCTATTCAAGATGACGGCCTGCGCTTTGCGGACGAAGAGCGGGAACGAGCTGGCTACGACAGATATGGAGACGCACAACACCGGCACAGTGTGGTGTCACCTGAATATCACATTGGGGCTCGTGGAGCTGCAGCGCGCGGGCAACCACAAGCAGACCGTGTGAAAGTACACATTGCCCAGAGCGGCGAACGGTACTTTCCTGCTGTGCCAAACCATGCATCGCAGTATCGTGAGCACATGCTGCCACCCACCCGCAATGAGCAGTATGGCACTGCGTATGGCTATGATGACAGTGACCCTCAGCAATATTCTCAGCCACAGCAAACACTGGCGCATCTACCTCCACCCCAAGTACCGCAAAACCATACCCGTGCGCCTAGAGACGACGGGTACCGCGGCAGATACGCTGAGCAAGAAGCTCAGCCTTTGTCAGCACGGGCCGAATACGAGCCACACGAAACCTATGAAGTTGTCCGTGTTGTGCACCCCGAGGGCGATTATCTGGTGCAGAGGCCCGTACGCCGTCAGGTGTTTCAAGTTGCGGAGCCTGGGCCAGCACATCAGTACTACAGACAAGCGGCACAGCCGATGTACGGCGATGTGGGAGGTGTATCTGCTGGACAGCCGCCGCATAGACACGAGTACTATGCTGAACCTACTGCTTATGGCAGAGCTCGCCCATCGACGAACATGGCATACGAAACATCCCGTGAAAGGATAGTGGCTGCACCTTCAAGACCGACAAGAGAATCGAACATAGCGCAGCAGACTGAGGCCTACTATGGGGGATATGACCCGCACTACCCAACGGCAACGGCAGGACATCAGTATGGCCGGCAACAGCCAATGGATGGAGCTAACCACTAGCAGCGGTTCCCGTAGATCCGGAAAGCTGAGATGGTAAAGGTTGTGATGCAGAGAGAGGCCTTCTATTTTTCCGATTCACATTTCATTCCGACAAGGATTGTACGAACTTGATATTCTAGTTAATTATAGCAAAAGGCAAACGTCATTTAACAATATGCAATGTATATGTGGCCGTGAATTCGTGACAAGAGTATTGGTGTGTGGGTTTTATGGTGATTTTGTATGTTTCAGGAGGTTCTAAACTCTCCTGCGGCGAACCTGGACCTTTACACTCAGTGGTGGGATGATAGTCTGGCCGATCCACAGCGACTTTGGCTTTTCTTTGAGGGGCTTGATGTCATAGTTAGCAAGCAGGTAGGCGAGGATCATCTTGAGCTCATGGGCAACAAAGAAGCGGCCGGGACAGGCATGACGGCCGTGCCCAAAGGCAAGGTGTGCATCGCTTGTAGTGACCATGCCGAGCTTGAGACCACGCATGGCCTCGGCAGCCTTTTCTGACCCGGTAGCGGCCGGCTTGTTTAAGTCAGAGGCGCCTGAAACGGCTTCGGCCTCGATGGCCTCTCTCCGGCGGGCATACCGAAAGGCGTCATATGCATTTGGGTCCGAGTAGAGGTCAGGGTCGCGGTGTGTGTCGGCGAGGTCGAGCATCAGGAGGCTGCCGTACGGCACATGCCACCCTTCCTTTGTGTTTGTGACGCCCCCCGGGGCAACGACTTTGCGTTTGCTCAGGGACGTGGCAAAATGGCTGAAGCGTTGGCTCTCGCGGATGGCGCTGTCGGTGCGCCACAGCCGGGCAAGGCTTGGTTTTGACCAGGGTTCGCCGGGTATGCGGGCGGTAGCAACTTCATCACGAATGCCGTTGATAAAGTCCCGCTCGGGGTCTGAGGTGAGCAGGTCCAAGACGATAAAAAAGCCAGTGAGGACGGTTGTGTGAATGGCGGCAAACTCGATGGGTAGCAGCCGCTTGGTGACGGCTTCCGGGTCGAGCTCCGACATGCGGCCCTCGGCGAGCGCAGTGCGGATGTGCCATGTAAGAAAGTCTTCATTAACAGGCGCCTTGCTGCGGCGGCCTTCTTCTGTTGTGAGCAGACGCAGTCTCTCCTTGACGAGGGGTTCTAGCTGCCGGTGTGCACGGCGCCAGAGACGGCTGTTGGGGATGCTCGCAAGCCTTCCGACAATGGGGTGCAAGAGCTTGGGCACCATGTTGAGGAGGAAGCTGTTGGTCACGACAGAGTCGGCAAAGTGGACGAATGCTTTGAGCATCGAGTCATTGCGGCAAGCCTCGGGGCCGACGAGCAAGAGGTTGGTGATGGGAGGCACCATGGCAAGCCAGGCATCCCACAGGTTGATGGAGTACCAGCCGTCCTTGTCGATCTCGGCCGCAGTCCCAGAAAAGCCAGGAGATCCAGAAGATGCAGGATTTCCAAAAGCAGCATCTACTGCCACAGCAACTTCGTCTTCGATGGCAGGCAATAGCTCGGGGAGATGGCGAGCCAAGTTGCGATGCATGACGCGCGTGTGGAACTCGAGATCAGGCGGCGGCGGCGGCGGCCTGTTCTGGTAGAGATGGGGATACCTCTGTGCATGCTTGCGAGCATGCCCACGGATATCAAAGATGAAATTGTAGTCGGTGTACAGCATGTCGTCGTGGGCGGCATGCGCAGACAGGACATTGTCTGGCAGGTCCAGCATCCAGGCGGTCTGCGAGCGTGGCACGACAATCTCCTGGGGGCGGGATGCTGCGGACGGCACCACAAAGGCCTTGTCTTGTTTTGAGAACTGCTTGTAGCCCTGCGCGACCCAGTCGTTGAAGTGAAACACATAGCCGAGCCAGTTCCTCAGGGTGGCGATGTAGCTGTCGCCATAGCCAACGCGGGGCAGAGAGCGAGGGTACCTTGGCTTGAGGGCACAGTCGACAAGAAAGGCGGCAAGGAGAAAAGACAATATAGAGAGGAGCACGCGACCCAGGGTGAGATGTGCGGCGAGAGCCGACAGGGCGTCGGAGGCGGCATTGACGACGCGGGTGGCAAGGCACACGGCGACGGACGACGATGGCGAAGAGAAGCACGCAGACATTGTGCCGGGAGTGCCAAAAGAAGTGCGTGCGACAGGCAGAGATGGGATGCGATGTAATGAAGACGGCAGCGTGGCCGAGAGGTGTAAATCGACGGTAAAGCGACTGTCTGGGACACTATGAGGGAGGGCCTGGCCTCGGTTCATCCCAAGGTCACACGCACGCACTCTTGACTTCGGCCTCGGAAGTAGCCAGAGAGTGTCGCAGTGATGTTATCTTACAAGATATGTACTGTATTAGTGAACAGACAGCCCAATCAGTCGAGCCCTATTTCCGACCATTCTAAGTATTATCATTGCATGCAGAAGAGGATCATCATGAATCAGACATGGCGGAAGGGAACAGAGTGCCTGGCATCGCGCTTTAGTCTGTCTTGGTTTCCTCTGTGGGTTCTGATTTTGGACTTTGGTTGTCCGGTTCGTGTTCGTGTTGTCGTCAAGTCCCCGTCATGCTGTTTCAAGACGGTGATAAGTCTCCGAAAGCGAGAAGGAAAGAATAGGCTGAAGCCGTGAATGATGGCGGCAGAGGCTGGGGACGGCGGAAGCTGTTGAGAAAGGGAGCTAGTGGTGGTGCCTTTCGCGTTTTTTATTTCCTCTCTTTTTCTTTTCTTCTTTTTCTTCCTTTTCTTTTCTTTCCTTTCCCTTAGAATTTTGTCTTTGTTTGGCCTTATCCCCCCCCAGTGAGACAACCAACCACCGACATGACGCGCTCCTTGTAGGAATCATACACTGTTGGAGTCGCCTGACTTATCGGAAGGTTATTTCAGTATTTCAGGGGCCCTGCAGTAGCTCGTCTCGGTCCACCACCTCTTCGAGACCCTGAAATGCGGTAGCCGTAGATCATTGTCACACCCTGGCACTGCCGGCATTTTTCGGATTGATTGTACTGGATGGGATAGAATGTAGCACACTGTGATTTTATTTTCTGGCACCACAACAGCTACAGCATTACACACCTCCGAAATACAAGAACAGCTAAGATATAGGCGAGGCTAAAGAGAGACATCACCCAGAGGTAAGGCGGCTTACGTCCTCAGGGACAGACAGACAGACAGACAGACAGACAGACAGACAGACCTGTCCAGGCCAGACCAGTCTACCCAGATTGCGAAAAGTTTGAATAGGGTCAGCCGGGTTCTTATGACTCGGGCGCCGCTTGGACGGTGATGATGCGCAATACTCCGTCTGATTCTGTCTGTCTTCTTGTCTGGAACCAACATCATTTGTAATCAATGTTTGCTTGTGTTTCATCGCTGGCAGCGGGCGCTGGCTAAATACCCTATTGCCAACCAGTCACCAGTATTAGTACATAGTATCTTATGTACACAGCTTGGGCCGTTAGTTTCAGCCCCTTTTGGGCGATCAAGACCGTTGCCAACAGGGTTGCTTTCCACATAGTGTTTAGCTGCCGGACTTTTCGTACAGCCCGAAGATGTATAGGGCATAGCTCTAGGCCTGGCCAGGCCTGGCTTGTTTTTCTGCGCCAAAGCAGTGGGCCGTGGCGTGTAACAGTCGACGGAATTTCTACTTTAAAGCCTATATATATATATAGCTTACTTCATGTTGATACTGGTGGGTTGTGATTCGCAAGGCAATCCAGCTAGAATGACGACTCTGTGGGAGTCAAGCTCTATCTAGGGCATCAGATGCGGGGGAAAGACCCAAAGATAAGAGGTTGTTCGAAGACACGATGCAAAGACCTTGTGCTTCTACCCTCGGCCGCTGTGACAGAAGCGGCAGTCGAATGCGAAGCCGTGCATAGTACACAGCTCCCGATTGCATGTCGTATAGATTAATGCTCTCAAGTTTCTCCAGTCTGGTCGTTATATACTTAATCCCGAAAAGAATAATGGTCAAAGGGGAGCGTGGTAAAACTACATTGTAGACATTCAAAGGCGAATCACAAAGAAAACACATACTAATTCAAGATACACATCAAATGCAAACGGCCAACGGGCTTCTTTGTCCTGCGAGCTTAGACGCTGTGACGGCTCCGGCGACCCTCCAACAAGACTGGGGTGGCCATTCAGAGCACACATTGTCCTGTAGAGCCCTTGTGCTGCCCGATGTAGCTTTCCGCCTTGCCGCCCAATTACGCCGGCCATAAACACCCAAGAAAACCCAACATCTAGTCTGACCACCGCATGCATGGTGTGCCTTGAAAGGCCAGAGAAATGAAAGGCAGGCTTGGCTACTGACCTGGAAAGGTGCACACGCTTTGGAGCCTCGATTTTCCCAAGACACCGACACAGGCTGTTTTCGCTGGTTATAAACATGAGACACAGCCGGTCGATGCTGCACTGAAGCCGCTTGTCCGCACATTCGATTCTCGATCCGTGTTCTTCGAGAACGACCTATCCAGCCACAAGCATGTCGCCTATTCCGAGTCTGCCCAACGCCGTCGCCGTCGACATGAGTGGCCTGGTGTTTACGATATCTTCCCTCAGAGTTGCGTTGCCAGACACTGAGGAGATGGGACCATGGCAAGAGGCGAGGTTCACGGCCATTCTCATCTTGTCCGCCTTACTCATTTTTCCTTTTCTATCTGCTACCCGACTACGACCGACGTCTCTGTCGCTCCTCATCGCAACAGCTACAATTGCAGCGCAGTACTTGCTGCAACAGCCGCTGCCAGCACTGCAGTTCTACCTCGTCGCCACTGAAGCTCTGTTTCTCACCATCTTCACGCCCTTTACTACCGACGATATCGACAGCAGCAAAGACTACAAGTCGTACGGCAGTAACCTGGCCAGCGTCGCCCTTTGGGGACTCATGGTCACCAACCAAAGTCACCTCGGACGGGTTTGGCCGGCCGTCTTTGGCTTTTTCTTTTGTTTCATGTGGCCGCTGTCTTTTGTCGTCGGAATCGGCCTGCCTGTCTCAGGGAAGCCACTCTCCGAAACAGCCATCCTTGCTGCTGCTGTCATCTCCATCGCCATGGCCCACATCTTCCAGTTCGGGATGGACATATCCTTCTGGGCTACCTGGCCCATCACCGTCCTAAGCCTATACTGGGCATTTCCAAAGGATGCTCCGATCGCATGGAATATAATAGGATTGGCGCTGCTCGCAATCATGGGACTGGCCATCGATATCACCTATTCTCCCATGACATTCCAGGTCTTTTCGCTTGGTGTATCTGCAATGATCCTGGCCAGGGAGGTGTTCTTGGATGCCTTTTGCTACCGGGAACCACACAATGAGAAAGACTGCTTAGATACGAAATGTTGACGTATCGAATGACATGACGGGACGTGGACTTATGACATATCAAAGACAGAATAGACACTACGCGCAATTATTGATTGCTTTACTCCAGTTTTCATTTGCTCGACCGTTCAGTCGCCCCATATAATCACAGGCTTGATGGTCTCGCCGCTGAGCATATCGTCCATCGCCTTGTTGACATCCTTGTACGAATACGCTTTTGTCAGTCTGTCAATAGGGAAGCGCCCCTGTTTCCAGAAATCAACCAGTGCCGGGATAAACTAAACACGTCAGTATGCAGTACGACTAGTTATGCATAACAAACAACTTACTGTTTCGGGGACAGACGAGCCCATGCAAGATCCCACGTAGCTAACGTTCCGTTGGATCCAGCTGGCCGGTTCGATCTGGATAAAGGCGTTGGGTGGCGTCGAGCCAACTGTTGCCGCAGTTCCGCTGTTGGCTGTTGCTGCAATCATCGACTGGATCACGCCCAGGTTGCCTGTGCAGTCCACGGCGCAGTCGACGCCCTCGCCATCGGTGACAGAGTAGATCAGCTCGGCGATGTCCTTGCCCTTGGAGTTGAGCGCGTGCGTCGCACCGAGCTCCTTTGCCAGCTCGAGCCTGGAGTCGACAATATCGACGGCAATGATCTTGGTTGCGGGCGTAAATGCTTTTGCGGCCATGATTGCAGCCAGTCCGACACCGCCAGCACCAAAGACGGCAATGGACGAGCCAATCTGCGGCTTCAGGACATTCAGCACAGTGCCTGCACCTGTCTGCACGCCGCAGCCAATACAGCACAAGATGTCCAGAGGCAGTTCTTTGTCGACCTTGATGGCACAGATCCCTCGCACAATAGACCGCTTTGCAAACGACGACTGGCCAAAGTAGGCCGAGCTGATGTCTTTGCCGTCCAGAGCAAAGGTTTGCGAGCCGTCGAGGCGCGCTCCTCCAAACGAGATCGCTTCCGTATGCCTGCAGTAGGACGGCTTGCCACGGCGGCACGGTGTGCATTCCGAACATGCATTAAATGTCAGCAGCACATGATCGCCAACGGCTACGTGTCTGACTGCTGATCCGACACGCTCGACAACGCCCGAGCCTTCATGGCCGAGCACTGCTGGCAGCCCTGGTCCCTTGTGGCCCTGGTATGCTGAGTAAGTCGCCGTGTTCTTCCTAGCCGATGTCGGTCTGATGTCCGTGATGTGCAGGCATACTCACATGTGCTGTTGCGAGATCAGTATGGCAGATACCCGTCGCCACCATCTTCACCACAATTTCATCGGCGCGCATCTCCTTCAGCTCGACCGTCTTGAGCTCAAAGGGTCCGCCTAGTTTCGAGACGACAAGCGCCTCTGTGCTCCCAAGGACGTCGGGATTTGGAGCTGTCATGATGCCGACTCAAATGCTGATGTTATTCTGTTGTCTGGTATCGCCGTTGCTAGATATTACACTTGAAGCAAATAGAAATGTCGTAAACCGATAACCTGCCAGCTGTGATGGCAGGGAGGGGTATATAAATCGAGATGAGCCACCACCTGAGACAACAAAGAGCGACGCACTCTGCCAGACGGACAGACTACTGTAGTCTAGTGGGCGATCATTTGTGCCGGCCTACAAACGTGCTCTTTGTGTCGATATGTACCGCCTTTTCTGGCCAGCTGATAACTCCTCGCCGCATACCACCCCCTCATTTCCGCAAATATGCCTCCGTGTTGTCGGCGCGTTTTTGCTGGTGATACTACTCACGGTCACTTCTTATTTCGTGCTTCTAGTTTTGGACAATATATAGAAACTGTGTCTTGCATTCGCAGATGACGAACGCAAAGGCTAATGATACATGTGAAGTGTACAAATGGTGAGATATACTCGCTATTCAGGCCATCTTGAATAGCACACTATTTAAAGATGATAGGGTGTAGGGGCGAAGGCTTAATCTTCCGATGATGAGATCGGTCCTTACTGCTGCCACTGCGAGTGGCATCTTTGCTCCGTTTATCCCTGTCACTGTGCTGCTCCCTGGACCTGCTGCTGCTGCCGCCTGCTTTGTCTCCATAACTTCTCTTGCTGTCGGAGTTGCTTGTTGAATTGCTGCTGGGCTTGCTAGTGGACTTGCTAGTGGACTTGCTAGTGGACTTGCTAGTGGACTTGCTGGACCTGTCCCTTGGTTCGCTGGTATTTTTGTCTCTTGAATGTGATGACGATGTTGATGAGCTTCCTGTGTGTCTCTTCCGGTCCTCCTTCGGCTCGCTCATGCGGCGTATCTCCCGACGGCGCCGCTCCCTCTCTTGCTCCTCTGTCTCGACAACCTGCACCCGTTTGACAGGCTTGGGTACAGTCTGGTGGAAGGCGGGAGGGATGGGCTGGCTGCTGGGTGCCACCGGGGTAGTTTGGGCTGATGACGGAGGTGTCTCTTCTGTGTATTGGTCCTCGTGTTCCAGAATGGCAGCTAGTCCGTAAAGATCATAGCCTGCGCGAAGCATCGGATTAGAGAGGACGTTGTAGGCCTGGTACACGTCTTTGAGGCGCTCTTTGCCATTTGGATTTGACGACCACCGCAGGACAGCGTGCCCATATGCCTCTTCGATTGCTTCCTGAGAAGCACTGGACGGCAGGTAGAGGTGATGGTAGAGCGATGGTGTAGTGGACATGACGGGCTGCAGGCACAGAACACCTGTATGCCCGTGGTATATGTTTGGCTGCTTTGTTTTGGGAAACTTGTTCTTGATGATTGTAGTTGGAAAACTGAAAAGACAACAGAGGCTCAGCAGTATAGGAAGTGAAGCTTGACTTGGATAGGTTTACGTCTAATTTGAACTTATTGACAAAAACGGGGCTTCACTGTGGTATATATCTATCAAAATGGTCTCGTGATACACCTCGTTTTTCTGTGACTCTTTCGTGCTCTGTCGCCTTATAAACTCTGACCAAGTTTTCCTAGGTGTGTGCTGGGCACATGTAGAATCGAACCGTAGCCAAGCAAACCTGCATGACTGAATGAGGCTCGCCGCCTTGTTTTTTTTGTTTATACAAGAACCGCACGACTCGAAAACAATTTGTACTTTGTACAGGTCAGTTAATGAGCAGCCGTTTGAACCTCGGTATATCACACAACATGGTGAGGTGGCGAGAGCTTCGTAGAAAGTTGGTATGACTGTATATGGCCGACCGAGCATGTGAAGTAGTCGTGGGGTGGCATGTATTACCGAAACTGCACTTTAATGATAAAAGAAAAACATGGTGTAATCGCAGGCTACAGGAGGCAGCCAGGTGAGAGGCAGCCAGGTGAATCAAGATTCTCTTGTATATAGACCGAAGGCGTCAACTTTGCTTGTGTGACGATGGCCGATTTTATCGCCAGCCCTTCCACCAACGCATCTCAGTGTGATTGGTTATGTAAAAAAGGCGATGACGCAAGTCACGTTTAGGCAACCCAATACAAGCAACCATGAAGAAAAGAAACTGGCGTGCAGCAGGGGTGTCAGAAGAAGAGGGGTAAGCTTCAAAATAAGGCGTCGCCTTTCATCAATATAGAGATGAGACGGCCATATAGGCGGTCCAAGTACATACTTCAAGGCGTCTGCGGGAGTTATGTGGCAGCAGAGACTGTGAATGGATAGGTAGTGTCTTACAAATCGGAAATGGCTTTTATACGTTAGCCTTTGGATTTAGTATGCACAAGGCTCTGCAAGTTCGCACAGTCCGCATGCGTGCGTTATGGGAGTGAAGTCGGACTCCGCCAATGAAACTCACTGTACTTCCAATGATGAAGAAAACAAGAGTGGAAAAAGTGCTGTACATTAAAGAATCTATATAAGGATAGGCATTCACCATCACGATACTTTTTCTAAAAATTATTCTAGGAATACATCTGTAAGAATAATCGAGAGAGCTCGGAGAGATGAGAAGACTATCATATAGAAATCGGAAGGGTGCACAAGAACATTGCGGCGTCGTTGTGCTGGACCATCTTATCTGCGTTGTGTTTATATTCAGCCATTCCTCTGGTGGCATATACAGGACCATTTGGCTGGGTGGCTGTGGCTTTTCTGTTGGTGGCTCTATTGTTTTGTCGTGATCTTGCAACTTGTGAGAGTTTGCCGCGATGGATTTACTCCTTCGAACACGGCCTATATTATCAATTGGTATACATCAGCAAGCACATCCGTATCTAAAGTGGGCATTTCTCACGTCGAAAAGGGCTGCTGCTGGCATGCATGTAGGCGCTTGCCATCATAATTTTGACGTTTACAGTGAATTTCGTGATATTTAAGCTTCGAAATACTTACTAATTTTCGCACCACCTTCGTCACACTAATCGACGATCTTCCCCATTTGTCATGGGATGTCAAGGGCCAGCGTCGGATTTGTAGGGATCCAAACACGCTTAACAGTCGTGCCTCGGGAGAGCATACTCGTATTGTCATGCATTGACAATCGACCAAGCCAGAGTGTGACGGTCGCATTTGTCATGGACATCCGCAAGCCGAACTGCCGTTACATCACACAATCTGTGGCGCTAATGGTGAATCGGCTCATGGGGTACAATGCCCGTATTTGTAATCCTTTGACACGGCGAGGTATAAATAAGCGCACCGCTACTCCTTTGGAAAGTACATTCGTTACAAAGACAACACAAACCTATACGCAAACAATGGCCAACCAAGCAGCATGGATCGAGGGCGACGCCAGCCAGCCACTTATCGTCAAGGAGGCACCCAAGCCACAGCCAGGCCCAGATGATGTGGTCATCAAGACGGCAGCAGTCGCTATTGTGTGTTGCCTATCTGTTCTGAACAATGTGTTGAAGACTTGCTGACTGTGTACAGAACCCGGTCGACTATAAACTGCAGTATGTTTCTTCATCGGACTGAAGTGAAGGTATTCGCAAGCTCTGACATACTAGGGACGCCGGCCTGTACTCGCTGAGCAAGCCATTCATCCTCGGCGAAGACGGCGCAGGCATTGTTGAGGACGTTGGTGAAAATGTCACCGGCTTCAAGAAAGGCGACCGTGTGATTGCGTGAGTCTCTGGAGTTTTGTATCTGCTATGTTTCCGTTGACTTACCCTCTTTCTGATAGTTACGCCGATGGCCTGCGGTCAAAGGACCCCAAAAACTCAAGCTTCCAGCTGTTTTTCGCGGCACAGGCCAGACTCGTTAGCCTTGTGCCAGCAGAACTGTCGCTGGAGAAGGCCGTCGTGCTGCCGCTTGCAATCTCGACGGCAGCGGCTGGCCTTTACGACCCGGCTTTGCTGGGACTGCCCCTCCCGTCGGCAGACTCGGCCACGACCCCGACCCCAGCTGCGGGCGAAAAGACCAAGACTGCTCTTATCTGGGGCGGCTCGTCATCGGTTGGCACCGCCGCCATCCAACTGGCCCGGGCATCTGGCGCGCGTGTCATTACCACGGCGTCGCCGCAAAACCACGACCTTGTGCGCTCCCTGGGAGCAGAGGCCGTCTTTGACTACCACTCGAAGACGGTCGTGAGTGACTTGGTCGAAGCACTCAAGGACGCCAACTTGGTGGGCGTGTATGATGCAATCTCGCTGGATTCCAGCACCGAGGCAGTGTCGGCAATCCTTGACGGGCTCGACAAGAAGCTGCCGGTTGCCAACGTGCTCAATACACAGCGCAAGACGGAGCGGTACCAGCCGCAGTTTAGTAAGTCAATGCCATGGCAGGACCACGGGTGTGCCGGTGCCGTGGCCAAATGACGTACCAGAACTAACAATATAGTCTTTGCAACTTCCATCGTGTCGGAGGGGCTCGCTTTTATCGGCCAGGGCGTGTGGGGGCAGTATGTGCCGGCGGCTCTGGCCAACGGATCACTCCAGGCCAAGCCGGATGAAAAAGTGGTCGGCCACGGCCTGGAAACAATTCAAGGTGCCGTTGACTTGCTGCGCAAGGGTGTTTCGGCACAGAAACTAGTCGTCACTCTGTAGCTGGATCATCCAAGGTGGCTCCTGTCAACACTGGCATATCTTGTCTTGGCTCGGTTAAGATCTGTTTGCACAGATTTATCGGAAATTGTGCCGTGTATGGGACATGTTGAAGTCGGTATGATTTTTATAATAAATAGTATAGGTTGATTATACAAAACAAAACATCAAAAAGATATTGGCATAATTGTCGTTACTTTTTTCTAAAAAAAATGCATTAATTTTTATTACGCAGTCAAGTTTGCGAAACTAATTAGGTTTCCTTTACGAGGTTTATATATTATTGTCTCCAACGTTGCATATGAGGGCTTTCAGTCAGCGGCGCAGGATAATAACAATTGGACTTGAGAGATATTCCACAAAGTGCTGCGTTTTTACGAATTGAAACACCTTGATGGGCAGAGGACAAGAATGAGAACCCTCATGGCAAGCCAAGAAGAACCAAGACACGATTAAAGCTCTGGGCAGCCGTCGTCTTATATATGAAAAGCTTCGCCCCAGCCCACTTTCGGTGTCCCTTCCCGGCCAACTCTGATTACGGCCTATTTCTCTCTGTCTACCGACTGCGATACCGTAGCTCAAGAGAACGAATCTTGTCAGCCAAGCAGTGTTCTGTGGAACGATGGTTGATGGAAGAGTTTTCATTACTACAAAAATTGAGGGCACGACGACTTGGCATCGGCTATGATGCCTCGTGGCTGGCTATCGTCGTCCTCACCGGCAGTATAAATATGCGTCCCGCCGATCACTAGAAGCTGCAAAGACTCGTTCTTCATTCCTCGTCCGAGACAAACAGCTTCGCAACTCTCTCTCAACCAACCAGTCTGCTTTCCAAGCCCATCCACACCGCAAGATGATGATCACGAACCAGTCCCTCCTGGCAGCTCTGCTGCTTGTCTCTGGCTCCGTCGCCTCGCCCGTTCGTGCCAGAGCAGAGGCCGCCACCGAGACTGAAACGGCTACCCGCACCTCTCCCACGGCAGCAGTGTACGATTGGTCCTCCGGTTGGACCCAGGCATACCCGATTCACCAGTCGTGCAACGCTACTCTGCGGGCACAGCTGGCCGAGGGCCTGGACGAGACTATCCAGCTGGCCAAACACGCGCGGGACCACCTCCTGCGCTTTGGATCCAAGTCGGAGCTGGTGCAAAAGTACTTTGGCAATGCCAGCACAGCCACGCCGATTGGCTGGTATGAGCGTGTCGTGTCGGCAGACAAGACGGGCATAACCTTCCGGTGCGACGATCCCGACCTGAACTGTGCCACCCAAGACGGTATGTATCTCGGCGCCTTCACTGGCTAAAAGTAAAATGGCAAAATGGCAGCTAATAAAACAGCCTGGGCGGGACACTGGAGAGGCGAGAACGCCACACTCGAGACGGTCATCTGCCCGCTTTCGTTCTTCATCCGCCGCCCGCTGTCCTCGGTCTGCGGTCAGGGCTACAACGTGGCTGGCTCCAAGCTGAACACTTTCTGGGCCACCGACCTCTTGCACCGTATCCTGCACGTGCCGGCCATTTCCGAAGGCATTGTCGGCCATTTCACGGAGGACTACGCCGAGGTGGTGGAGCTCGCCGAGTCTGACCCGTCTAAGAGCGTCTACGACAGCGATGCCCTGCAGTACTTTGCCATTGAGGCATATGCTTACGACATTGCCGCGCCTGGTGTTGGATGCCCCGGCGAGCTGGAGCACGAGCATGACCACGAGACGACGGCGTCCGCCACCGCGAGCGCAACCTCTACACCCACTGCCACTACATCGGCCGGAACTGTAAGAAGGCGCCCTTATAAAACTCGCATCAAAGCCTTTGCTAACATAACGGATAGGAATGCCACACCCACTCTGACGGTGTCGTCCACTGCGACTAATGTGTTGCATAATACAGCAGCAAAAACCACAGTATTTAATTTATCATCTACCGTTCAAGTAGATAGCCCAGGCCTGTCCGAAACAGGCTGATAATTAGTAATAAAATAATAGACGTAGAATTCAAGCCAACCGACGACCCTCAAATTGTATATCTGTGACTGATGACTCGCTATAATGATGGTAATATAACCTATCTGGAAAGCCACACAGAATGTCAAAGGCTTCTAACTCAGAGAGCCATGATCTCACATCGACAAAGACTATAATCAAAAATGGGGGATGTCAGGAATAGATGATATAAGACTCGCAACAGTCTGTGTGCTGACATGTGTGGTCCCCAATTATCTACAAAATTTATATTATTTATCTTCCTATATTCATTCTTTCGTAGATAATAGCTGCCATGGGATCGGTTGAGCCGAAACGCCCTGTTCGTGTTGCTGGAGCATCCGGTGGGTTTTCGGACCGTGTCCGTGCTATTGAGTGTCTGGCCCGGTTCGAAGATGTCGACGTCATCTGTGGCGATTGGTTGTCAGAGATGACGATGACAATGCACGGCACGGCCAAGGTGCGCAACCAGCAGGCTACGGCAGGCAAAGAGTTGACATGGGAGGAGCCGATCCAGAATGCCATGTAAGCAGAGAACTTTATGGACTGCTTTGAGCCGGCCATCGACTACCTCGCACAGAACAAGGTCAAGCTCGCAGTGAACGCCGGCGCTTCCGACACGGAGATCTCGCCAAGCTGGTACAGGAAAAGGTGCGGGCCAAGGGCCACGACCTCAAAGTGGCCTGGACCGAGGGCGACAATGCAACCGGCACAGTCAAGGCCCTGGTGGAACAGGGCGAGGAGTTCCGCAGCCTGATGCACAACAAATCCCTGGCCGAATGGTGCTTGGAGCCGGTGTGCGCGCAGTGCTACCAGGGTGGACTCGGCATTGCTCGCGCCTTGACCGAGGGCGCGGATATTGTCATCTGCGGGCATGTGTCGGATGCATCGCCCATCATCGGTGCGGCAGCTTGGTGGCATCAGTGGCGCGTCGACCAGTTTGACGAGCTTGCGGGCTCGCTCGTGATCGGACACCTGCTCGAATGCGGCTCGTACGTCGCTGGTGGCTACTGCGCCGACTTCGAGACGATTATGAAGGCCGGCAAGCACATTGACATGGGTTTCCCGATCTGCGCGATCGACTACAAGGGCGAGGGAGTCATGTACAAGGAGAAGAACCGCGGCGGTGTGATCACTGTCAACTCGTGCACGTCGCAGCTTCTCTACGAGATCCAAGGCCCGCAGTACTACAACTGCGATGTGACTGCGTGGCTGGAGGACATCAAGTTTGAGCAGGTGGGCTAGGACCAGGTCAGGGTGTCAGGCGTCGAGGGCCTGCCGCCGCCGCCGACTACAAAGGAAAGGTGGGAATCACGGGCTTTGTCGGTGGCAGGCCGAGTACCACGTGTATCTGTGCGGCCTCGACATTGAGGAGAAGTGCAAGTTTAGCGAGGACCAGATCCGGGCGGAGCTGGGCGAAGAGCTGCTGCAGAAGTTCACGGTACTCGAATTCATGCAAAACGGCAGCTCCGTGATCGATGCGCGCAACCAGGACGTCGCAACGGTCGACTTCCGCATCTTTGCACAGAGCAAGGACCGCGAGCTGCTGGGGATGCGCAACCCCAACGGCTTCTTCCGGCGCAGCATGACGTGCTTCTTGCAGAGCTGCCCCGGCGCCTCGCTGAGAAATGGCATGCGCCAGGCTGAGGGCAAGCCATACTACGAGTACCACCCGGCGCTGATGCCGCAGTCGGCGATGAAGCAGCGCGTGCATCTGCTGTACGACCACTCGACGCCCGTGATCGACCTCGCGCCGCTGACCATATTCCGCACCTATCACCGGCAGCAGCCGCCGTACGAGACCAAGGACCCCGTGCCGCTGGACAGCTTTGGGCCGACAGTGCGCATGCCGCTGGGACGCATTGTGTTGGGCGGTCGGGCGACAAGTGCGGCACGACGACGAGTACCAGTGGCTGCAGTCTCTTGGCGGTGGCCAAGATCCGCGAGCTGCTGGGCCCGGAAGAGGACAAGGGTAAGCCGATTGACCGATGCGAGCTGCCACACATCCGGGCTGTGCACTTTTTGCTTTGCTGCACGACCACCTGGACCGGGGATACGATGCGTGCTCGACGTACGACACGCTAGGCAAGAACTGCCTCGAGTATCTGCGGACAAAGACGGTGGTCAAGTTTGTCGAGGGCGGGACAGTCTACGAGACTATGGATCGAGCGATCGAGATAGAGGTCGGACAGAAGCGGGTCGAGGCGAGTAAGAGACAGACGTGTATTGATAATCGAGGGCACAAGACAGGGTGGTGGTCGGTGAGATAAAGCTGAAGGGAAAGGGAAAAACAAAGAGAGAGATACGAATAAGGAAAAAAGAATACAATTAAAGAAAAGCAGCCTTATCGCGACGTCATGTCTAGCATGTGAAAATGGACGTCGCGTCGGTTTGCATTCTTGATAAGTCTACATAGTAAGTTTGTTGTTGATTCCTGTTGCTTTGTCTCGTCTCCTTTCTGTCGTTTTCGCTTTGATTTTTTGTTCTTCTTTTTATATGTGCTTTGAGTTTGGACTGTGTGCAATGTTCACATCTCATGTCAGCTGTTATTTTTGCGGTGATTAAATTTGCGTGTCTCACTGAGATTGATGCTTGGTGATGATCACGGCCCTACGCATGAATCATCGTTTTCTATTTCGGTCGTGTGCTGCCTGTCTATCTTTGGGTCGAGCAGTGCCTATCTTTGCCATGTTGGGCCTGCTGCTGTTTGTTTACAGGGTTTGCTCTGTTTCTCTGCTTCTCTGCTTCTTTTTCCACTATATGCAAGGTGTTGCAGACTCATGTTATCTCTGATTTCCATCGACGACATGTCTCGCAGGGAGACGTTGGGTGGAAAAACCAGGACGCGCTCTGCAGAGAGAGAACGAGAAGACTGCAAAGAGAGAACCAGAATAACCAGAATAACTCACAAGAAAAGAACCAAAAGAACCCCGAAAGAAAGCAATAAATCAAAAATCCGAAAATCCGCGATAACGCCCATGACACCCCGGTCATCTGGAATTATCCCGGCAGCACCAGCCATCCTGCGGCATACTAGCTGCGACAGAGACAGGTTACGGGCAGATTTCCAGATGACCACTATCTCGACCGCGTCCAAGCACGGCCGATGTCACTACTGCACTGTATTTACATATATTTCCATCCCTAAGGGTCGGCATCGAGCTGCTAGTGCAGTGCCCGGACGGCCGAATACAGTCTAGACAGTCTAGATAGTCTATATGGTCTAGATACAGAGTAGACACAGAGTAGATACAGCTGCTCAACAGGGCGCGATGACCGATTTTCGGATATCAAAAGCTCCACGGCGATTTGCAACCATCCCACCCTGGAGTCAGTGATAGTGGCCGATGGTGGCCAAACCAACACTCCAATGCAGGCAAGATAGATCAATCTACCGACCGCCACTGTGATGTGAGATGGATGGGCACTGCGACCGGCCAGTACAACAGCAGACGGCGGCTGTGGAAACGGGACCTGGCCACAAGAGTTTAACGAGAGTAGATTCTGCTCTGCAATGGTCTACGGAGTACATGGTAATACTTCCAGGAACGACTCTACGAATGAGCACGGCCGGCGATGGTCATGATGCCGCATGGAAGATGGGCGATGCGACAGAGGGGGCAGCTGACCGGGCTCTGTTGATTGCAAAAGAGGGGATGGTGCAGACGAGGCGTGAGGGGAAGCCAGCCAGGATACATACTATGTGTGAACGTTGATGGATGTCGGATATCGGCGAGCAGACGACCGACACAGCAAGTGACACCGCCACTGACAACAGCAGTTGACCCCTGTGCCTTCAAGACAGTCGTGGCAGAGGCCGATCGATATCTTGCAAGGAGCAGCTCGTGTTCATGTCTTTGCGCTGCATGTGCGTAATTTCGATTTGCTTGTTTTGTTTTGCTGCTTTCGTTTGATTAATGGAGATGGGGGGGAGGGTCACACTCGATGGAAAGAAAATCAAAAAGAAAATCAAAAAGAAAGATTAAATCAAATCAAATAAACTCTAATAACTCTATTTTGCCCTTCGAGTCTCACCCATCCATCCCTCTGTCAGCTCGGTGTCTTACCCGCCCTTTCTGCCCTGTGCTTTTCTCGTGTGCTCCCTGGCGCACTACCAAGTCAATATGCCCTCCACGCGCTGTGCTATGTACATGCATACCAATACCAATACTACTATAAACGCCGTGGACTGGGATACAGGTCACACCCCGACTGCAACACCCTCACGAACGGAGCATCCTCCGAAGCTAGCCCTTTTGATGTTGTTGTCGTTCCTTCGTATTGCTGTATGTTCTTTGCCTTGTGGCTGTCTTCTTATTGTCTTCGTTTTGTCTGTCCAGCTCGTCCACTCACCGTGCTGCATGCTGCATCTCCCGCGGCACATCCACGCAGCTTTATTACTGCAGTATTCTCCCAATAGACCAGCCACCACCACCATGGCTCTTCGTAGATTGCCCGTCCTTATCCCGCCCGCGCGGTGCAGCAATCAGCGTCCAGCATTCACAACCAGAGCCAGAATCCCATATCAAAGTCGCCGATCATTCCCTGCTAGTCTCTTGTCTCTACATAGTACGTCGTCTTTTTTCTGCCGCCTTTCGAGTTATCTGCTCCAGCATTGGTCCGTCCTCTGGATGCCCCGTCCACTTACAACATGGATAGCATGGATCCGCCCGCTCGTAAAGGAAGCTCACTTACTCGACTCGCTTCGCCTCGACTAGGATAAATGCCTCCGTTGGCAATCAATGCTCATCTCCGCCTTGGCTTTTTGCTTGTTTTCTTCAAGGCCGACGTAAACAGACATGATAGCCGTGATAGACTTGTAGATAGATCGGGCTCGGTTGCACTCATTGCCCCATGCAGGACACCGGTGATCATACGTAGTAGAAGACATGAGAATACCATGTACGGAGTATGTACATAGATCCAACGCTCGCAGGGATGCTCTCGTGCTCACGCTGTGATCGACGCCAGCTTATATACTCCGTAAGGTCGTGATGCGCCGCATGGCAGGACCCGCGTGTGTCTCGCTCTTTCCTCCTCTTGCTGTCTCTCTCGTGGCCCCAGCATACCCCGTTGCTCTTGCCTCTCTTACTTATTCACCCACGTAGCCTTATCCACCTCTCCTGCCCATCTGTCTCGGCAGCGATCTCGTTCTTTTCTCCTTGCTTCTGTCTTGGAAGGTGCCCCCATTGCAACTCGCACCTTCCGGGCCTGGCCCATGCCCATACTCCCCTGACGTCGTCTTTAGGGCACGGGCACTTAATTACAACTACATCATAGTAGCAGCCTGTCTTATTACTCCCAAAAGGGTAATAGTACACCTCTTATAAGCCGTGAAGCTGCCGGCCAAGCTCCAGCTCCCAGCTCCCCAGCTCCAATATAAATACCACCTCCTCCCGCTGCTACCAGATCTTCTCAACGGCTCTTATTGCTGCTCATCCTCCATCCCAAGCCTCCCCTGACACGGTTACACTCATCATGGCCCCCTTCACGCATTCCTACGGCCGGCTTCCCGCCGAGCAGCATGACGAGGAAAAGGATGTCGAGGTCCTCACTTCTGCGGACGAGACCACTTTGACCCCGTCGCCCTCGCTCAAGCCCCCCAAGCGCTCCCTCTTCCTCGCCATTGCTGCCGTCTCCTTCTTTATCCTCGCCTTGTTTGCTGTTGTCGAGTTCGGCTCAGCCTCCTTCTCTCTGAGCTCCGCACCATCAGAAGATTCCGCTTCATCAGACACCGTGTCCCACAACGAGGACGGCGGCCCTGCACCGCTCGCCAGATCTACACCGACTGGCGACAAGTATCTCCTGGGTGTTGGCAAGGCTGACATCACGGGTCCCGTCGTCGAGCTCAACTTTGCCGGCTATGCCAGCCTTGCCCAGACTGGCACTGGTCTGCGCCAGCGCAACTATGCTCGTTCCTTCATCATCGGTGACGTCAACAACCCCGACGACCGCTTCGTCTACCTGATCCTGGACGCCCAGTCTGGCGACGCTGCTGTTCGCCTGGGTATCCTCGAGGGTATTGCTGCCCTGGGCTCCGAGTACTCTGTTTACACCACCTCCAACGTTGCTGTCACCGGCACCCATCAGCACAGTGGGCCCGGCGCCTGGTTCAACTACCTGCTGCCCCAGATCACCAGCTTGGGCTTCAGCAAGCAGAGCTACCAGGCCCTCGTCGACGGCGCCATTCTCTCGGTCAAGCGTGCCCATGAGTCGCTGACTGAGGGCTACCTCGATGTCGGCACCACAAACATTACCGACGGCAACCTGTCGCGCAGTCTGTACGCCTACATGGCCAACCCGGCCTCGGAGCGTGCGCTCTACAGCGACTCCACCGACAAGACCATGACCCTCGTCCGCATGCAGCGCGCGTCGGATCTCAAGAACATTGGTGTGCTTTCGTGGTACCCCGTGCACGGCACCTCCATGCTGGAGAACAACACCCACGTCACCGGCGACAACAAGGGCGTTGCTGCTTACCTCTTTGAGCAGGAGATGCTGGCCGATGCCAACGCTGCCCCCGGCTTTGTTGCTGGCTTCTCGCAGGCCAACGTCGGCGACACTACCCCCAATACTCTTGGCGCCTACTGCGACGACGGCTCTGGCGACATGTGCAGCTACGAGAACAGCACCTGCGCTGACGGCAAGTCCGAGTCGTGCCACGGCCGCGGCCCCGAGTTCCAGAAGCTCGACCTCGGTGTTTCCAGCTGCTTTGAAATTGGCCGTCGCCAGTATGCCGGTGCTCTTGACATCTACGACAATCTCATGACCGCGCCCACTCCTGTTGTCGGCTCGACTGTCAAGTCCTACCACTTCTACCAGGACATGGAGTACTTCCAGTTCCAGCTGCCCAACGGCACAAACGTGCAGACCTGTCCCGCCGCCCTTGGCTACTCCTTCGCCGCCGGCACGTCAGACGGCCCCGGCGCCTTTGACTTTACCCAGGCCGACTCTGGTAGCCCTGATGCCAACCCGGTCTGGTCCGTCGTCTCGGGCCTGCTCAAGGTTCCTTCGGCTGAGCAAACGGCTTGCCAGTACCCCAAGCCTGTTCTCCTGGACGTCGGTGAGATGACTGAGCCCTACGCCTGGTCTCCCAACATTGTCGACATGCAAGCGCTGCGTGTCGGCCAGCTGATTATCATCATCTCGCCGTCCGAGGCCACCACCATGTCCGGTCGCCGCTGGCGCAACGCCGTGCACGACGAGGCCAAGGAGACGTTCCTCAAGGGGGGTGCCGATCCAATTGTTGTGCTCGGTGGCCCGGCTAACGTCTATGCCCACTACTGCGCAACCCCCGAGGAGTACGGCATCCAGCGCTACGAGGGTGCCAGCACGCTGTATGGCCCCAACCAGCTGCCCGCCTACATCAACCTGACCCTGAGCAACCTCAACTACCTGGCCCCCGACGCCACGGGCGCACCCGACCCTGGCCCTACACCGCCAGACAACCGCGACAACTCGCTGAGCTTTATCACGGGCGTCGTCTTTGATGCTGCCCCTGTTGGCTCGTCCTTTGGCGCGTGCACGACCCAGCCCCACGCTGCGTACACGCGCGGCCAGGTCATCAACGCCACTTTCACGGGTGCCAACCCGCGCAACAACCTCCGCCTCGAGGGCACGTATGCGGCCGTTGAGCAGCAGAACAGCACAGGCGGCTGGAACCAGGTGCGCAGCGACTTTGACTGGACGCTGGTGTACACGTGGGAGCGCACCAACTCGCTTCTCGGCTTCAGCGAGGTGACCCTCAGCTGGGAGTCGGAGTCGACAGCCACACCCGGCACGTACCGTCTCAAGTACTACGGCGACTCCAAGCCGCTGATCGGCTCCATCTCTGCCTTTACCGGCACTAGCGATTCTTTTACGCTGTCATGAGACTGATGAGAGGATGAGATCGAGAGTGGTCTTCATCTGGGGGTGAACTTGTATATACGCGATGATTTCTTATATGATAATGTAAATTTAATAATGTTCAATGTTAATACGCAAAAAGATTAAAAAATAATTGGATATGCTGTGACTCGAGAAACCGTGTGGAAATGTACTGGAGAAAATGGACAGAGAAATAGACGACACACAACTCCAAACAAGACGCCGTAGATGGATTAAGTGATGTGCTTCCGTGCTGCCAACACTGCTACAGGAATGTGAGGACGCAGCTACTCCTCGGGCCATGGCGGATCGGCGATCCGCCGGAACACGGCGATAAACTTCTTGCCGCCGTTGCGCGCCACCTTCTTGCCCTCCTCGGTTGCCGTCGACATGATGCGCACGCACGGGTCGCCCTGGGTCTCGTCCTCGGGCACGGCCTCCTCCTCCTCCGACACGCGCTCAAACAGCGGGTGTGCCGCAAAGTGGCCCGCCATCCAGCGGTGCAGGTCCTCGACGTCGGTGATGGTGTACACGCGGCCCTCGCCCGGCGCCAGCGCATAGGCATACTCGGCATTCAGCGTCGGCGACACGATGCGCGCCTTGTGCTTGCGGGCCTTGAAGTGCGGGTCGGGGAAGCACAAGAAGATCTTTTTCAGCTGGCCCTTTTCGAAAAAGTTGGGCAGAAACTTCATTGTGTTGGCGCGGATGCAGGCGATGTTGGTGTAGGGTGTGTGGGTGGTAGGGGTAGAGGTTGTGGCCGTTGTCTCAGCAGCCTCGGCACCGGAGGCCGGCTCGGGCGCAGGCTTCACGCGGTTCTGGGCGCGCAGTGCGTGGATGCGGTTCTGCACAAACTCGGTGACATGGTCGCGGATCTCGAGGCCTATATTGTACATTGTCAGCATTTCAAAGCAGGCGACAACGATGATAGTGTGGCAGCAACAGGACTCACCCAGGATCAAGGTCTCGGGCATGGCGGGGCCGAGGCCGACGAGCAGGCCACCAAAGCCACAGCCAATGTCGGCAACCTCTACCCGCGGCTTCGGTTTTCCCTCAGCCACAGCCTGCCCCTCTCCCAGAAAGTCGGGGTACAGCGCAGGCCAGTCCATCTCGGCGGCGCTGGCAGGGTAAACCAGGTTGTGGTCGGAGAACGGGTTGGCGTGGGCGCGCTGGCGGTAAAACTTCTTCTGGGGCAGCTCGGGGACGGAGCCATCTTCGCGCTGCTGTTGCTGAGCGAGCAGGTAGCTCTCTCGTTTTAAGCGTTTTGCCATTTTGTATGTGTGTGGTTGTGTGGTGTGGTTGGTGTTTGTTTGGAAGAGAATCAAGATAATTGACGTCGTGATTTTTTCTATGCTTATCGATAAGAAGTACTGTATATAGGGTACTTGTTAGCATTCGGACTATATTCACTGTAGTGCATATATGTGGGCTAACGATGCTCCAAGGCTGCGCCGCGCTACGATCTTGAACTCCTGCCAACTGCTACAATAACCACATCACATTGCAGCCATGCCGCAGGACCCCAACCTCTACGGCCAGCGGCCGGCCAAAAAGAAGAAGGGGGAAATGGGCCTGTCCAATACCCTGGGCTTTGCCGCTCAGCTCCAGTCCATCATCAGCTCGAGCTCGAAACCGAAACCGAAACCATCGTCATCGTCATCCTCGTTCTCGCGGCACGCCACCCTCTCCTCTTCGCTGAAGAAGCGGCCACGGGAAGAAGAAGCCGAGACCAACTCCAAAACAAAACAACGGCCAGTCAAAGGAAAGGCCAACTGGATCAAGGGCCCATCACAGCCCGCAGGCGACACGCCTCTCGACGAGCACGAGCGCGAGCGCATCCGCAAAAACATGGCCAACAAGGCCAAGCGGTATGCTGCGATGCAGCGCGGCGACTACATTTCAAAGGAAGGCGAGGCATCTTCGCTTGTCGACTTTGATCGCAAATGGGCCGAGAGGAGGGAGCAGCGCGAACAGGGTGGCGGCCGTGGCGACAAGGATAGCGACGACAGCGGCGATAACGACGACAACGACAAGAGTGACGGCAGCAGCGACGACTACAGCGGCAGCGACTTTGAAGCCGATAGAAAAACAATGGTGGAATACCAGGACGAATACGGCCGGACACGCACTATATCCAAGGCCGAGCGCGATCGTGATCTGCGGCGCAAAGCCCGTGCGGCGCGTGCTGCCAAAGACCTCGAGGACATGAGCGCCCTACCCGTGGCACCAGCAGAGTCGCGCATCATCTACGGCGACGTCATCCAGACGCATGCCATCGAGACGACAATGGACCAGATTGGAAAGACGCCCCTTAGGAAGGACGAGGACGACGAGGTTGCAGACACGCATTACCGGGCAGGCGACGATGTGCGCACACGCGGTGCAGCCTTCTATGCCTTTGCGGCCAACGACGAGGCCAAGCGAGAGGCGCAAATGAGGGCGCTCGCCGAAGAGCGCAAGAAGACGGAAACGGCGCGCTCGCAGACAGAAAAGGCGCGGTCGGATCGCAGCGCCCAGTTGGAGGCACGGCGACAAGAAATGGCCGCGCGACGGGCTGCTCTCGAGGAGAAAAAGGCCAAGAAGCAGGCTGACAATTTCCTCGACGGGCTGGGCGATCTGCTGGGCGAGTAAGCTACAACAATGACGACATAATGACCAGATACCCTGCATAATATTTCATAATATATGGCAATATACCTCACTATACAAAAGCACTGAGTAAAGATGCTCTCCAGATTATGCACAGCGCTTGAACTCATGTACCAACTGTACTCATCACAGACCAGCGCGCGCAGAGAACAGGCAAGAACCAAGCCGAAAGAAGTCCCATCCAGATGCAAAGACAAAGCAAAAACAGACAACGGCAAGCAGACAAATCATCCAAGCAGTCTCATAAATAATAGCATATATAAAACAAGGGGGTGGCACCTGAAGACCAGCATGCTGTCCACCCGATCCCATCACAACATTGCCCCCGTCATACAGACATCCAGCATCCAGCATCCAGCATCCAGCATCTACTGGATCTTCTTGGCATCGATCTTGGCAGGCTCAAACCGCTTGCGGACAGCACTGATCATCTTGAAGAACCAGTGCACGTTGAGCGAGTTCAGGCACACGTTGCTCGAAACGTAGAGCACAAACAGCCACAAGGGGATCGTATTGGCACCGGCAGCGTAGGCGCGCACAGCGACACCGTTGGCAGCATCCGGGTTGTTGATCCACTCCGTAGTCGGGCCCTCCCAGACGGCGTTCCACATGTCGCGGTAGACCCAGGTGGACATGTACATGCCGTAGACGAGGCGGCACGAGAAGAAGGTGGCGATGAGGGCGAGGCCGTTGTACAGCTGGGCGCGCGAGCCGGTCATGTTGAGTTTGTCAAAGAACCAGTGGAAGTTGAGGAAGGGCGTTGACAGCTCGTAGAGGATAAAGTTGCAGCTGTAGTAGTTGAGGAACGGGCGCTGTCTTGTTAGTGTGTGGTTGCAGTCAGAGGCACCGACAATAGAAACATGAACGTACGAAACCAAATGAAAAGACGGCAAGGGCGCTGACGGCGTGCGCAAGCAGGCCCAAGCCAAAGATGTCGAGGTTGAGCAGGGTGATGACCAGGTCCCAGAGGAAGTAGCCGCAGGCCAGAGCAGCCACCATGGCGGGCGTGCCCATGTAGCCCCAGATGCGCTCCTTCCATTCATTGTCCATGTTGGAGCGCTCCTCGTCGGTGAACATGCACCACAGCGCCAGGCCGTTGATGAGCAGGCTCTGGACCAGAGAGACAACGTGGACATCCCAGTTGAGCTTTTTGGAGCGGCTCATGGCGCCATAGATCTGCGGGAAGAAGAAGTTGGACAGGACGGGCGACACGGCGAGCTGCACAAAGGTGTAGAAGAGGGCGGCAATCAAGATCTCGTGGATGTGCAGCGGCAGGATCTCAAAGCCAAGGTAGTCGGCCATGGGCTGGATTGCGCGGCTCAAGGCCGGGATGGGGGGGATGGGGAAGACGTCCTTCATGATGTCGGTGATCGAGACCTGGGCACTGCGCTGTTAGCTGTGTGAAAAGACTGGTGGGCAAGCAAATAGAGATATATTATATATATTATATGTAAGCCAAGAATAGGCAGCCGCCCGTCCTTGGACTGTCTGCCTGGTGATGATCTCACGAGACGCAAAAGCCTCGGGCCGCCGTGCAGCAAATTGGCTGTTAGGGTGACATAGGGCTGAATGGGGAGCAAGAATAAGACCACGGGGCACCAGAACCAACCTTATTGGCGATGGGCGGCCAGAAATCCGCAACGACGAGATGGCCGAATAGCTGGTTTGATGAGGATAAAGAGTCAAAAGTGAAGCCAAACCTACGGCCAGAAGACAAGGTAGGGGTGGATGTGGGCGAGAAGGGGTACAGGAAGAAAGAAGAGAAAGCGGCTTTGCACGTCTTTGGTCGCTCTTTCCTTCTTCTCTTTGTATGTCCCTTTCACAAGCAATTTCCAAGTAATGGGCGGGCTTGTAGCAGAAAGAGTGAACGGGAAGCGACGACATACAAGAGCAGGGCGCCCACCCCAATAGTAAGTGAAAGTGGATATAAAATGGATAGTATAGCCAATGCTGTTTCTCAAAGCAAGCTGTGGTGGGTCCGGTGGCCCCTCTCAGTCAGTTTGTTGGGGAAGGGTCCTTATCTTATCGCATGGAGCGAGACCAGAGACGGCAGAGTGTGCCAGCGTTACAGTGGAGCTAAAGCGCGCTATCTAGCCAGTAATACAGCGCATGGGCCGCCGCGGCACGAGATCCAGGCACGCGGACAGTGGGCCGTCAGGACCTGTCAGAAGCTCAGCTGTTGCGCACTCCAATTGCTCTGTAGAGCTGTGGCTTAGTGGTGTGGCGCCTGACTGCGTGTCATTTTGGCCAATGCAGATGACGACAGACACGACAGACACGGCCACGGTAGACACGGCAGACACGACAGACGAACCACGCGCACCGACGAAAAGGCTGTCTCACCCTCACCGTCACCCTCACAATGGCCGACCTCCTGTACGAGCTGCTGGCTACCGACAGCCCCGGCGCCACCAGCATCCCCTCTGCCGCCGCCGACCCCGATGCGCTCTCCTACCTCGCAGCCCTAGCTTCGCGCCCATTGTCGTCACTGCAGTCGGAAGAGCCCCTGTCGCTATCGCAATCCTCACATTCTACACAGCTGGCCCTTCAGGGGCTTGCCAAGAAGTCGTACCAGCCCGTGCTCGAGTCAGCAAAGCGCCACGAGGTGCTCAAGACGGCCGTGCCAGACCTCGTTGCGAGCGCCGCCGAGCTTCGCAAGTCCATTCCGTCTCTTGACGACGAGGTCGTGCGCTTTTCTACCACATACCGCGGCGCCGGCCACAGCAGCAGCCTCAGCACGGCCTTTGGTGCAAGCGGCAGCGCATCATCTGGCCACGGCATCTCCAGCAGCAGGAGGGTAGCCAAGGGACACTCGGGCAAGACGTCTGCATCTGGGAAGCCCGATCTCATTGCGAGGCGGCGCCAGGCTCTGCTGCTGTCGCGCAATGTCGAGCGTCTCGTGGATGTCTTGGAGCTGCCGCCCCTGCTAGCATCGTCGGTCGCGTCAGCGCCCGTCAACTATGCGTCTGCTCTCGACCTCAACGGCCACATTCGCCGTCTATACGCGCTCTATCCCGACTCGCCGCTCGTCAAGTCGGTGGCGGTCGAGGCAGAAGAGTCGATGCGCGCAACCGCGGCGAGTCTCGTTCTCTCTCTCAAGGCACCGAGTCTCAAGCTGGCAGCCTCGCTGCGCACAATCAGCTGGCTACGACGTGTGCTGCCCGATATCGAGGCGGCAGCGCTGGCAGCGCAACCGAGCAAGGGCACGGCGAGCCAAAGCCATAGCCAGCACGACCTTGTGGCCCAAGAACGTGCACTGGGTGCCCTGTTCCTCGTATGTCGCCTCTCTACACTGACAACAATGCTGGATGCACTGGCACCGCTGCGTGAGCTGGCCGACCAGGAGCGGTCACGGCAGCGCACGGCCAGCTCCAGCAACACATGGTCTGGTGGCCAGCAAACAGAGCGGTATCTCAAGCGGTACATTGAGATCTTCCGTGAGCAGAGCTTCGCTATCGTATCCATGTTCCGCAGCATATTCCCCGAGACACCCTCGTCGTCGTCGATAAATCCAAGCCGCGGCAGCGACTCCTCTCCGGGCAGCTACACGCCGACCTCGTCTTTGTCAGGAGCAGCACCAACTACGTCAACGCACTCCAGTGCACACCAAGACGACCCGTTGGAACCCCTGCCATCTGCATTATCTACATTTCCCCTCCACCTCGTCGACATGCTGCTGGACACGCTTCGCGACTATCTGCCAACAGTGCGCGACCAGGCATCACGCGACAGTCTGTTGACCCAGGTCCTGTACTGTGCTGGCAGTCTAGGCCGACTTGGCGGCGACTTTGGGCTGTTCCTTGCCACGCTGGATGTGGGCGAGGATGCAGAGGCAGAATGGGCAGAGGTTGTGCGCCGGCACCGGCAGCTGGCGGGCCGGCTCGAGTCCATTGTCGGCGACCCATTGAAGAAGTAGTCGGTCAGAAACTAGGCGTGTATACCATAATAGATAACCCAGTGGGGGTGACAGAGCCGCAGTCACCGCATCGCGTCGATCAGAGGATCATCGACAGCGAGCGTGACTCAGCCGGAGGTGGCGGATGAAAAGAATACACTCATGACTTTGCATCCTGCATTTTAGCAGCACTGTGACTATTGAAAATGTAAGAAGTAGACAGCCATGCCGAGCTACGACAATGCAGAATCGGGACCAGCCGGATAGCAGCGGGCTACTCTGCATCGCAACTTGCGTGAAGCTCCGTATTACGCTCACCAGCGTAAGCCTGTGTCTTGCGGGTAGCTCTTGCCAGTTTCTGGTCGGCATGCAATACAAGGCAGTTAGTTCCCTAGTTTCCCCTCCTCAGCCCTAGCGATAAAGAGCTCGTTGCTTTTACGTTGCTTTTTCGAAAGCACAAGGCGGGCACTTGCGGGCGTGCCGGCCAGCCAATTTCAACCACTTGGCCTGGCCGGGGAAGGAGCATCCACTGTAAAGCAAGGGTGACCACTAAAACCGCTCGCAATGGGGAGCCACTGTATTTTGTAACTACACGCCAATTGGGCCGCTTGTGGCGCACTTTCTTTTCTTTTTAGAGTTTGGATGCGAATCTCGAGATCGGCAAACTCACCGTCACCTCCAGTACTCTTTCATATCTCATACGGCTTGTGGTGCCAGTCTCTCACATTGGTCAATCCCAATTCTGCATTCCTTGCAAATGGGCACCTCCCTCCGCCCGACGCCGTTCTTCCACCAACGGTGTTCCTGACTTTCTCTTGTCTTCTTCAGCGAGCTCGACGACCTATAGCCAGTGTATCTTGGATAGCTGAGTAGCTGGATAGCTGGATAGCTTGGTCACAGCGTATCGACATCCTGACACTTTATAACAATCATATTGGGGCTGTACGGCTGCACCACCCGCCGCCATGTCCAATGGCAGCCAGAAGACGGCGTCAAAGACTCGTATGTTGCCAGCTCATTGCCATTCCATTGGCACCCCATCACAACTGGACAGCTTGCTAATCTGCCAGCCTTTCATCTGCTCGCCGGCCTGGGCTCTGGAGTCTTGTCTGCTGTGCTGCTGCAGCCCATTGACCTCCTCAAGACCCGCGTTCAGCAGTCGGGCCACCGCAGCCTGCGTCGTGTCCTAGCCGACCTTCGCGCCGCTGCCCAAGCATCGGCCGAGGCCGCATCAGCCGCATCAGCATCGCCAGGGTCTGTTCCGGGCCGGGTCGAAGCCCGTCCGCGCAGCTTTGTCGCCAGCTTATACCGTGGCACGGTCCCCTCAGCCCTGCGCACCGGCTTCGGTTCAGCCCTCTACTTTGCCGGCCTCAATGCCATCCGCTCCAGCGCCGCCAAAGTCCCTATTCTTGCCGCGAGCACCGCCACCACGTCTGGCAATGGCGGCAGCAGTGGCCTTGTGAAGCTGTCCAACACGGGCAATATGCTGGCGGGTGCCATTGCCCGCGCTAGCGCCGGCTTTGTGCTCATGCCGCTTACCATTATCAAGGTCCGGTACGAGAGCAGTCTCTACACATACCGCTCGCTGGCCGAGGCCAGCACGGACATTCTGCGCAAAGAAGGCATGCGCGGCTTCTTTTCCGGCTTTGGCGCCACGGCCATCCGCGACGCGCCCTATGCCGGCCTGTATGTGCTCATGTACGAGCAGATCAAGCGGCGGCTCAATGCAGCCGCATCTGCCACGGCGTCTGTCACCGGCGAAACCAGCCTGGCGGTGCCCATGGGTGTCTCGCACGCAGCCGCCATCAACTTTACCTCCGGCATCCTCGCCGCCGCGTCGTGCTCGGTCGTGTCCAACCCCTTTGACGTCGTCAAGACGCGCATCCAGCTGCAGCCGGAAAAGTACCACAACATGCTGCATGCCGTGCGCCGCATTCTCGCCGAGGAGGGCCTGCGATCCATGTGGAACGGCCTGGCGCTGCGCATGAGCCGCAAGGCCATGAGCTCGGCGCTTGCCTGGACGGTGTACGAGGAGATGATCCGGCGAGCCGAGGTGCGATGGGCAGCCTCGGCCTCTCTTGGAGAAAAGAAGGAGACGACTATGTGACGTCCTGCGCTTTTCCCCGAAGCAACACCCCTCTGAACATATTTTCTCCCTTTGGCGTTTGGTTATTGTTGGTTATCACTAGTTATTCTCATGGCTATCCTGTTGGTATTCTTATGGTTTATGGCCGTCTCACATTCGTTATGTTTTCCTTTGCGTCTTGTTTTTATATCCATTCTTGTCAGTATGATTTCTGTACACTAAATTCATAAAATGTTCTTTGTATATCTGTATAGCTTAAGCCTAACCATCGTCATAAAACAGTGGCGGTACGCAGGAGTTGAGAGAATACACTTCTTAAAGCAGGGCAGTATGTGTATTTTTCTGTTGGTGGTTTTTCTGTCATGATCACAAGCAGTCGAAAAAGTATAAGACAAATAGTAACAGCAGGAAATATGAATTGAAGAAACATCCGTGTAGTATCAGTCCTCCATTCAAATAACGAGATTTCCAAGAGAACGGTCAAAAAAAGAAATCAAATCATATAACGAGAAAGGCAGACGCAGTGTAAATAAAATAAATAATGTAACGTAAGAATTAGCAGGGTCTCGTGATATCAAACAGAATAAACAAAACGAAAAAAAAAGACAAAGAATATCAATAAAAAAGAAAGACATTAAGCGCCAACCATAAGCCATAAGCCACAAGGCATTAGACGCCCTACTTGGCGCCGGCCAGGTACATCAGCAGGCCAGGAGACTTGCTGCGGCTTCTTCTGCGCTCCTTCTTGCGCACAAACTCAAATTGGGGGTCGAGATGGTGGTGGTGCCGGCCGCGGTCGTCCTCAACCTTGACAAAAAGCTTGCGACGCTCGCGAACAGTCTTGGTGTGCCGCCACCAAACTTCGCGCTCTTCCTCGGGTACCCAACGCTTAATCAGAATGTAGTCGGGGTCCTGGTCGTAGTCAAAGTCGATGTGGTAAATGTTGAGCGTCTCGATCGACAGGTGGCGGCGGGCCATGCGCGTGTAGGTCGGGCGTGGCTGCTGCACCGGAGCGGGCACCATGG
Source organism: Ophiostoma cf. undulatum (assembly GCA_022392935.1). Classification (NCBI taxonomy): domain Eukaryota; kingdom Fungi; phylum Ascomycota; class Sordariomycetes; order Ophiostomatales; family Ophiostomataceae; genus Ophiostoma; species Ophiostoma cf. undulatum. The sequence goes on from JAKRGL010000049.1 coordinate 873,995, forward strand.
CTCCTTGGTAGCGGTCAATCTCAATGTTGATGTCGGTCTGGTGCTTCTGGTTGTTTTCCTCCCTGCGCTTTTCATCCTTGATGCGCTTCTTCTCAAGAATGGCCTTGATGTCCTTCTCGTCAACGCCGGACCGGATCAGGTCCTCCTGGAGACGGCGCTGGTACTCGCGGTCGGCCTTCTCCTGCTCGGCCTTCTCCCTGGCAGCGCGCTCCAGCTCTTTGGCCTTGTACCGTTCAATAGTCTCCTTCTCCATGCGCTCGCGCTCCTTCTTCTCTTCCTCAGCCTTCTTCTGGGCGGCAAGCAGCTTCAGCTCATACTCTTTCTGGACGCGCACCTCCTCAGCCTTGCGGTGCTCTTCTTCTTCTTGGGCCCTTCTCTGGGCGGCAAGCTGCTTGAGCTCGTACTCCTTCTTGAGGCGCGCCTCCTCCATCTCGCGCTCTTCGCGTCGCCGAATGGTATCAAGCTCGCGCTTGGCACGCTCCAGCTCGGCCTGGTCCTTGTACTCCTTCTCTCTATGGCGTTCGTTGCGCTCGTGAGCCTCTTTTGACTTGATCATGTGAAGCTCCTGGGTGGCGCGGTCGAGGCTCGCTTGGTCGGCAAGCTCCTTCATGCGAAGGCGCTCAGCACGCTCGGATGCCTCTCTCGCCTTGATACTGTCGAGCTCGCGCTTAGCACGGATCATCTCAGCCTCTTCCTGCTGGTGCACGTCATTCTCGCGCTGCCGCTGTTCGAGGCGAAGAGCCTCGATCTCGCGGCGCATACGCTCAAGCTCCCACTCTTCGCGGTCCTGGCGACGGGTGCTCTGTTCAAGCTCTTCGTTGGCCTGGGCAAGTAAGGCCTTGTTTTGCATGAGCTCACGGCGAGCCATCTGTAGCTCGTACTCCTCGCGACTCATATAGTCGCTGGAAGGAGCACGCGAGTGCGAGCGCGAGGGCTTGTGCACCAAGGCACCACCACGGTGGTGGCTACTGCGGCCGTCATCCGAGTCATCATCAGAGTGATGTGTGTTGTAGTTGTTAATGATGACAGGCGGCGGGCTGGAACGGCGCTCGCGGGATCTTGAGCGCGGGCGAGTGACAACGGTAGTGGTGCGCGGCTCGGGAACAAGCATGGTTGGGCCGGTTGCATAGTAGCCGCGAATAGGTGCCTGGGGAGGGCGCTCAACGACGCGGGCTGGGGGCGGAGACGGGGAGCTTCTACGGTGGCGGACCTTGACGTCGATCTCGCTCTCGTCGTCGCTGTAGCGATAGTCGCGGCGACTGTGGCTGCTATAGCGACTCATGGCGGGCTAGGTATGTTGTTGATATGCTAAAATATTGTTTTTGTATATCAAATGAAAGTGAGTGAGACGGTACTCTAGTAGATGAGTAAATGAGATGTTGTGAAAAAAAGTGATGCGCGCGTGCTACTCTGTGACGTGGTAGGGGGGGATGCCGTGAAAGTCAACAAAGCGGAGACGAGCAATGAGCAACTCGAGATCAAAATATAGAGAAGAGGGGGGAAGGGGTGGGAACAAAACAAAACGGGAAGCAAAAGTATCTGAATTAAATAGGAAGAGGTTAAAAAAAGAGAGGCAAAGGAAGAGAGAAGAAGAGGGAAAAGAAAAGAAGAAGAGAAGAGAAGAGAGAGTGAGAGAAGAGGGAAAGGCTGGAGGCGGGGTGGTGCGGCGCATAGGCCCCATATATTGTCATCAAGAGGAAAGAGGAAAGAAGAAAGAGGAAAGAGCGAGACTACAGTACAGAGAGACGAAACAGGAAAGAACGCAGCGGCAGCGCAATAATTAGACTGTAGGGTGGAAGATGGGTGGAAGGCGCGAACGAGAGGGAAGTGGAAGTAAGGGCAAGCAAGGATGCTGCCCGGAAAGAGAAAGAGCAGAAGGGGGGGTGTCATCTTCTGTCTACGGTGCCTGAGTGCGTACGCTACACACGACTGGCGAGTGCAGGTATTGGCTGGCAACAGACGAGTTACGCACTGGATGCCCATAATAACAAGGCAGAGGTGTACATGCGGATGCAGGCATCTTGCAGCAGAGACGGCTTGTTCTTGCGCTGCCAAGCGGTAGGCCGGAGAGAATGCGAGTACTTGTGGTAGTGTGTACATAGATGTGTGTTCCGGCGATGCATCTACAGGGAGACAGACGGGGGGTGTGCAGATGTAGCTGCTAACAGAGGCACATACGGGGTACGTAGCCGTAAGATGGGAAATGGCAATGCATGGATGATTACAGCGAGGAGACGAGCAGGAAGAGCAAATCAAAGGGAACAGTCAGAGGGAGGGCGGGAGGAAGCCTGGCGGCTGTACCATGCGAACCCATCACCAGAACAAATCAATAGCAGCGGGCGTAGCAAATCAGAAGGAAAGACGGCCGAGATGGGCTGTCGTCATATCTGCATGTCTCCTCTGCATTCACTGCCCTGCTCGTGATCTACAGAGCACACCGTGAGGCGCTGTTGAAGTATACATTCATAGTAGTAAGTTATTATGGAACAGAAAAAGAGTATAATATGTTGAGCCGGTAGAAGAAGTCGAGATATTGGGAGTCTGTTGGGTTTGGGCCAAGGTTCACAAGACGAGTCTGACAGTCCGAAAGAAACACAAAAAGTGGCACGCCGAAGAGGCAGGGAAGAGACGAGGCAAAGAGAACAAGAGTCGAGACAAGAAATTCAGAGAATAGACTGGCAAGTGACCCGCCGGGTTGACTGCAGATGACTAGAGCACATGCAAGTACAAGGTTTGAGCAAGTGCGTCAGAGTGCGTCAAGGCAGGGTGCATGTATACATAGTACGCATATTTGGGTACATGGGATAGGATACATAGATCAGACTGAAAAATACAGTGCCGCATGCAGAGGATAAGGTTAAGTATAATTAGTTGCCAGGCAGGCAGGCAGGTAGGCAGGCAGTGCATGCACTTGAGCCGCTTGATGGAGATGGTTTTTGTGTAGAGAATGTACAATAGAAAAATACAAGGGCATATTTCCCAAGGATACTGACAAACTGGCAAGCAAGACTACATCGTACAAACAGAATATAAAAATAATAAGTGAGCAGAAGACGAGGGGTGGTTACGGGGGGGCATGGCGGGGTCGATGAGCAGGTGAGAGACAGAAGCAGCGCGTAATAACGACAAGAATAGACAGACAGGCGGCAGGCAGGTCAGACCAGCTGAGTAAAGCAGAGACTTGGGCCGCGGGCTGGCCGGCGTCATGGCTAGTTTGGCTCCTAGGATCATGGGTTGTGCTGCAGCCTAGTGGGGGGGGCGTGAGCAAGTGGACAGCAGGTAAGAGGAGGATGGCGAGCGAGGTGGAGGGTAGAGGGGTGAGAGAGGTGAGAGAGGTGAGAAACAGCCGTGGTTGGCCTGTCTAGCGTAGGAGAAAGTGGCTTAAGGAGGATCGAGAAAGGCTTGAGAAGGAGGCTCAGAGTATGTGCATCGACCTGCATCGTGGCTGAGCGGTTTGATTGTGAAGAAGAAAAGAGGAAAAGAAGAAAAGAAGAAAGAGATGCCCAAAGAGGTCCGTAAGTAAACAAGCCATCCCAGTAACAAGAGTAGCATCGGCTGTTGGGCTGGAAAAAACTAGTGGGAGGGCAACCAGAGGAAATAGCCCAGCCACCTTGGTTTCTTTTGATTGTTCAGGGCTTAATTTTTGTGTCTTTGGTTTTGGATTGCTACTTTTTGAATAGTGCCATGTAGCAGCTATGCATGGCGAAAAGAACCGGATCAACATACTGCAGGGGAGCGTGTGAAAATCAAAGCAGTGTTGGCAAAAATCGAAGAAAAGCATCTGGGAAACGACAACCAGGGCGTGAAAAGAGGGGCGGTTGGATGCCAGTCACTGCAGCACTGCAGCACTGACGCATAGAGCACAGCCCAGTCCCATGCTGTTCCAGCACTACAGCCCGCCTGTGCATGGATTGTGCAGTGGTGACGTCTTTATTCTGGTAAGGCTGATCAATCAAACCGAGAAATCAAGGAAACGAGAGAAATAACAAAACTGAAAGCAACGCAATGCTGATGAGGTTGTATCGGAAATATACCGACGATGAGTAATTGTTAATGAGTATTATTGTGTTGATCTTTACTCGTAAAAACATTAAAATTAACTTCTAAGAAAACAAAATAAATAAATGAAATATCCAGGGTTGTGCTTTTAAAAAGTATGTAAAGTTGATACAATGTTTTTTTTTAAAAAAATATCAACCCCAACAAACGGAACGGAGAACAGAGAATGAAGAAGCCGAATCACTAGCAAGAAATAGCAGACAGCCATATCGATGCCCAACCTATCAACTGACTGCCAATGCCGTCCCAATGCTACTTGTGCCTGGAATGTCTGCAATGACGTATGTCCAGCCTGCACCGGCATGTCTCGCAACGGGCACCAGCAGTTGACCCTGAATCTGTAGCAAGATCAAGATCAACGAACACGGAGAATAGACGGCAGAGAGGCATGCTCGTTGCACATCGAGAGTTGCATGCCAAGGCAGAGGACCTTGGGGGGCAGGATCGCGATGAAAGCAAAATAGATCATAAGATTCGTATTATAAGATATCATATTTAAATCATGAGTAAAATAGCAGAATAGAAAAGCCAAGATGGACAGTCCAGCAGGGGTAGCTATGCACGCAGTATGCCCTCCAGTATGCGTTTCAAGCAGAGCCTGTGCCGACCGACTTAATCTGATGGGTTGGTCCTGACAAAGTGATCTTGATGGCACGCGATGGGCGCTTGGACAGGACAGGCAAGCAGCAAGCGCCTACCCCGAGGCCTGGACGGCCCGGACCCTAGCCATAGACCCTAAGCACTACCGCACTGAGCCACACGTTCTTCTTTGTATTTGCTGCCCCTCTCCGTGCTCGGCCTGCCCCCTCTCTCTGACCGTCTGGCCTCTGCTATGCCTCGCCGCGCTGCAGAATCTGTGTGATGTGGTCTTGACTGTTCTTAGCTGTCGTCTCGAGATAGTGCAGCCGCTTGCCCAGGCCCTCAACGTCCGTCTCCAGGCCCTTGATCTGCGTGCCCAGCTTGTCGTTCAGCGCCGGTGCCGACTCCAGCACAAACCTGTCCTGTTAGTTCTTGACTCTGTGAACATGGCAATTTCCTTCTCCAAAACTGCTCACATCTTGCCAACGCCTTCGTAGACGGCCGTGCTCGGCGGCAGAGAGCTGATTTCCTTTTGCGTCAGCTGTGCCAGGCGCATCTCGCGCTGCTTGCTGGCCACCTGCGACCGCGCAACGGCAATCTGCTGCTGTGCCTGGTACGCCTGCGTCTCGATCTCGCGCACGAGCTTCTGGAGGGCCTCGTTGGAGAGAGACATGTTGGGATGGCGTGGTTGGGATATCGATCTCGATAGAGGTTGGATAGGGGTATCGTTGTGGCAGTGGTGATGCTGTCGCGAGCTTCCCCGCCAAAATTCTAATTGATAAGAGATAGCCGCAGCCAACCAATACAGTATTTCTATAATATACGCACTGTATTACCGTACAGTGGTGTGGAGTGTGGCTCGTGTTGATGGCTGCCGTCTTGGCATTAGCACAGTGCCAGTAGCACTATGGCACCGTCTCACTCGCAGCTCGTATATGCAAGTTGCACCGGCCTCACTCCGACTCGGAAGTGCTGAGTCTTATACATGTGAAGCTGTATACCCAGAGACTTCAAAAAAGAATCAAGATTGCATTGTTTCAGCTATCTGTAATACGTATGAACCAACGCCCCAAGGCCAAAAAAGAAATGCCCTCGCACGTGTCCCTCCTCGTCCGTCGTCTTCCTCCTCACTCGACACATCTATGTGATCTAGGTATCTTGCCAAGCATGTCTTGGATACCTTGCTCGTCCAAATATCCTGCATTAAAGTCTCCAAGTGTGCCAAAGAAGAAATGCAAACAAGAAAAGCAACAACAAACACAACAACATATACCTCCTTGACAGCTGTCCTGCTGGGGTATATGACAGCCATTACCTCTCTCAGCCTCCCCCCCTGCGCAACAGCTACACAGCACAGGCTGAGGACACCTAGTCCTTGCGTCTCTTGGACACAACCTCAACGTCTTCGTCTTGTGTGACCGGCACCACCCGAGGGATCGTTGTCATTGCCGACTCCCACTGGAGGCGGAACTCATCTGTGCCGTCGAGGCACCGCTGCAGCCACATGCGCCAGACAATGAAATAGTACGCTGTTTGTCAGTTTGGAATTTTATGAAACCTCGTGTGCAGTAAAACGCAGAAACTTACCTCCCAGGCCGGTAAAGATGTGCCACCAGCCGTGGCCCTCGAGCACAACCGACCACGGCAGTAGCACAATGTGCCGCCACGACCGCAGCTGGCCGCAGTAGATGTTGTCAATGTTCCAGAGCGCAAAGCCGACAAGAAACAGGCCGATGCCCGACAGACACATCTCCCACATCTTGTCCATGATGGCCTTGCTGGAGCCGGGGACACGCTGGTCCAGACTAGGGCGCAGCTGGTATTCCATGATGTACATGGACCGGAACACAATGCCCACTGTAAGTGCGCCATACGACACCTGGTGGAACACTGGGTCCTTGGTAATGTAGTAGACAATGGTAATGGTTGCAGCCAGCGCTGTCAGGCCAGCGCCCACCAGGAGGGACACCAGCTTGGAGGTTCTGTACGCAAACGTGGCATGGCCGATGATGCAGGTGGCGTAGATCATGGGCAGTTCGTCGGCGAGCTGCATCGAGTACTTGAGAGTGGTGTGGAAGGCAACAGAGCCGAGGCCAACGACGATATAGCCCATAAAGGCCACGATAAAGACGGTCGGGTGCTGGTAGCGGATGCAGTCGCGGATGCCCCGGAAGCCCAGATACAAGAACATGATGTTGGTGAGGCAGTTGACAAACTCGGCACAGTATTGGGTGACATTGTAGTCCTGCACTGTCAGCTGTCTTCTATGAATGATATATTGTGAATTGTATTTGTGTATTGTGCTTGTGTTCGTGCTCGTGCCCGTGCTCGTGTTGTTTTGGTGTTGTTCGCGTCGCAATGTGTGTGGCCGTCTAGCCGGGCTCGCTTCATCCCGCTGCCAAGACCGGATGACAAGGATACGGTTTCCCCAGACTGCAACCTCTGGCCGCAAGAGATCAACGGCTAGACATGCATTTCATTGCACATCACATCCACGATCAAACCGAGCGACTTACTTCTTCGCACCAGTTCAGGGTAGCTGTATGCTCGCCCCAGATGCCGTCGCGGGCCTCGCGGTAGGGTATTTGCAAGAAGTTCATCTCGGTAGAGGTCTGTCTTTGGAGAGAGTTTGGGGGTGTGAAAAATCTATAAAATTATATTAGTTTCGGCTTGGACGAAGCTTCGCATTTACGCTTCAAGTGAAAGCTTTTGAGTGCAAGTTGTCGAAGAAGAAGGATGGAAGAGACGAGGCCAGCTCAATCCGACGGCCCAATCAGAGCCCAGGCAATCACCGTCAGCCCCGACCAACGCCTACGAATTCAGCCCAAGCTAAGCGCAGCCCGAGAGAAGAAAGCAATAACTCACCAAAAAGGGGCTGAGGAAGCGGCAATAGATAGGGAAGACAGGGCAGACAGGGGAGGCAGAGAAAATAAGACAGAGTGAAACAGTCGAGAGATTATGTGTTGCTCACATGCCAGTCGTGTCTATGTTCCTTCCGGTTTAGGAAGATGGTGATCGGGAGGTCAGAGAGACGGAGGATGAATATGAAAAGGAAGGAACGATGGAGGAAAACGAAGGAGCACATCCAAAGCGAGAAAGACGTAAAGAAAAGGCACAGCTAGGAAGGAACTGCACTGAAACCAAAGGAGGGCTGCACAGATAACTGACAAAACAAGCAAGTACATCGACACGTAAGTCTACGCGGTGCGGACTATGCAGCAGCTATGGCACATGGCCCAGAATATATATGTCTGGTCCCCGCCTCGCTTCTTTATTGTTTCTATATTCATTTTAGTCTTTGTGTTGTGTATTCGCGCTCGCTGCTGTTGGTGCGTTCTTTTGCTGTTCTTTTCCTGCCATTTGGCTGCTTTGACGTCGGCATGTGCTCGCCTCGCCTCTCGCCCTTTCACCACAAAGCCGCGCGCTGGTCTGGCCTGCCAGCTCTTTCCAGAGTAGCTCTTGTGCACTTTGGCGGGTTTCCAGCCAGGTTTCTAGCCTTTTTGAGCCATGGCACGCTTTGCCCGACAAATCCGGCCGGCAGCTTGACAGCGACGTTGCGAAGTGCGACTGTGCTATAATTGAATTACTACATGCATTGCCTCGGAATATAGTTCTTTAAAGCTCGCATGCTGTTCCTCGTCGTGATCTCATTATCTGGCGCAAGGGAGCCCCGAGAGCTGACACTGCACAGACAGAGTGGACCCACATTTGAGAGCTGCTATCACGATCTAGCTGCTTTGGTCTCAGCAACCACAGTTTGTCTCTAATACACGCACAGTGTTGGCGCTCTAAGCCGGACGGCTCCACAAGTGCTGTTTCGTTTTCGTTCTGAGAGTCAGCCCAGTCGCTCCTTCTTCTTCCCTACTATGTTCGCCTCAGGGCAGGAGCGCTCCTGACGCCTGCCGCGATATTGGACAGACACGTCTCCAGTTATTCCATCTCCACGCCATAGGACTCGTAATCACAACGTCTCAACATCTGGGGTCTCGCCAGCAGTGCCCGTTTGTCCTCCTGTCTGTGCCTCTGTCTATTTTCTATTTTCTACTTTCATTCCCGCAATCTATTTCCAGATTTGCAGCGTTCCTCTGCAACGGTACACCCAGACTAGACGGCTCCAGACCACTCGGCCGGTAAATTTGCCACGTCGTCATTGGCACCGTCCACACCACCGGCCTCCCTGCAACCCCCCCCATAGACGAGTACCAAGGGACAGAGCTGCATAGCACAAACACGCTCGACTCGTTTCGAAGCGACATACACCATCTCAACACCTGCCAGACGACAGCGCTTCGCATGCACCGTCGTCCGCCAACCCCCCGAGGCCAATGCTCCCCTTGTCCGGCATCGGCATCGCCAGCAAAATCACCACTACCATCGATATACAGATCGAGCTCGAGCTTTCCAACTCCTCAGAGTAGCTGTGTAAGATCGACCACGAGCCATAAACGCCCCAATGGCTTCCTCTCAAGCCAAGGGCACGCGGTGGGGATCGCTGCTGTCCCAGGCCGTCGCCGGCGTCGAGGCCCGGCTTGACAATATCCTTTCCGAGACGGAGGAAGCGGCAAAGGCCGCCGGCACAGCTCCGGCAGCACCACCTCCGCCCGCAAAGTCCCCAGCGCCACAATCTAGGTCGTCGTCGCGCGCAAATGACCGCCTCCAGGAGCGACTTGCGCGCGCCGTTGCTGCCAAGAGCGGCAACCAATCGCCGACCGTCAGCTCCTTTTCTCAGGCAACTGCTTCGGCAGCCGCTAGCCCACGCCAGAGCCTCGACGTTCCAAGCCGTGCTTCCATAGACAGCACTGCCAAGGACAATCTGTCTGTAGCAGGGGATGCACCCGCCAGCAAGCGACCGTCATTTGAATCGACAAACGAGACTCGAGATGCGCACGCCATAACAGCCGACATCCCCCCACAAGACACGACAGCTAAATCCGCCGAGCCAGCCACGGCTCAAGCAGCTACTGATACCACAAGTGCAGCAGCGGCTGAAGAGCCAGTGCCAGCAACGATAACAGTCGAGCCTCCAGCAGAGACAGCGACCGCAACAGCAAAAGGGCCACGAACCGAGGCTGACCCCCTTCCTTCCGCATCTACATCTACGACAACGTCTACAACTACAACTGCAGCAACAGCATCTACAGCGAATGTTGCCCTCAATGCAGTGCATGAAGCCCGGATCAAGAAGCTTGAGGAGGAGCTTGACGAGGAGCGCCGCCAACACCAAGAAGAGATGCTACACACCGCTGAGAAGATGGAGGCTATGCAGTCCAAGGTCCAGTACCTGTCGCGCGAAGCGGCCGAGGCAGCCAAAAAGTCAATGGAGGCTGCAGAGCCAGGGAGCCTGGAGAAGAAACTGGCCGAGAAGGACCAGCAGATTGCACAGCTCATGGAGGAGGGCAAGAACCTGGGTGTCACCGAGCAAAAGCACCGTGCCATTCTCAAGAAGCTGCGGCTCAAGATTAGCGAAGACGAGAAGCAGATCAGCGACCTCAAGACGGCGCAAACAAAGACCGACGGCGAGCTGCAGACATTGCGCGTGCGCGTGCGGCGCGTCACCGAGCTCGAGCGCGCACAAGAAGACGCTCACCGGCGCACCAGCCAGGCCCAAAAGGAACTCGAGGCCATCCGGTCCGACGCCGTGTCCAAGGACGCTACAATTGCCAGTCTCAAACAGCAGCTCAAGACTGCACACGACAATGCCGAGGCCCTCAAGGTCAAGATCAACGACGAGGCCCTCGAAAAGGAGCGCCAGCGCGCCAAAGATCTCGAGGACCAGGTGGCCGCCAGCCAAGTGGAAAAGCAGTTGGCTGCCGACCGCGCCAAGGCCCAGATAAACGAATGGAAAGAAAAGGCAGAAAAGGCGGCGGAAAAGGCACGTACTGTCGAGGCCGACGCCAAGAACGAGGTGCTGAACCTCGAGAGCAAGCTCGAAGCTGTGCGCTCGCGCAGCGAAGAGGTGTCGTCGGGCGCCATTGGCGACTCGCAGGCCAAGCTGATGCGGCAGGTCGAGACGCTGCAGTCTCAGTACTCCATCGCCAGCAACAACTGGCAGGGCATCGAGTCGACGCTGCTGGCACGTGTCTCCAATCTCGAAAAGGAGCGCGACGAGGCGCTGCAGCGGGAGTCGGACATGCGCAAGAAAGCCCGCGAGGCGGCCCTACGCGCCAAACGTAACGAGGAAGACCTGGAGGAGGTCCGCTCCAAGCTTCCCAAGGCACAGGAAAATGTGAGCGCCTTTGAAGCCCGCATCGAGACGCTCGAGAAGCGCGCCCAAGAGGCTGAAGCAGCACGCGACCAACTCAAGACAGAGCTCGAGTCGCACAAGGCGGCTGCATCTGCTATGCGCAAAGACGGCAGGCAGCACAGTGCTGGCGACCGTGAGCCACGGCGCATGGACTCGCACGATCGTGGCAGCAACTGGCTTGAGGGCCTACCCAGTGTGCCGGGCCTGCCGCCTTTGTCGCCTGTGCCGCCCCAGATCCGTGCCAGCGGTTCCAAGAGCCGGCCGGAGTCCCCGCTGCTGCCCCAAAACCCGATGCGCACCTGGAGCTCCGAGCTGCTCGGCTTCCAGGGCCTGGCCATGCCCAACAAGCTGCGCAAGGCCTCGGCACCCTCCAGCCAAGACGACCCGGCCGAGCGCGCCTCAATGCGCCGCCCCTCGGGCCAGCCGCCTGTGCGCCCCTCTATCCTGCTCTCGAACAGCAACATCAACAGCAGCGGCAACTTTGTGGGTGGCGTGCCCCAGGTGATGAGCCCGACGGCCATGACCGATGCTGGTGCAGGTTCTCTTTCGTCATCCTCCTTCCACAACAGCGGCAGCAACGGCAACCACTCCCACAACAACGTTCTCGCACACTACCAGAGCAGACATGCTTCCGTGTCGACCAACAACAACGGCACTGGCAGTGCGTCGGCATCAATGGCTGCTGCCGACCACGACGACGACCGTGACCACAACGACAACGGAGGCGCCCTGATGCAGGATATGGTGTCTGTATCGACCGTCGCGGCCGGCCCGTCTGTGCAGCTTGTCGAGCGCATGAGCGCCGCCATCCGGCGGCTGGAGTCCGAGAAAGTGGCCGCGCGCGAAGAGCTGTCGCGCATCTCCAAGCAACGCAACGAAGCCCGTGCCGAGGTGCTGGCTCTGATCAAGGATGCCGAGGCTGCGCGTACGGCATCTGAGCGTGTGGCCGAGCTGGAGCTCCAGGTGGAGGAACTGCAAGCGCGGTACGACACGACGCTGGAGCTGCTTGGCGAAAAGAGCGAGCTGGTCGAGGAGCTGCGTGCCGACGTGCAGGACGTCAAGGACATGTACCGCGATCTGATTGAGCGGACAGTGACATGATGTAATTCTATCTTCTTTTCTATTTTATTATGCTTTTTTCTTCTTCATTTTCCCTCTTATTTTCTCCATTTCCACCTTCAATTCTTCTCATCCTATTATCGTTATATTTATCATCTTTATCTACCCTTTTTTACAGCCATTACCCCATCTTGTTCTTATAGATTGCCTACAGAAGCATCTGGAGGGTATTCGAACCACACATGACTGATGTTTCCTGGGAGGCTCTCCTCGGCAGAACATCTATTTGTATATAGAATTATATACTACCCATATCATAGATCTTGAGTACTGCCAGCGGTTTTATCAAAGTGAACAAACAGGACTGCTTTCGCTGATATGAGCCATGGAAACCAATGCCAAAGTATTCCAAGAAATAAAACAAAGGTGCATGCAGACGTAGTAAACTTTTGGATGTTTCTCTTTTTCAAAGGCATAAAATATAAAGATACAAATAAAAGAAATAAAAGGAGACAAAAATGTAGAAGCGGCAACAAAAGCATTCACAAGCCGCCCGTTTCTAAGCAACAAACACACTGCTCTAAAACATGGACGCAAGAAGACGTAAATGCAAAAAAGGAAGACGAAATATAAACAAAAATTAGACTGCAAAAAATAAGTGTTGCGGCAGATGGTGCGCTGAAATGAAGTTGGAAAGAAAAGGCCCAAGAAAGCCAAGCACAAGACGAGAATATAAAACTTGTACAATTAAAATCCGAACGGGTTGTCGGGAGCTATGGCTGTTAGAACATGTATACTTGTAGTGGATGTTTTGCCAGGAGAAAAGAAAAGAGAATAGCAAAAAAACTTACTTGCGGCAGAGAGGTTTGCCCGGCGGCCGGTGGGCTGTGCCATCAGCTTCTTCTTGTCGTCGGTCACGCCAAAGCGGACTGGCGGCGCAGGGCCCGTCTGTTGCGGCATCAGCGGCGCCGGTGCCTGGGACATGCCGTGGTTGCCAAAGCCCTGGGTAAAGTGGCCAGTGGGCTGTGGCTGGAGAGCCTGCTGCTGCTGTTGCTGCTGCTGCTGCAGCTGAGGCATGGCAGTCCGCTGGGGCTCGAGAGCCGGCGGCAGCATAGAGTTGAGCGGCATGTTCATGGACTGCTGCGGCTGCTGTTGGGGAACCATGCCGAATCCGGTCGGCTGCATCTGCATCGGCTGGCCAAACTGGTTTTGCTGCTGGGGCATGAACTGGCCGGGCATTGCGTAGCCTGTGGGTTGCGGCTGCTGCTGCATAGGCATGCCAGTCATCATCGGCATCATGCCCTGGGGCTGCTGCTGCATCATCTGCTGCATTTGTTGCGCGTACTGCTGCTGCATGCGTGCCTGTGTGATGTCGTTCAGGCTATGGCCGACGGGCGCAACCTGGCCCGTCACTTGGTTCGTCATCATGCCAGTCATCTGTGGCTGCAGTGGAGGGGGACCAAAGGCGCTGGGCTGCGCAGACTGCGGTGCAGACAGAGGCCGCGACGGGGGTGGTGGTGGCAGAAGACCGCCCTGGCCTTGTGTGTACTGCGGTGCCATGGGCCGTGCCCGAGCATAAGCCGTCTGCTGTGCCTGCAGAGGCTGGATGCCGGTCTGCTGCTGGGCAAGACCAGCAAACATGGCGGGTGTGGCACCAGGCATCTGCTGCTGCTGTTGCTGCTGCTGTTGCTGGAGAGTGGGCAAAGACACTGCGGGTGTAGCAGTCGTTGGCAGGGTGATGGGAGGTGCCGGGTTGGGGTTCAGCTTCTCTGCTGGAAGCGGCTGCGAGAGCAGCGACAGCTCTTGCATCGACCCAGTCAGGGAAGGTGAAGGCTTGGCGGGTGCAACCTGGGGCGCTGCTTCGGGGGCCCGCGGTGCAGCAGCAGGGGCAGGTGCCGGCTCAGCCTTGGGCGTAGGCGTCTTGGAGGGCTTGACATCCCACGCATCATCGTCAAATCCGCTAGCGGGTGCACCAGATGCTGGCTTTGATGAAGGTTCAGCTGGTGCTTGAGGTGTAGTTGGTGAAGCAGCACCACTGCCGCCGCCGCCGTTGGCAGACTGTGAGAATGCCTTGGCGTCGATAGTATCGTTTGCCTGAGTGGTGGGAGTGGGACGGCCACGGCGGGTGTTGTTCCGGAGAGTACCACCGGGACCCGAGAAAAGACCGCCCTCGCCGCCCTCGTCGCCAGTGCCCCGCTTGCCACGGCTGTACTTGCTGTCAAGAACACGCATGACCTTGATGATATCACCCTCGCGTAGACCAAGAGTGCGCAGGTTGCCAGAGTCGATGTCAGGCAGCACGCTCTCGTCCATGTTGTCCTTGACCATAGCCTGGGAATAGCGCTCACAAAGGCCGACAGCAACGTCGCAGGAAAGGAAGAACTGGAACCAGTCGTAGTCGTTCTTCTTGGCAGATGTATCAACAGAGGCACCAAGCTTGGTGCCTGACGAGTTCTGTGCCTCAAGCTGCATTTGCGACTTGCGCTTCACACTTGATAGAGGCTTGTCCTCGTCCAGCGAAATGCCAGTGACAGCTTCGACGTACTCGAGATCCTCGATAGACATCTTGGACACAGGCACTGCAATTTTGACGCCGTTTAGCTTGTGCAGGTTGATCTTGCCATCCTTGAGGCCCAAAAATTGGGCATCCACGCTGAAGGACTTTGTCCGGTCGGTCCAGGTGCGCACCTTGCCGGTATCGGGTTCTGGTTTGTTAGATGTGAACACGGTAACGGTCGATAGATAAGATGTCGAATGGATACATACTTGACTTTTCTTTGCGAGAGCTTCCGTTTCCGTTGCGCCGTGATGACTGCTGTTGTTCCCCACCACCGTTACTATAACTGTTCAAGGCATACAAACTACTACGTCGTTGGGGCAAACGAACACCGGGTCCTACCTCAGATCTTGACGACTCATCCCGCACTGCTGTGCGCACAGCAGACCGCGTGAGTTCCTCTTCGTTCAGCCGGTTCTGCTTCACGGTGCTTCTAGCACCGATCGTGGCAGCGGATACCGAAATGGCGGGCTGCTCCTTTGGTGCCTTTCCCCGCGTCGGGGACGTCGGCGGCGATGACGCAGATCCCACAATTGTCGGTGCCGGAATTTCGGAAGAGATTGTGCCTGTGATTTCGACGTAGCTGCTAGGAATGACACCCTCCTTGCCGTTCTTGACACGGCGCACCTGGCACCACTCTGCACTGCTGGCATCATCGAGAACAATGACCTCGTCACCGACGGCCACAGTCACCTCGTCTTCACCTTGAGCCATAAAATCATAAAGAGCAACAGCCTTCTTCAACTCGTGGCCAGTGCCGGCAAGAATAACCTCACGCAGGCCTTCGGCCCGGACGGCACCGGCAAGCTCTCCAAGAGCGCTGACAATCTCCTCGGCAGTGTCCTTGGCACCTGCGTGGAAGTCGACGCTCTTGCTAGGCCGCTTGAGCTCCATAAACACGTGCTTGCCCTCGCGTGAATAGTGTGTCATCTTCTCGGCCGACCACTCCTGCGAAGGGCCGTCCTGGGCACGCTCGGGAGCGATTAGGATGTTGCCCGTCTTCAGGTTGATACCAAGAGTCGTCGGCATCTTCTTCCGCTTGCCCATAACAGATACCATTTCGGAAATGTTGTACAGGTGGAAACCGCCGGGGCTGAGCGATGTAGAGGCATACTCTTCGTCCTCTTGGTCGTACCCGTGGCCTCCACTCTGAGCACTACTGCCATAGTCGTTGAAGCTGGCGTTATTATTGCCGCTGTTGCTGGTGCCGCCAATAGCACGACCAGCGCCGTGGGAAATAGTGTTGTTGCGCTGAGGAAGGGACGGCGAAGGCTCGTCGTCTTCGAAGCTGACTCCGTGCTGGGGACGTGAAGGCAGTGGTGGCGACTTCAGACTCTCGTCCTCGGATGCATCGGACAGGTAGCGGGGGCGATTTGGTAATGATGGGGGAGGTGTCAATTCTCGAGTCGGAGAGATGGCAGCGCGGCCAGCTAGGACGTTGGCTAATGCCGCGGCAGCACCACTGTGAGGGCTCGTAGGGCTAGCCGGCTCGGCGGTTGGGCGACGGGGCGGCAGGCTAGGGCTGGGAGCATCGCCGTCTTCGGCGTAGTCGGCCACGGGGCGTCTCGTAGGCAGTGCAGGTGGCGGGGGCTCGTCAGCTTCGACTTCGTCGTGTGCTGCTGCTGCTGCACCGGCAGCATCGGCTCCTGCGCCGTCGAGGTCGATATAGTTGGCAGGCGCAAACCCGAACTCGCCCTCGTATCCGGCAAGCACCCAGTCGTCGTCCGAGGAGTCGTAGATGGCAAGCTTGGCATCGTCCGGGAAGGAAATTTCTTCGTCGGTTTGCCGTGTGTATTCGTAGAGGGAGCGTGCGTGGCTCGTGGGTTGGGCCTGTAGATGAAATATGAGCAAGATGGTTGCGACAGGTTACACTAGAATGGCGATAGATTTTACCTCTTCAACGTAGTTTTCGGGAACCAGACCCTCGGGCTCCTCGTCGTCATCGTCGCCATTGGCCTTCTTCTTGGCCTTCCACCAGCCGTCGCCGCCATCCTTGCTGAGAACGTAAAGGAGGTTGCCCTCCGTCAGTGTCAGCTCGCCTTCCGACTGGGGTGAGTAGTCGTAGACGGCCTTGTAAATGCCGATGAAACCCATGGTGGGCGAGGCGAGATGTGGTCACCTAGGAATGCGTCTCGGGCTGTTTGCGAGAGATCGGGGGGTGAATGAGGGTGATGAGGGTGTCGAGAGGGAGTTGAAATAGGGGTGGGCGGAGTCTGCTTCGGGTTGGAATCGAGGAGCGTAGGTGCGAGTGCGAGAGAGTAAGCCGAAAAGACACGGTACGGTCGCTGTAAGAATGCTGAAAGATACCGAAGGGGCTGAAGCGTATGAATGATGCTTGACTAGGTCCGCACGAGGTGGTTCGAGGTCGAGGTGCAGTTATAAGCGGACGAGGTTGGCGGAGACGAGGTGGCAACCTATCGGTCTGGACATGCTAGAAAAGGCACAGTAGACACGATTAGGCGGTAGAATGGTACATAGGACTCGGACGAGTGTAGGAGAGAATTGCCAACCACAAGTGGCGGAAGGAGGACAAGAAGGTGGCGATAGGAATGGTGATGTATGATGTGTGGATGATTGTCCTTCTGGGAGGAGAGAGGGGGGTGGAAGGAAAGAGGGAGGCGTTGGCTTGGGGCGAGAGATCTACTGGGAAGTTGTTTCACGCGGGAGGCTGGTACAGTATGGGGGGAAAGAGCGGAGGACAAGCTATGGAAGTTACTGTACATACAAGCTAAAGTGGCCAATTTGATGCTGTATCCGAAAGTCTTGGGTGGAATTACATAGTACAGTTTGGGTAGGTGTGGAGGAATGTTCCTTCCCTAGCTCACTGTGGCTTGGGCACCGACGGAAGGTGCGAACAGAAGCTATGCGCCTAATACACGAGCTAGGATGCCGATGAAGGAAAGCCTTCGGAAAGCAAGGAAATTGGTAGGAACGACCGGCCTACGGCAGCCTACCTGCCAGGAACTACACACTGCTTTGTCATCTATATTTTGTACGCAAGACATCAATGTGTCGAACAGCTCGTATCATGAATCTAAGTAAATATGAGATGAATTCCGTTGTTCTCCAGTGACGCCCGAGCGCAGCCCCCTGCCATTAAATCCACACACTGTCCAGGCCAGAGCGAGCGGGGTGGTAATAGAAGCCTAAAAGCATTTACGTACTGTGCGATTCTTATATAATCAGAGCTGTTTGTGCAGTTGGGAGCTGTACAGCGTCGGCCTATACAAATTTGACGAAATAGCTCATGACAGATGCTATCACTTGAAACCAAAAACTCAAAACCGAATGGTGTGTACTTAGACATATGTCTCAACCCTGATCTTTTAAAGATATGTTGTCCACGTGACCTCGTCACGTGTGGCTACTTCGACTCATATCAACAGGTCACAAGTTTTCTGAAAGGCTTTCTTCACGGATTTTTGTTGGATCATGATCGGATACAAAGACATAAAGATGGTAGCCCATTTATATTCGTCCCCAAGCTGCGAGGCTAAATGTAAGTGCTCGCCTGAACTCGGCACCCATCAAGAGATATAGAAAGTCAAAGCCGGCTGGGGAATGAATGGGCACGAGAAGAAAATACAGAAAAACAGAAACAAGAAGAAAAGGGGCTAGGAAAAGCAAAATAATCGCCCTCTAGGCTTGGCCAAAAAGGAACTATCCAATTTTGACGCTCGTGGCTCTGGCTCGCCCGGTTGGCTTCTTCTTGCCATCAAGCGAGTAAAGACCGCCCGCCGAGAAGACGATGATAGCGCCAATTATAGTTCCCGTAGACAGTTTGTTTCCAAAGAGCCAGATGCTAAGCAGCAGGCTGACAAGCTTGCGAATGTTGAGCACAATAGTCACAGTCAATGCCGAGGAACCTGCTGCCAGTAGGTTGACGCCGCGGATACAGGCGTACTGGGTCAGCACGTTCAGAACCAGGTACACGAGTTGGCTCGGTATCTGGAAACGCTCGACCCCCTGGCGGAGGCCAGAAGACACAATAGCATCGCCATCGACGCCTCGCGCAACAATGGCGCTGCCAACGGAGTCGAGGAAGGGCAGAGACAGCGGTGCGCTATTGGCCAGGCGTGCAAACTGGCGCGTCAGGGCCGGCAGGAAAGGGATGAAGAGCGGTAGCGACAGGAGGTGGGAGTAGAAAAGATTCTCCTTCCATTGAGGGCCGTACTTTTTGTAGGTCTCCTCGGTATATAGGCCCATGATGGCCGAGAGCACTTGCGCAATAAACAAAATGGCAAGGCCTGTGATGAAATTAATGTTGCCTTCGGCAGCACCCTCGGCAACGCCCTTACTTTGCGCATCCGACCAGGCGGCAACAAAAACGCCAATCGTCAGAAGGATGACAGCCAAGACTTGGATCCGAGAGTAGCGCTTTCCGTATGAGTAGCCAGCAATCATTGTGGTAATGCTACCGCCGGAACGGAGGATAATGTGGACAGGGACGGAAATATTATAGCTGAAAGCAAAGTTGTTCAGGATATTGATGCCAAAGAACAGCACAATGTTGACAGCCCAACGCTTGATTGGGACCTTGTTCGGTCTGATATATAACGGGGGGCGATCAGGGTCGAGTTGGGAGACGTAGCCGGTGATGGCGACAAAGAGAAATTGGACAAAGGTGAGCAGTGTGCCGCTATTCGGCTCAACCTTGATAATGGCTTCCAGGGTAAACACATTGGAGCAACAGCCGCCAAAGATGAGGCCCAGCATAGCGCCCACAACAATCAACTGCGGGATGGTCTCGATGAAGATCCGGCCTGCAAGGGCCATGGCCCGCGAGAACACGGGCCGGTCGTCGTTGACGCCGTACATCTCGGCCTGTTCCAGAGATGGCGCAGCGTTGATTACTCGCGGTTCGGGCTCAGAAACAACATGTTTCGGGGGCTTGTGCGAGAGTTGGCGTCGTCGGGCGTTGGAGTTTGTCATTTACACGGTTTTTGTTCCTCGGCTGGTTGGACTAGTTCTCTCTGAAGCTGGGCCGTTTCGTGCAGGTCAGAAAATTGTCGGGGGATGGTCGTCGGCTGGTTGATGCTGTTGTTTAGAAGATGGTTTCTGTAAGATATTCTATGGGATAGGTGTGTCGTAGCTGTATCGTGGGTAGGTCGTGAAAAGTCGTGTTTACAAAAGGGACAACGGAGTTGGGAGTTGCGCAAACGTGTTAATAAGGAGGAGGTGCGTGGTGTAGGGCGTAGGTAAGCTGCGTACAGAGTGTCTTTGTACCGCCTGTTTGTTATATTGGGTGATATGCCGGCTCAAATAAGAGAATAAGAAATAACGAATGGAGACTCAATATAAGGCTGTGGTCCGGCAGGGTCGGTATCTGGCTTGGCCAATCGACAAGTACAAGGACAAGTACAGGACAAGGACAAGGAAGAGAAGGGGCGCGCAAAAGGGCCAGGGGCGTCCAGGGCGGTTCAGCAACCCAGAATTTGTGCGGCTGGGAGTCCTGCGTATTTGGCTATGAGATATCTATGAGTTATCGGTTGGGCGTGTCGTTTCGTATGTGCTGCGGTGGGTGCGGTGTCCAGTGTGTGTGGAGGACGGACTAGATGCAAGGTACAAGCTGCCGTCGTAGCCGTCAATCTGCCAATATGGAGATGGCAAGGCCGGGTTGGGGGCCGAGAAGGAAAAGTACAGAGAAGAGCCGCGCTATTTCAACAGTCGAGTCGGTGGGTTGGAACTGTTATACTGTAGATAATGAATGTACTGGCGCGGAGAGGATGGGCGGGATCGAGATGAGACGTCGATGGAGAGAGTTACTAAGGAAAGGGCGAGGCGAGGGGGGGAGGGGTGTATGATGGGGGAAGAATCCAGGAAAAGAAATGCCGAGGAAACCAGGAGATCGGACGGGGAGGTGCGATCAACAGGGCAGTGACAGGCAAGGAAGGAGAGACGGGTGGCGCGCTCGAGAAAGGGAAGGAGGTACCGTACGTAGCAAGAGGCAAAACGGCGAAAGGACGGAACGACTCGAACGAAACTTGAATAGAGTGTTGAAATGGGAAAGAGGAAAGAGGAAAGTGCGATAACGAGCAGTCGAGCACGCACAGTGGGCGCAGTCAAGTATTGTATGGAGTCTGAGGAATGGTGCTTATTAGGGACGGCACACCGGTTTACACGTGGACTGAATCGTGGCCGGCAGTCGCAGTCAAAAGCTTACAAAAAAGGAGGGAAGCTAAGAAAGAGGAAGCAACAGACTATGTTAGACACGTCTCAATAGGCGAATAGGACGAGTAGGAGGTAAGAGTCAGATTGAGAGACAAATAGGGAAGGGTCTACCTGCTAAAGTGGCGCGCCCAATTCGGACTTCGGAGCCAAAAACACAAGAAAACTGGGTCATGTGGTGAAAACGTGCCCTGGATGCACTATTTACACTATTTGCAGGCTTTACACCATCACTGTTGACGGACAGCTATCACTCCCATTCCCTTGCTTTTACTTGTACGATATTTTTCGTATAATAGCGCCTTATTAATGCAAAGTCAGGCCAAGAGACCCCTATACTTTATTTCTATAGGAGTCCGCACTGAAAAGGAGACGGGGTGAAAGCAAAGAAAAAGGGAAAATATAGCAGCTGTCAGTTTAGGCTTCCAGTGGATCTGAACGCTCGCATTATTAACTCGGGAGCCTTATATGAACTTCAGCTTGTGGCCACCTATTGTCTATTATGTAATCATCAACGACAGCGGAGAATTCTCCCTGTGCAAGGCACTATTCGATCACAGGTGATCGCTGGAGCCTTCAGCATGTGGCAGTAGCAGGCAATGCTCGTACGAATAGGGCAAGAGCATGTGTACTCTGTATTTGCATATAGATCAGTGTGCTTGTCTACTTGACTCTGTGCAAAATAGAAGCGGTAGATGCAATGGTGTGTTGTATTCCCGGAAGGGAAGGAGCAAGCGCTTGGCCAATCTAAGCAAATGTGTCACTAGCAGGTGTAGGCGGAGGAAAGGCCCGATCCACCACCACACTGTCACACTCACGGCACGGCCGCCTCCGCGACCAACAGTCAGAAATACTCCTGTGTAGGATGCGTGTATGCCAAAAGCAGCAGGCTTCATCGGCTCACAACGCACCGCTGGATATTCAAACTTATTTATTGAAACTGGCATGGCTCAGACAAAAAGCATGGAAGAACAAGATACAAGATAACAGTGTAGGTAGATTGTGCATATTTGTACACACAACACACGCATGCAAGACGCAAAGACTTAAAAAATATATACACCGTCTTCTTGTAATGCATATATGCATATCCAGATCCGTCTATGTATGGGCTGGCCTCGCTTTCTTCTTCTCAAGATCTCATGATCTCAATATGCCCAAAGAGCGTCCCTAACCAAGTTGTTGATGTTTTCGTATTGTGGTATACTCGAAACTATACAACCAATTTACAGCTTGCTAATAATGGCAGCGGCAAACTCGTGGGTCTTGGCGCTACCGCCCAGGTCACCGGTCAGGGCCTTGCCCTCGGCCAGAGTGGCGAAAGCAGCGCTCTCGATCCGTGTGGCGTACTCGCCCAGGCCCATGTGGCGCAGCATCATCATGGACGACAGCAGCAGGGCGGTGGGGTTGGCCAGGGCCTTGCCGGCAATGTCGGGTGCGGAACCGTGGACGGCCTCGAAGATGGAGCACTCGTCACCAATGTTGCCGGAGGGGGTCAGACCCAGACCGCCAATCAGGCCGGCGCACATGTCGGACAGAATGTCACCGTACAGGTTGGGCATGACCAGGACCTTGTCGTTGTAGGGGAGGGGGTCGGTGACCATCTTCAGGCAGGTGTTGTCGAGCAGCTCGTCGTCAAACTCGATGCCGGGGAACTCCTTGGCGACCTGCTTGGCGACCTGCAGGAACAGACCATCACTCATCTTCATGATGGTGGCCTTGTGGACAACACGGACCTTGGTGCGGCCAATCTCCTGGGCCTGCTGGAAGGCAAAGCGCAGGACGCGCTCGCTGGCCTCGCGGGTGATGAGCTTGATGCTCTGGACGACACCGTCAACGACAACGTGCTCGATGCCAGAGTACTCGCCCTCGGTGTTCTCACGGATCAGGACAGTGTCGACACCGTCGTAGGGGGTCTTGAAGCCGGCGACGGAGCGGCAGGGGCGCAGGTTGGCAAACAGGTTGAAGGTTCTCCGCAGAGTCAGGTTGAGCGAAACGTGGCCCTTGCCGATGGGGGTGGCCAGGGGGCCCTTGAGGGCGACCTTGTTCTTGCGGATGCTCTCAATGGCAGCGTCGGGGATGGCAGTCTTGCCGTCCTTCAGGATAGGGGTGACATCGATGGGCTCCCAGGTGACGGGGGCCTTGGGAAGTTAGCTTTGATGGAACCCATTTTTAAAAGAAAATAAAATAAAAAAAGGAACATGAAAGAAAATGGGAGACATACCTTGGCAGCCTTGAAGATGTCCTTGACGGCGTCGGAGATCTCGGGACCAATACCGTCACCCTCAATCAGACTGACGGGGTACAGACCCTATCCAGTTAGTATACATACACTCTGTGTGTGCTTCGGATATCGTGCTGTCGTCGCCTGGCATGTGCTTGGGGTTGACGTCGTAGTTCTCGTGGTGAGATTGCGGCCATGGTTGGGCTGTTGTGGCCGAATACTGAATACCCGACTATGTGCGGGTTTGCTGTATTTTCAATAGCCGAGCCCCGCCGGACCACACAGAGCCCAGATTCGATGCAAATTTACCAGGCGACGACGGCAGCGTCTATATCGGATATCTCGTGTTCGAGGAGTGTCTTACGTTGGAGTCCTTCACACCGGTGAACTTGGCGACCTCCTTGCTCGAGTAGAAACGGGCCTGTCATAGTTAGCTTCTATATTGATCGTCTTGTTGGCTGGTGGTGCATTTCTGCATTCCGCCAGCACCATGTCCTTGCACCCGGATGTCTGCTAAAATGGTCGTGTGTCCAGCATCGGCCGTCTAGACATAGTCCAAGCAACTCTGGCTCGGCCTGGCGATCACTCACCTGGAGGGAGACAGCAGCTGCGCGGGGAGCAGCACGGACGAATTGGCGTCTGGCAGCAGGGCCAGCAGCAGCACGGATGGCCAGCATCTTGGATGTGTTTTTTCGGTTTGCGAGGATGGAGATTTAGAAGAGAGGGCAGCAGAGTAGAGAACCGCAGAGGGGTCGTCGAATAAGAGAGCCGAAGGGGGGAGAGGGGGCGCGGACTGGAGGAGAGGTGAGGGCAGAGGTGAGGTCAGGCTCGAGAATGTCAAAAGAGGAAGAAGGCGGGAAGAGAAGAAAGGGAAGAACGAATAGACTACGGAGTAGACGAAAGGGTAGTAGAGAGGACGAACAGGCGAGCACGGTACAGGTAGAGGCTTTTTTTCGTGTATAGTGGCCAAATCCGCCAAAATCCAAAGACGAAAAAAGCTTTGCCCCGGGAAAACTAAAAGACCTGCTGTAACTGTGTGCAGAATGTCGCTAATTGGCAGCTAAATGGCAGCTAATTGACAGCTAATTGACGCCTGCAGTGCTTCGAACCTGCCTCATCTGCTAAAGGTGCTGAATTTACATGTGTTTGGCGGGCCGTTTTCCGGCCTCTGATTGGCTGCTGATAATCGCTCGCCTCGCGAGAGGCATTAAACCAGCACTGGTCGTATCTCCGTCGTACGAGAAAGCTGAATCTTCGGTTGCCGGATAAAAGATAGTACTGCGGGGCTTATCGATAAGCCGATAAGCGACATTGCCGAACTTCGAACCCTGCGATTATGAGTGGGACATGTGAATATACAGCCAATCACATGTCATATTAACAGGAGGGTGCTGCCGGCGCCAATCGATCCACTGATGACGTCCTGTCTGTCGCCCAGCGTAGCCTTGTGCATCGCCTCACACAGCCTTGTGATGGATGCTCTGTAGACAGAGGCAATGGAAGTTGATGTAAGGAGTTGAGAGCGCAGGATGTGCGACCGAGCATGGGCTCCTGTTTTCTCTGGTGTTTGCTTTCTCTCTACCGCACCCTGGGGTTATCTCCTCTTGCTCGCCTCTCACGATATTGTTCCCATCTCGCTCGTTTGAGTTGATGGTTGTTTTTCATGCTTTAAATACAGTTGAAGGTTGTGAGAGAGTGTTTTTATGTGCGTAAGTAACCGGTAAGGCAGCGCGTTGATAGTGGGATGTAAGCTCTAAGGAAACCAAGAAAAGAAAAGGAAGACAAAAAGACACAAGATATACTTACTTCAATAAAACTTACATCAATACCTTGGTTAGTGGAAATATGGCAGTAAATGATATTTAATAACCACGGCTATCAAGCTCGTTTTATTGACTGCCAATAAATAGGCGATCTGACGGGCAGATTATGGAACAAACGGCAGATCGCTAAAGCCTATTACAAGCTTAATTATTTCTGTGCCACTCGAAACTAACGACCAGGATTGATACGAGAAACAAAGTGTATTTACACGTCTACTGCCTACTCTAACAAACAAGGGGTCGGTACTCCGCCAGCATGTTACATGCTACATAGTATGTACGCCGGCATCTCGCCACCTCGCTTTATCCAAAGTGGCAGACCGTGGCTGAAAGGGGAAGGTGATTACAATGCCCAATGCATTCATCCAATTGCTGCAATACAAAGTATATGTCATCGTCGGGAATGCCATCTTTACTCTGCATATATTTACCTTTATTAATGATCAGCCCCTATTTAGCCGTCAACACGAGCGTGCGGGGATGTCGGGGCGACGGAGTACTATGTCGTGTGTTTGGGACATCAAGCTTGGATGATCATGGCCAGGAAAGGGGATAAAAGAGGTCGCTTAGGAGCCGTTGATCAGAAGCTTTTTTTCAGTAAGCAAAGGCATATATATAATATAGATAGCTTGGCTTTCCTTTTGGAACTTGCTTGGCTCTTGTTCACCTCTACTCTGACAGTCAACCACCATTGTTGAAAACTCCGAATCCGAAGATGCGCTTCACTTACTTGGCACTGGCCACGACGGCCTTTTCGGCTGTGTTTGCCGCACCATCACCGGCTCCGGCTTCGGCTTCGGACGACACGCCCGACTTTCACATTGGCACCATTGGCCCCGAGACTGAGACGGCCGACCTGGCCCGTCGCCAGGACTACAACCAGAACTACAAGACCGGCGGCAATGTCAACTTCCAGCCCGCATCGTCTGGGTACTCGGTGTCCTTTTCTGGTGCCGGCGACTTTGTCGTCGGCAAGGGGTGGAAGACGGGCACGACAAGGTACGATCAGAGAAAACTTACAAGGCCACTCCCTCCCTCCCTGTGTCGTTAGTCTAACTGTATAGAAACATCACGTTTGACGGCTCGACATCCCGCTCCTCGGGCACCGTCCTGGTCTCCGTCTACGGCTGGTCCCGCAACCCGCTGGTCGAGTACTACATTACCGAGTACGCGTCGGACGGCAAGGGCTCGGCACAGGGCACCAAGGTGGGCACCGTCGAGAGCGACGGGTCGGTGTACGACGTGTGGAAGCACACGCAGGTGAACCAGCCGTCGATTGCGGGCACGACGACGTTTACGCAGTACATTTCGCAGCGGCGCAGCTCGCGGCCGGGCAGCGGCAGCATCACGACCAAGAACCACTTTGACGGGTGGGCGGCCCTGGGCCTGAAGCTGGGAACGATGGACTACCAGGTGCTGGCGACAGAGGGCTGGGGCAGTGCGGGCGGCAGTTCCAAGTACACGCTGAGCTCGTCGTAGACTGTAGATGGGCCAGCCTGTGGTAGATTATAGGCGACGAAGCAGAATAGAATATTGTCTGTTGAGATGGCGGCATCAGATGAGCAGATGAAGCAATACATGTTGAGTATGGTGATATCGGACGGTCAAACCATAATGAGTATTGAGTAGTGATTACAATAACTGTAACATAAAATTCGGAAGCAACAATAAAAAAGAGAATTAACTATAAAAGAAGTATATAAAAAAAATGATCGATCACGGGATCGAACCGCGGACCTGCGCCGTGTTAAGGCGCCGTCATAACCAACTAGACCAATCGACCGTTGTTTTTGTTGGAGATTCTACACCTAGCAGGGATTATGACACCATCACTACTGGGCATATAGTCGCATTTTATCAATTAATCTTTATTCCATGCTACACAGAGCTGCAAGAGCACAGCATGACAGGTTGATGTATGGCAGGGCGGGGTATGCCTGCATGTTAGACATTCGATATTAGTCAATTAAACATGGAGACTTGCCGGATTGGTCGGTATAAAGAACGTAGAGGTGTATTTACAGGCGAATAGACAGTCACAGAGGGAGAGACAACAGAAAACGTAGACCAAGCGTAGACAAATCGTAGTCAAATCGTAGAATGAAATAATAAAAACACAAACAGAGCTGTAGTAAATCCAGTATCCAGTCCAGTTCCATCGTGTTGAATTCTTGTCAGAGCGCCGGGCAGGCCAAGCCAATAGAATGGGAACGTGCTCGGAGACTGCGGATGACTGGTGGCATTAAGTTGAGGGATAGTATAGAGTGTATAGTAAAGTATGAGAGCATGCGAGCAGATAACAACAGTGTAGAGTGCTGTGTGTAGAGTGTAGAGTGGTAAACGAGGTAACGAAATCGAAGGCAGTTGCTTTTGTGTATGTATTGCAATGTATTGCGTGGAACGCAGAACACGAGACGCGGAATGTATGGACGAGAAAATGCACGCAAAACGTCGCGCGGGTATAGAGAGGCTACTCTGCCTCCTCAAGGAGTGTGATGACCGGGGCATCGCCCAGCTTCTCGCGGCCCTTGAGGAAGGAGATCTCGAGGATGAACAGGTAGCCGACAAGCTCGCCGCCGAGCTTCTTGACCAGCTCGCCAGCAGCAGCAGCAGAGCCGCCTGTTTGTTAGCTTGTGCTTGATGTACAAGAACGTAATATAAAGTTTTTTAAAAAGACCTACCAGTCGCAATGATGTCATCGACAATCAGGACCTTTTGGCCGGGCTTGATGGCATCCTCCTGGATCTGGAAGTAGTCTGCGCCGTACTCCTTCTCGTAGCTGGCAGTGACGCAAGGGCCGGGCAGCTTGCCCTGCTTGCGGACTGGGGCAAAGCCGGCGTTCAGCTTGAGGGCCAGGCCGGGGCCGAACAGGAAGCCACGGGCATCGAGACCAACGACAACGTCGACCCAGGGGGCAGAGACGGCCGAGGCGGCGGCAGCAGTCAGAGCAGGAGTGAAGTAGAGAGCCTGGAGCTCAAGGGCGCGGAGCAGAGCGGCGTGCGTCTTGGGGTCCTGGAAGAGGGGCATAATGTCGATGAAGACGATGCCCTTGATGGGGAAGTCGGCGAAGCGGCGCAGAGCATCGTAGAGGGCTACCTTTGTACTGGCGAGTTCGGCGGCGGCGGCGGCGGCGGCGGTGGACTGTCCTCCCGCGGCATCTTGGGCAGTAGTGGTAGAAGAGGTGATGTCGGAAGCGGTGGGTCTAGAGGGGTCTGAGCTAGTAACCTGACTCTGGACAGACTGGGGGACCGGCGCGGTCATGATGAGAGAAGAAGAAGAGGGGAGGGAAGAAGAGAGAGAGAGAAAGGAAGAAAGGAGGAGAAGAAAAGAAAAGGGCAAGAGAGGACGGAGAGACGAGACGACGGAAGCGAGAGCGGAAGGGGGAAGAGGAGAGGAAGGAAAAAAGAAGACAAGAAGAGAAGAAGAGATAAAAAAGATAAAAGGATAGGAAGAAGAGAAGAGGCGGAGAGACAAGATGTCAAGGGGGTGGGTGGGAGCACGACAGGGGGAACGGGATCGAGAAGGAGGAGGGGTGTTGGAGAGATGGCAGGGTTGGGGGAAATTTGGTAAGAGTTTTGAGAATTACTCAGTGAGGTAAAGAGTAGGGAAAGAAGATAAAAGGATAAAAGATTAAAAGAGAGTAAAAGAAGAGAGGAAAATAATAAAGGGAAAAAAGGAAAGGATGCGACAGGGATTAGAGAGGGGTGTAAAGCAAGGTACTCTGTAGATGTGGTGAAGTCGAGCTGAAATTGAAGAGAGCGTGAAGGAAAATCGAGGAAATAGAGGCAAATAGAGGCAAATATGAGAAAATATAAAATAAAGTAGAGCCTATTACAATAAGATCTCGAGAAAAAAAAAAAAAGGAAATTAAGTTTGGAGTTACAAGAGAATTTAGAGTATTCCAAAGACGGAAGACGGCTGAACGACAAAGAATATAAGGGCAATACTCTGAAAAGACTGAGAAGCAAAACAGAAGGGCATTCGAAGAAAAGAAAGCCATATCGTAATGGTGAAAACAAAAACAAACGACGAGAAATGGAATAAAGAAAAGAATAAAATTCTGAAGAGCTAGGCGTCATGGAGGGGTGTAAAGAGGGGCCGGTGGGTTAAATAAATAGATACAATAAATGGTTAATTCGTGCGGAACCCAACGAACGGTTGTGTGTCTGTACTCCGTACTGTCAGTATACATAGTACAGAGACAGAGTACTCCAAGTACTTGATTCTATGAATGTAAGATACTTGGCTGTGTGTCCGTAAGTGAACCTGAGCATGTATCTTGTTGTGTCTGTCATATGTGATCGGTTGAGCCAGGCAGCAACGGCGTGGGGAGACACGGCTCGAGCTCGAAGCAGAGAGGGGTAGAGGGGTAGATCGAGGGAAGAGCAGAAGAGAAGTAGGACAGAGCATCGAAAGAACAGAGCATAGAAAGGGAATTAAAAAGAGATTAGAGACAGACCGACAAAAAAGAGAGGAGGAGTAGAGGGCGCGTGGAGATGGAGGGTCGGATGCGGATCAGGCTGGCCAGGCTAGCTGTGAGTCTGGAAGCACATCGGATAAGAAGGATGTGGTGTGTGTTGTGTAGAGAGTGTAGGGTGTGCATGTGAGAGTGGGAGGGGGGTAGTCGATGGCTGCTGAGGCCGAGCAGGGTCGAGGTCGAGGCAAAGCTGACGGTGATGGTGACGGCGATGTAATGCGTGAGGACCGAGGCAACAAAAGCAAAGAAGATATAGCGGTCGGGTACATGGAGTGCGTACAGAGTAGATGGCTGCGTAATCCAGTACTGTGAACAAGTTAACAGGTCTAATCAGGCGTCTACTCCGATGGTGGCGTGAAGTGAAGCCGAGAAAACATCGCGAAGTGGGATGGGATGAGAGCGGTCGCACCTTCTCTATTGGTATTCTCTCGACGTCCTTCCCCCATTTCACACGTACAGCGCGCCTTTCGCATTTATCTACAGGATATAGGATGCACCTTCCTCAATAGCCTGCTTACATCTCACATCAGGCTGCGATGGTGCGACAGCTTACTCTGTAGTATACTCTCGTTCATGGATGAATAATCAAATGATGACATATACTATATAGTATAATGGTACCCACCCCGCCACGAGTTACGGCCTTTCTCTCGCTCTTAATTCTTTACGAATTGATCTGTTTTATCTTTTGTATACAGAGGAAGAGCCGAGAGTCTCACAATTCCATTTGAATATGCCATTCCGTCAACAACGATTGCTATGAGCAGTTTGCATGAGATTGCATTAGATTGCATGCGATAATAGCGGTGAGGCTCTTGCCGTCTGCGGTTGGAGTTGTATTGCGCTCGCAGTATGTACTTTGTATCTATAGACTTTCGTAGAACGTTAACAACTATATACATTACAATAATATCCCGTTATACCCTGTTCACAATAAGCACGCTTTGGTACTAAAATAACTAACAACTTGGCCTTTCAACGGCCCGTCTCCGCTGTGGATGTGTCAAATGTTTTTCTTTCTTTTCCTTCTTTCCTTTTTTTCCTTCTTTTTTTTCTTTCTGTTCTTTATCGTCTTCTTTTTGTTTTGCCATCTTCTTATCTCCTTTAATTCAACTATTCTAAATTTTCACCATTTTGCCCGGTTCGATAAAGGCAATATACAGAGGTGAACATATAGTCTCGCAATAAACCTGGCTGAACAAGCGACAGGGATCCGAAATGTGCCCGAATACCCAGCTCCAAGATGAACATTTTACCCAGAATACCCCCGAGACGCCGCCAGCTAGGCAACATGGAACATGGTCCGTGAAACTAGGAAAAGCCTCCAAGACTAAAGACGGCAAAGGCAAAGAGGCAGAGGGCGACAGAAGATATGAAAAAAGAAAAGATACAAAAAAAGAAAGAGAAAAGAACAAGTGACAAGTAACAAGAAGATAAATATGCGGTTGTTAGCTGCAAGGGATGGCTAGCAGTAGTAGTCGTAGGAATCATAGGAATCGTAGGAATCGTAGGAATCATAAGATGGTATGCCCGCAATGCCACGGCCGTACATAGTACGAGCAAACGGGACTGGCACGTTGTCGAGTCTGGTCTGATGCTGGTACGAGTGCCCCAGGAGAACACAGCAACACGACAGAGTACTGTGAGTCACCGGTGCACAATGAGACAACAGCCGGTAAGATACAAACATGTAGACAGTGCACACGCACGGGCAACAAACTCGGCAATCGGCAAACGGCAAAAGCAGATAGCAAAGCAGACAGCAAAGCAGACAGCAAAGCAGACAGCAAAGCAGACAGCAAAAGCAACCCACGCAGGCCTAGCAGGCCCGGCAGCGAGCCAAACACGTCTGCAACAATCCAGTTTCACTTGTTTGAAGATCGTTGCGTCTAGACTCAAGACATGAGGATTCGCGTAGACTATGTAGACAGCTACTAATAGTGGTGAGGCGGTGGCCAGTTGACAGTCGACTGACATGACGCTGTAGCTCACGACTCTACAGGATACATACAAGCTACAAGCTACAAGGCAAGTCAAAGCATGTCCACCTCGACGTCGTATCAGCATGTCGTATGTCGTACGGCCGGAACTCGCCCTGCTTCCGTACAGCTGTCCATGATTGCACTGGGTGTTGTTCTGCGCTGTACTCTGCCCAGCATGTTTATGATATCCTATAATCACATTAGATCGAAGATGCAGAGAGTTGCCCATAGAGGTAACCCGGTTGATTGACATTTGGTTGAGTTTAATTTATTGGCAGCCTGTTTGTTTCATTTCCTTTGTCAACTATCTTGCAGCGCAGGAAACGGCGGAAGTGATCCGGATAAATAGATATTAAACAAACAAACGAATAAAACAAATAAATAGGTCTAGGCTTCGATCTGAAACAACGCACATGCAAGTCGAGTAGATTGGCATTCGTAGCTACAGATAGGGATAGATTAAGATTCATAAACAGATGGGTATCGTTGAGGAGATGCAAGAAACAAAATCTAAAAAAAAACAATCAAAAAAATCAAAAATCAAAAATCAAAAGAAACAAAAACAAAAACAAACACAAATGGCACGTTGAGATTGCCCAGCATCTACCTACCAAAACTGCAACCGGATAATCGAAAACAGCATGTTCTGCAGCACATGCACAGACACCGCAACACTCGTCGGCAGCAGCTCCGGCCACACCGCCAGGTCCATCTTAGCCTCCGCCACCACGCTCACCCCGAAAAATATCCGGATCAGCCCAGACACCACCACCGCCGCCACCAGCTCGCACGCCCACGCAATGCTCGACGCATACAGCGTAAAGGAAAACGTGTAGCCGTTTTTGGTCAGGTTCTCGTCGTCAAAGGCAAAATAGGGGTACACGTCGCGGTTGGGCCCGAAATGCAGCACCAGCAGACTGCCCAGAAAGGCCATCATACTCGCATTCTCCGCCACAAAGCGCACAAACACATTGCGCACGCACACCTTTTGGAACGCGCCATACGACTGCCCGTTCAGGCCAATGGCGCACAGCAGCCGGTGCGTGTACCGGCACATGAGCAGCGGCGTGATCACAATAAGCGTCGTCGACGACAGAATCTGCAAAAAGACAACCTGCGACGGCGACCGCAGCCGCACGTACAGCGCACGCACATATGTCTGGTAGGTGAGCATAAAGTAGAGCTTGAACACCCAGCCGAGCGGGTAGCTGCCGACGCGCTCGCCCTGCCGGCCGCCCAGGATCCACGACGTCAGGGCGTCCAGCAGAAACACTGTGACGGTCCAGGCATATACGTAGGCGACGGCGTAGACGGTGGCGTGCTGCATGTCCGGCAGCGCCGCCAGGAAGATGGAGGCCGACGCTTCGCCCAGCTCGTAGACCAGCAGCGACGTAAACAGGGCGCCCATGAGCCACAGGAAGCGCACAAAGCTCGACGGCAGCCAGTGGCCTGTCTGCTGCGGCATGGTGCTGCCGCGCGTCTGTCCGGCGCGCCGCTGCCGGGTCTGCGATCCCAGCAGAGACGACGCCTCATTCACTGAATCAGTGTCCAACGACAGGGCCAGAGGGTCCATGTCCGAGGCGCTGTCCGTAAAGATGACGGCTGCGCGGTGGTGTCTACCTTGCTGGCTCTGTGAAACACCGCCATCAGAGCTGCTGTCGCCTCCACCTCCTCCTCCACCACGCCTAAAAGGGCCAATAAATGACCGGTTCCTCTGCTGCTGTCGCCTCTGCTGGCCGTATCGCCGCGGCAGCGTGTCCGGCTCGCCCGACCACAGCGCCGACGTGAAAATCCGCTGCGTGTCCGACAACGCGTGCCGCAGCTTGCGGTGCCGCGAGTGGACCAGAAGCAGCAAGAGGGCAGCCGCCACGGGCATCGCCATGACGGCAAACGTCCACGTCACCCATGCCGTATTGTGGCTTGCCAGAAAGGCCGCGGGCGGCACGCCAAAGAACACACCGGCCGGGACAAATATGGAAAAGGCCGCCAGCAGCGACACGCTCAGCGGGAAGCCGAGCGACGACGGCCACCAGTTGAGGCTGTACAGGTTGAATACCTTGGTGATCCAGACCAGGGCCGTCATGTTGTAAGGGCCGTAGTAGACCAGCAGAAAGTACCAGAAATTGATGCGCACCCGCGCCTCGCCGTGCGCCGGGATGCGGTGTCGCCGCCCGCCATCGCCGTCGTAGTAGTCGTCGTCGTCGTCGTCATAGTCGCCGATGGGGTACTGCGGGAACGGGATGGCACACCATGCGATGGCCAGAACGGCTGGCAAAACCACGAGCAGCGTCCACCGGCTCCACCACTTGTCGACGGCACGGCGCACCGTCGCATTCTTGGGCGTGATCCAGAGGTTGCGCAGGTGCCGGCCCATCCGCAGGAGACCGCGGCGCATCCAGCGTGCGGCGCGACGGCCGCAGTACCGGTACTTTTGGCGCAGCCGTCTGATGCGGCGGAAATGGCGTCGCCGTTTCTGTCTCGGCTTGCGATAGCTTCCTCGCTGGCTCAAGATATAGCGCTGTGACGGCGACGTGGCCGTGCTGCTGCGGCGGCGCTGTCGCTGGCCGCCGCCGGGACTGCGTCCTGCCGAGACTGAGCGGTAGGCCGGGCCTGGTGTGTCGTTTACTGTGTTTGGAGCCGACGCAGACGCAGACGGTCGCACAAATATCCGCGACACCCACCACCAGCGCGACTGTGCGCGGCGAGGAACGAGGGGTTCTTGCACCACCTTGGCCGAGCCATGGCCACTCGGCCCGGCATCTTCGTGGTATTCTTCTTCTTCATATTCGTCGTCGTCGCTGCTGTCCTCTTCTTCATCATCCTGGTCGTAGCCTTCGTCCCCTGGTTCTTCCTCCTCCTCCTCCTCTTCGTCGTCGTCGCCGATGCCGTCATAGTACCCTGCAGCAGCTATCGCGCCATATCCCGTGTTGTTGTAGAAGCCATGGCCTGCTTCTGCCTGAGGAAGACCAGGCAGACTGCTGAGTGACGATGGGCCGTGGCCTCGTCTGCCGCTGATCGGCCCCGAAGCGAACGGCGATGGCGACCGGGACGGCGGCGCGCTCCAGTACGGCCGCTTCGACACAAACGACGGCGTCGGCTGGTTGAACTCGTCCTGTGGTTGTCGCTTTGACAGCGATGCAGATGAAGGGTGTGACGGCGGCACGACGGCGCGAAAGCGGCCAACCTGCAGCGGCGAAGTCTCGGGGTTGGGCAGCCGCGGGTTGGTCTCGGTGCCCTGTGTGAATGAGAAGAACTCGGGCATTCTGAGTGTGTGTGTCGCGCGTGTCGTCTCCGAGTGTCACTGTCCTGATATCGATTCCTTGATTCCTCTGTTCTTCCGTTTCCTCAGCTCGTCTATCGTGAAAACATGCCGATGCCGGCCGTCTTCTGATCGACGGTGCGTGGCTGTATGAATACGAGATCAGTATAAGAGAGAGAAGGATGAATGAACACAAAATAGACAGGCCCTGATACCACTGTGCAAAGGGTAAAGCGCTAAAGGGGGCTGGTTTGGGCCTTGGGCCTTGGTGTGAAGGGCCGATCGCAGCACTACGTAATGTAGGGAGGGTGCGATAAGATAAGCATGTGGGTGTAATTAGAAAGACTACTTGGGAAGGAGGTGACTGTTATGGTGTGATAGCGGGAAGGAGGCGCACGTGGTACTGACAGCATACTGCATAGAAGATATCACAATATTATAAACATGACGAATAAATGATAGAGATCAGTGTCTGAAGATAGTGCTCAAGTAAATAACTGAATTGTTTCTTTTTTTTTTCTTATTTCTGGTTATTTTATAGATTTAATTTGAATTTTCTAATTGGTGTTATCACTACTATTCATACAAAGATGAAAATAATTAATTCCAGGTTAAAATCAAAAGAAAATAGTTAAATAGAGAGATCATAAACACACGGAAATGAAATATATGAACAAATAACATATATAGCCTAGAGGAGCACGGATACAGCCTCGCTGATTGCAAAAATAAACCAAACAAAGGGTGCTGTCTGCCGGCAATACCAAACAAAGATGAACAGCCCCCTCGACAGGAGATCAGAAAGGAAGAACGAAGGCAAAGCCACAAAAGAACACGGCGAGGCATTGTCCTTGAACAAAGAGCCGTCCGTGTGCATTGCTGCATTGTTCATTATCGCAGCATATAACTACTGGCTCGCCGGTCTTGACTTTTCCGTTTACTCTCCAGCCATCAGCCATCAGCCATCAGCCATCAGCCATCACATCAACATCGACATCGACATCGACATCCATCGAGGGTTTCGACTCAAGACGAGCTCACTGAGAACCAGATACCCAGATACACAGGTAAGTCCCCCTCTCCCTACTAACAGTCTTTAGTCTCACCTCATATCTACTCTCAAATGCCCTCCATCAGCCCCGAGACGTTTCTCTACCGCATGGGCGGCGGTGCCACCTCGGCCGCCTACGAGATCTGGGCCACGGCGCACCGCCAGTACACCATCCTCGCCACTTGCCAGCAGACAGACACTGCCACGCGCCTCTTTGCGTTTCGCTGCTTCGTCCGGCTTGTGATGCGGTACCGCTCCGTGCTCGTGGTCGGCGCCAGGACCTGCCCGCTGTGCCGTCGGGACAGCCGCCTCAGCAACAAGCTCGACGAGTCTACGCAAGCAAAATCCTGCTGCTGGTACAACCCCGACGTGCGCGGCACTGGCATTCTCAACATTCTGCGCAAGCTTGGCGACATGGCGACCCAGGGCGTGGACGTCGACGGTCTGACAGAAGACTTTTACCTCGCCAAACTCTATGGCGACCGAGCCCCCAACGACCTCCTCAACGAGATGTATCTTCTCTTTGAGCTGTAGATGTTAGATGTCGGTCGATGTCTGTAGTATCTTGATCATAGGTAAGTATTGTCGATCCATGGTGTATTGCTAACAAAGGTTCTTACTTCACGTGTTATTTTTTTTCTTCTTTCTTCTTTTTTTATTTTTTATTATTTATTTTTTCTTTATTAATAAATACAATAATACCCAGGAACACATCTACCCAAGTGACACCAAACACCCCTCATTGTACTAGATCTGATCAACAGATGCAATCACAAAATCAACACAGCTCTCATACGTCTGCTGCGCACTCGTGCCGAACCAGAACCACTGCAGCACGCACGCGCCGGCGAGCGCACAGGCATTCTCCAGGCCAGACGGGATCGTGACCGAGAACGCCGTGTTGTTCGCCGGCAGAGCCGCCAGCGACTCGTCTGCGTAGCTGTCAAACACAATCAGGTCGGCGCCTGCGCTCAAGACGGTGTTGTTGGCTGTCGACACAATCGACACGTTCATCGGGCCCTCGTGCGGGATGGGGATCTGCGCCGTCATCGCCACCCGCTGGCCGGCCTGAAACGTCTGCACTCGGTTCAGGTTGTCTTCAAAGAGGGCGCCACGGCAGAGATCGAGCTGGCACGACGACAGAGGCGCCGTGACGCTCTCGAGCGGGATTGTGCCGTCGCTCAAGACGGCCGACACGGCAGCCTGGCCACAGGCGGCGACCATGGCCGGGCCGGTGAGGCGCGCCGGGGGTGATGTGATGTTGCCATGGGCCAGGGCCGTGGACAGCAGCGAGATGAAGGCGAGTGTCAGATGCATTTTGAGGTTGTTGGTTTTGTTCTTGTTTTTGACATCTTAATCACACGATGAGCGAGAGAGTCGCGCGTTTATATGGCAGAGCCGCATCGTGCCCAGCCTTTTCGTGACAGAGCCGCATCAGTGCCCAGCCTTTTCGGTTTCATCCCGTCTGTTCCCGTCTGCCATGATACCTGTTTCAACAGCGTACGATCAGCACGCTCGTTCCTCTGTATGCATTCACTTGATGGTTTTTCTTTAGTGATTATGTTATTAATACTATCATTCTCGCAGAAATTCAAAATAAAATACAGTTCCTGTCCACCTGGACTTTATTCCACTGGGCCACCCTTGCTTATGATATCATTCCGTCCCAGTCTGGCATTCCCACTTCACACTTCCTTTGATTTGCATCTCATTTGAGCTCCAGCTCGCTCTGCTCAAAGTGCAAAGGAGCCTTGCTCGCTCCGCTCGTCATCTACAACTCATCATTGACCTTCTTACGCAGAGCCTCGGCCTGCTTCTTTGCCGCGTCAACTCCAACCTGGATCTGCGCCTTGGCCCAGTCAAGCGAGTTCCAGAAGCCCTCAGACGCCTTGGCGTACAGGGTGCCGGCCGGCGTCGATGTACCGTATCTAAAGTAGGTGGCCTGCTGGCGCGCAAATGCCCGCAGCTCATTGGGCGTGGAGCCCTGCGGCACGGTAATGCCGTAGCTGTCCAGGTACGCCTTGATGTCGCTATCGCTCCAGGTGTCAAAGAGGTTGTCCTTGGCTGCCTGCACAGTCTTGCCCAGGAACGACGTAGCCGCCTCGTACTGCTCGCCGCCCGTCTTGGCCGCTGTCTCGTAGTACGACTTGGCTGCCTTGACCAGGTCCTCGCGTGCAGCGTCTGACTTGCTGGCAATCTTGGTCGATGCCTCGTCGCCAGTTGCAATCAGATAGTTCTTGAGCGACTCGATGCTGAAGTCGTCAAACGTCCACGCCGACCAGCCCGTCGAGGCCTTGTATGCATTCTTGCGGACCAGGGCGCGCAGCTCGTCAGTCGACGACTTGTGCGGCACAGGCACACCACGAGCATCCAAAAACGCCTTGAGGCGGCTCTCAGACCACGCACCAATGGCACTGTTGAACGCATCTGAAGCGGCCTCGCTGGCGGCATCCGTAGCACGCGCGTACTCGTTGCCAGCGCGCGTAGTGGCGGCACCGTAGGCATCGCCCGCCTTGTCGGTCACAGTATCACGCAGAGCCTGGGCGCGGTGCTTGCGGATCAGGGCGCGCAGCTCGTTGGTCCGCGTGCCTTGGGGGACCTTGATGCCGTTCTTGTCGGCAAACTGCTTGAGCTGCGACTCACTCCACGAATCCAGGACTGTATCAGAGAGGCTGTTGTATGCCTTTTGCACGGCCGCCTTGGCCTTGGACGACTCGTCCTGCATCTGCAGGTATGCCAAGTACGAGTTGCGGCGCACAGTGGCAATCAGCTTGTCGCGCGACGACGGCTGCGGCGCAGGGAAGCCGTGCTTGTCGAGCCACTCCTTGAAATCAGACTCGGTCCAGGTGTCGTAGAGCCAGTTGCCAGGGTATCCGACGGCCTGGGCCGACTTCTTGGCCACAGACTCGTAGTTCTGGCGGGCCTTTTGCAGGAGCACATCGCGGTCACGGGGTTGCGGCACAGGGATGCTGTGGTGATCGCAGAATGACTTGAGCTGGCTGTCGGTCCACGAGTCCAAGATCCAGTCCTTGACGTGCGTGTATGCTGACGACGCCTTGTCCTCGGTCTCGTACCACGAGTTGCGCACCTGGCCCACGAGCCAGTTGGTGTCGGTCAGCTTGGAGTCGTCAACGTGGATCTGCTTCTTGTCCTTGAGATACGAAGCGAGCTGCTCCGTGTTCCAGCTGGTGTAGGGAACGACATAGTTGTCCCAGTTCTTCTGCACGAGATCGTACAGGTCACGGCGGTCGGCGGCCTTGGGATGCTTGATGTTGTGGTCGTCAAGCCAGCTCTCCAGCTCGTTCTGGTGCCACTTGTTGTAGGCAGCCCGGCTCAGCCAGGTATCGGCGACTGCCACGCTTGCCAGCGGCAGTAGAAAGAGTGAGAATCTCATATTGTAGCTCTTTTTATTTGTGTACTTTGATTGTCTTTTTTGCAGTCCTGATGCTGGCGTCAAGATGATGAGAAGTCGAGTCTGATGAGAAGATCAAACCAAAATGAGGAGAAAGAGAGAGAGGAGGAAAAGAGGAGGGAACAGAGCAAGACTGAGATTCGGAAGGGAGGGACAGCTTAATAAGAGACAAAAAAAAAGAACAAAAAAAGAACAAACAATCACGTCACTTGTGGCCAATTTCGATCTTGAACTTGCGGGGGGGTCGGCTTTGAGAGAGCCCCAGGTAGCAGCTTTAGTCCCCAAGAATGAAGTCAACGGCAACGAGTCCAGAGCCAGTGCCAGCCAGTGAAACATGCCTTGGGGGCGTCATGGTTGCTCTTTCCGTAATTGGTACGACTGGTAGTCTTCCCAACGTGGAAAAGAGGAGAGCTGGCATGCTGGCGTGTTACTGGCAGGGAAGGAGCCACGGAGACACGAAAAAGGACTTCCTGATGACTTCCTGAGCCCACCATGCCTGCCTTGTCTGGCCTGTCTCTTGCGCCTTTGTTGAATGCCATCTTCGGTTGATTTCCATGGCTACGCCATACCCCATATTACGCAGTAGACGCAACAGGCAGTCGCATGTGGCAGACCAATCTTACAATACGACGGCCATCTGGACCATCTCGATGAGCCAAGCCTTTGAATCCGTTTAGCTAGTCTCGCCAATGCCCAGCTTGTACTTCTTTTAACCTCCGGATTCTTTGTTAACCGTTGCTGGAAGTGCTGGAAGCGCGGCTGTTAGTGGCATGACGTCACGGCCGTTGGCTGGTTCGCTGTTGGCGATTGTGATTATGTAATCATTCGTCATGCGGAGGAGATGCTCCTCCAAAACCACAAAAGCTGCAGGAGCGATCATGTTCCTGCAGTCTGTCGCTCGAGTGTCTGATATGTTGCAAGTGGGCTGTTTAATTTCTTAGAGAGTTTTACAATATTTTCTGAAAATTGTATTTACTGCTGATTAGGTCAGCATTTTCTTTTTGGATATATAGCAGACTAACCAATGTGTGAGCAGAAAACAGAAAGCAAAAAAGAAAGCAAACAGACCAAAATTGACAAGATACAAATGATAGCCAAGTGAATGACGGCAACGCCCGTAATGTACACCTTTTTTCCTCCGCTGCTAGCTTTTTACTAGTAAATATGACTTATAAAAGACTAGCTATGCTTCGACGCGTTGCCCTTGTTGGCACCCGCGACATCTTCATCGCTGTCCTCCTCCTCCTCATCATCGTCGTCGTCGTCGTCGTCGTCACTATCGCCGCCGACGCTGTACTGCTGCTCGTCGGCCATGGTGGCTCTGCGCGGTGTCAGGTCATCGAGCTCGTTCTCGTCGAAATCGCCCGCTTCGAGATCGCGGCTGTTGCCGGCCCGCTTGGCGCGGAAGTTGTCGAGACGCGAGCCGCTACCGTTGCTGTCGCCATTGCTGCCGTTCATAGGCAGACGCGTGTCCGACAGAGACGCACCCGAGACACCGCGGTAGCCGGCCCGGCTGGCCTTGCGCCGCTCGCGCCACACATACCAGCCCCATGCCGACGCCGCAACGGCAACAATCACAAGCACAATCTCGCCGCTCTTGCGGTAGGCTTGCCACTTGGCCTCGTCCAGCTTGGCCTTGTCCTCGCCTGTGGGGTTGGACGGGTTTGTAGAGTTGCCAATGCTGCCGCCCACCGTAGTCTCCTTGCCCTTTTCGCCGTCCAGGCGCGAGTCGGCAGGCGTGCCACCAATGCTGCTAATGTCGACACCCATGAACCGGTCCAGCATGTCGCGCGACCGCCGAGCGTAGTCAAACGGCACCATGTGCGATGAATTGTAGAACAGCACGTAGGTCAGGTTGCGCGCCTCCTGCCAGAAACCAATCTTTTCCTTTTCAAAAGTCCACTCGCGGCGCGGCGCCCAGTTGCCAGGAGACACCTCAAAGCCCTTGCCGCCGTTCCACTGCATGTTGCCGATCAAGGATTCGGTGCCCATGTGGTTGCAGATCAGATCCTCGGCGCCCGAGAACAGGACAGTCGGCACT
Organism: Ophiostoma cf. undulatum; assembly: GCA_022392935.1. Taxonomy (NCBI): domain Eukaryota; kingdom Fungi; phylum Ascomycota; class Sordariomycetes; order Ophiostomatales; family Ophiostomataceae; genus Ophiostoma; species Ophiostoma cf. undulatum. Next base: position 914,930 of record JAKRGL010000049.1, read on the forward strand.
TCAGCGATAATCTCAGGCAAAAACGTAATAGAGGCCTTGGACACCTTGTCGCGGAACTGCGAGCCGACATTGCCGTTGCACTCGGACCAGCCCGTGTTCTTGTTGGGGTTGACGTGCAGGGCCTCGATGACGTCCTTGCGGCGCAGGTAGGGGGTCAGGTTCTTCAGGTCTGGGGGCCAGTTCATGCCGCAGCTGGGGTAGCTGTCGCGCAGGCGCACATCGTACATGTTGATACAGTCCTGGTCGTCGCCCTTGTTGCGGTTGGTGAGCTGCAGGAGCTGCTGCAGAATGTTCTCGCACACGGGCGTGTCGACCTTTTGCGAGTTGTCGTTGATGGCGAGCTCTTTGCGGCAGATGCGGCGCTGCGCCTCGAGCTTCTGGGCAATGTTGGAGTTCTTCTGGACGAGGCCGCGGTCATACGCGTAGTCCAGGTAGGCCTCGTACTGGTCCGCGGGCGAGATCCAGCCGTTGCCGATCAGCATACCCTTGAGCTGCCACTGGTGTTTGGTGGCCGGCAGCTTGTTGCGCGCGAGAATGTATTTTGCAATGTAGGGCAGGTGCTGGCCGGCAAACGACTCGCCGGCAATGTAAAGGTCGTCGTGCTCGTACTCGGGAAACAGAGCAAACCACTTTTCCAAAAACATGATAAACTGTTCCGCCATCTCGTCGAGTTCGTGGACATAGCTGTCGGTGTCGACGTAGCTGAAGCCGGTGCCAACGGGGTTGTCGACAAACAGCACATTGGCAAACTCGTTCCAGGCGCCGTCGTTGTACTCGAGGTTGTCCTTGTCCTTCATGCGGTAGGGGCCCAGCTCCATCATGGCGCCATCCTCGGAACTGCAGCCGGGGCCGCCGTTGATCCAGATGACTGTGCGCTGGCGGTTGGCAATATGCTTGTTCTGGAAGTGCCAGAAGAAAATGTTGCCGTTGTGCTCGGGGGTGACCTCAACGTGGCCAGCATGCATCTTGAGGAGCGGGCCGGGGGGCGCACCAGGCAGCGAGTGGACAAAGTAGTCGCCGGCAGACTGGGCCTGCGCGGTGCCGATCCAAAACGACGAGACGGCGACGGCAGCCACGGCGAGCTTGGCCAACCACCGCCGCCATGGAGACGATGGAGGCCGCGCGGCCATTATAGGGTAAGAGTAGAGAAGAGGTCGGAAGCGTCTATGATGGGAGAGTCGCGCAGTAGATCGAATGTTTTCTGTGTCCTGCTCGTATGACGATGAGTCGAGAAGTCAGCAATCAACGAGTCGACGTCGACTGTGTGTGGTAACAGGCAAAAGGCAAAAGCAAAAGGAGGCTGGAAGGTTTCAAGACGTCCGAGAGCCTGTGGAGGGCTAAATAGGGGAAGAGGAAAAAAGGCGCCACCAGGTGAACGGCAGTGGAGGAAAGAAACGTGAGGAAGACGGAGGAGAAGAACAAGCAGAAGGAAATAGCAGAAAACCAGACGAAGTAGAATGAGACAAGAATAGAATCAGAAGAGACGAGACAACAGGAGGGCCAGAGAGGAAACGAGGAGACGGGGAGAGGCTCCAGAGTGTCGCCAAGACAGACAGGTGCCGTTAGCGGCGTCGCATGAAGCTTACAGTGCATATTAATGCAGAGCAGAAGCTGCAATGTGTCAATTCGAGTGTAAGGACGTCGGTGGGTGAACGAACAAAAGAACAGAAGAAGAAAAAGAGAGGTGGCTGTCGAGTCGTGATGACAAGAGAAGACGTTGCCAGACCACAGCTGAATCGAGGCAGCTGAGGCAGGCAGTTGCATTGAAGAGCGGCAGATGCTTAGGTGTCCTCGTGGCCTCGTGTCCTATGCGGAAGGTGCATGCAAATGCGATGCTGCCAAAGTACGGAGCGTTGCAGGCAGTTGCGATGGCCAATAGTGGATCTGGCCGCTGTAATAACGCATCGATACGCATTTTGTAGATTTCGTATGCACGTACTTGTTCGCGCATTATGCGCTAAAGAGGTTCATTAGATAATCACCGCAAATGGATGTACTATATAAGAGCGAGCTGAGACCAGACTTGCGGCCCTGGGTGATGCGACGCCGAAAGAGGGCCTGAATAGGTTCAGTTCCGGTGCAGACGCGATACAGTGGTGTGGTATTGGCATAGATGTAGGGTTGGACGAGAATCAACAGTCGAGATGAAGGACTGAATTAAGAAATTGATGATATCAATGAGAAAACGTAAACAGAATAAACTAAAGTAAAGATAGAACAAATCGAAAAATACAGGGCCATCCTTAAATGACCCACCTGCTTATATAATTTCGAGATCTTAGCGGGGTGGCAGATTTTGTCGCCAAAGTCAACAACGTCATAGTCGAGTTTGAAATTAAAAGATACTTCACAGGACATACCAACATCAAAATGGGCAAGAGATATATTGTTGAGCACCTCGACGAGGAGCTGGGCGCGTGGTCGCAGCTGGAGTACATCAAGATTGCCCACGAGACGGGCAATTTCTGCCTGTCGTCGATCCCGGACTCGCTCAAGCAGAACCTGCCAGAGACGCTGACGACGACGCCCGGCTTTGTGGCCGAGACACGCGGCGTCGAGGAGGTGTATGGCCGTGACCCTGCCCTCAAGGCACGGGTGTGCCTGCTGGACCCGGCGGCGGCGCAGGAACTGTCGCCCGAGGACGGCGAGCTGTTTGACGTGTTCCTGTTTGGCGGCATTCTGGGCGACGACCCGCCACGGGACCGGACAGGCGAGCTGCGGATGAAGGGGTTCACAGGCCGGAGACTGGGCCCCAAGCAGATGACTACAGACACGGCCGTGCGGGTGACGCGGATAGTCGCCGAGAAGAAGAGTAAGTCACGCACGTGGGCCCAGTGGGAATCAAGTGGTGATAAATGCGAGGGGGCGAGTCAAGGAAGAAAATGAACTCGCAGCAGAAAATGCATTAAAAAAAAAGACAGAATCTAACATCTTAGTCCCTCTGGGGGAGATTGAGTACCTCGACTTCCCATCTCTGAAGTTCAACGAGCACGAGAGCACGGAGATGCCGTTCCGCTACGTCAAGGGCGAGGACGGCAAGCCGGTCATGCCTGATGTGAGTTTATTTTATAAAGAATTATAAGGATTATTCGGTACGCACGCGGCTTATACTAACAATCCAGGGCATGGTTGAGCTGATCAAGAAGGACGCCGACAACGCAATTGATGATCTTTTCTAATCAATCTGCATAAAATAAACAATCCAATAAATACCCATAGACAATCCAAAATCTAAAAATTAGACGCCATTCTCAAGGAAATACTTTCAAAAACAGCAATCGTTAGAGTAAACCGCCAAGCTGCTCTATCGATATCGATACAACTGATATCCTGAGCCTATCTTATCTTCGGCCAGCCCCGCCCGGCGCATATACTCAATCATGGTCTGATCTCACCGCATCGCAACCGGGACGCAACTTGACTTTCATTCTCTCCCTCTCAGCTGCCCTGCTCTTCAAAAAAAAAATGCCGCTGGTAATCGAGCCCCCGCTGCTGAACACGGCCAACCCGTGGGCGACCGACCTCGCCGACCTGTCCAAGCTCTATGCATGCCCGCACACGGGCGCCGTCACAACGCGCACGTCGCTGCTTGCCGGCTTTCCACACGACCCGGCCATCCACCAGTATACCCTTTTCGATGCCGCCACGCACGACCCCGGCAACAAGAGTCTCAGACAGACGGGCAGTCTCAACAACCTGGGCTACAGCCCGCTGACCCTGGCCGAGTACCTCGGCTTCATCAAGGAGATCGCGGCTACACAGCAATCTCCGACGGGCAAGCCCAAGGGCTTCCTGGTCTCGGTGACGGGCTCGCCTGCCGATGTAGCCGGCTGCTATGCCGAGATTGCTGCGTTGCAGACGCAGATCCCGCACGTCCCGCTGGCCATGGAGGTCAACCTCAGCTGCCCCAACATCCCCAACAAGCCGCCGCCGGCCTACAATGGCGAGTCTCTGCTGGAGTATCTCGAGGTGATTGGCAAGGCCGTCTCAAAGCCAACGTCCATGTCTACGTCTACAGAGGTTCAAGCTCAGATACCGGTCGGCTTCAAGACGCCGCCATACACACACGCCGGACAGTTTGACGTGCTCGTCGGAGCCCTTGTCAAGTCTTCTGCCGCGACAGGCACGTGCCCCCTAAGCTTCCTGACAGCCACCAACACGCTGGGATCATCGCTGGTCATGACCTTTAAAGAGACGGGTCACGTGGCGGCGCTGCCCAACGGCGGCATCGGCGGCATGGCGGGCGCTCCACTGCACCCTATCGCGCTGGGCAATGTAGCGACGCTGCGGCGGATGCTGGACGCCGACGACAACAGGGCCAAGCTGGGGCACATCCAGATCATTGGCGCAGGCGGTGTGTCGGATGCAGCGGGCTATGCACGGATGAAGGAGGTGGGATCGTATGCAGTGGGCGTTGGCACGGGGCTCGGGGTGTACGGGGTGGATGTATTTGAGAAGATCCTGGCGTCTAGCCCGAAGCTGTAGCCACTGTAGACCTGCGCTGTAGATATTATTATGTAGATGGAGCAATTGTATACGAAGATGCCACGAGAGTAAAGCACTCATTCCGGATCATTCCGATGGGCCAGTCGAGTCGAGCGAGACTCTGTACATTGTAGTAGACTTGATGGCAACGCATCATGTGAGCCGGGGATGTCGAAATGTCGACAGCTCCATCCGATGTCGGAACACTGCCTCGAACCTGCTCTGTACAGCTGTCGTGGGATACACGCAGACGATAAGCAATAAACAGTGAGATAGGAGCTGCTGCAGAACAGACAGGAGGCAAGTCATACTGTCGTTGTTATGTCATAATAGTGGGGCATATGGGACAGGTCTCGACAGGGGTCTCTTGTTGGTTGCCCACTGTATACCGTACTGTGTTGATTGCACACGTTCCACAGACGATAATGGTTAATGATGGTAGCATGCAGAGTGATAAATAGAAAGATAAAGCTGCCACGCCATTCTTATCGCATCTGGGTGTTTCTAGGTGTTTCTGAGGCTCTACGAGTGTCAAGTTTAGATGAGGCACCCTTGCCAGTGTCCAAGCTCCAGGTGTCTCGCTCTGGCTGCTTAATTCGGATTATTCACGATTAATTGCAGTAAATTAACAGCAAGTACAGCGTCGTGTGCCATGCCCTGAACATGTATCTCCGTGTAGCCTGTCCTCCGCCGTCAGCCATGTCTTGGATGCGCACGGATTGCGTCAACCAGGAGGGGTAATTCCATCGTAGGTACTTGTAGCATTGGTACGAGCTCAGCAGTTATCTTCAAATTAGCAGATGGAGATACTGTATCTATTGCATCAGTCAATTGACACCGAGACGCCTTATCAGAGCTCTCTCAGAGCTCCTTGAGCTTGATAAGGCGTGCTTTGGTATGATGCAATCGGTTGTTCCTGAATTGAGTTTTGGGTTCTTACATTTTTGTTGACAGATGCAGCTACAGAAGCCGGCAGATAAGATACACTTTGTCTACAAGTATGACTCCTCGTCGTGCACGCCGTCTGCCCATTCACTTCTTTGTCTGGTGATGTGATCACGAGCTACTGTGTCTGTGGACCACCGCCACGCACAGTGCTAAGTGTACAGTGCTAAGAACCAACACTTATTAGCCAAATAGACACCAGCACTCTGCCCGCGACCCATTTATCTGCTCTAGCGTGGGTCGGTTTTGCGGGGTAAATGCACGACTCCACTCCTGCAGGCTGTAGCTGGACGCCATGAGACCAAAAGCACACCTCATACGGGCACAAGTCAATCGATATTGACGAGTTCAATTCCAGTTGAGCTTTGTTTGTTTGTTTTTGGTCTCAATGTAACGCATTATGCAGCCTATGTTGGTGCTGGATAGTGCTAGATGTTTGCAGGGAAAAGAAGTGAGACAGGCAGAGGAAGGTGCGAGGAGAGGCGAGAGAAGGCGAAGGAAAGAGATAACGTCATAGATGATAGCTGGTGTAACAGATAAGGAAAGAGCAGGACAGTCTGGCATCAATGGACACGGCTACAACGAGAATCACATCATATCGTCAACAGCTATGAACAGACAAACACAATTACCAAAAATCTCACAAAAAAGCCATTGACTCACAGCTCTTTGTCCATCTACTGTTTATACATTTCTGCAATGTGTTGAGACGTAATGGAATGGTCACGCGACGTTTGGGGTCAATTAGCCATCGAGCCACCTTCCCTCTTCCTTCCATCTTTGAAGTGCAGAGGACAGTAGACGTACTGTGGGCTGGGTGCCCACACTGTAAGACGTCACGTATCGTGTAGGAGCAGAGGGTAAAACAGTAAACGGAAGGTGCGGCTGTATACATTGCAGGTCAAGTGGGCTGTTCCTTCTTGATACCAACTTGCTGTGACCTCCTCTTTCCTGTTTTGTCGATTTCATAATACCAGTCACCCCGTGCCGTACTGTGTCTCTGTGACTGCATGCCTCCTCTATCTACAAGTATCATTCCCCACTCTCGTCCATTATAAAGGCTTCATCCTCCTCTCCTGACATCTCACACCTTTTCATCCAACTCTCCATCCATCTCTTCATCCAATACCACTTTCACTCTTCAGTCTACCCCCTGACATCTCTTTGGTCTCTCCTTCTCATCTATTCTATCTGCTCACATCTCTCTGCATCACACCACTCCGTCTCCATCGCCATCAAGACGTCCATCTTCAGAAATCTTCAGCCAGATCAGCTATCAAACCACCAGCTACCCTTTGTTGACCCTCCCTTTCCACCTTCCACTGTTATCTCGCCCTCTGAGATAACCACTTGACGTACTTATAAAATCTGTCCAATCCAGCCCATCCGTCACCCCTCTCGACCAGTAAGTTGCCGACACCCTTGACTAGCCAAAAGTACACCCTTTCTTTGTTGCACCCTTCTATCCCATCAAGTGTCTCTTGTCACTATCTCTGTCTTTCATCAACACTACCTACACACCTTGTCCGCCTTGTATACACCCACATTACGTTTCCTCCTCCTCTCACGCAATAACCCCTCATCATATGTATACCTGTATCCCATATCCCCCTTCTTTCGTCTCTCCTTTCCATCTTCTTCATCTTCTTTCTTCTTCATCAATCCATCAATCATCAATCCACCATCTTACCGAGTCATCAAGTCATCCGTCATCATATCTATCAGTACGCTTCGGCCACTTCCCATATCTTAAACAGATACTAACTACCCAGTGACTCGCTCCCACAAGTACAACGACCGCCCTCGTGGCGACATGTCTGAGGGCTACGTCCACGACGACAACCTCCCCAAGTTCTTCTCCAAGAACGGCTATGCCGACGCGGATCCCAAAAAGACCAAGAAAAACGGCAACGGCAAGGGCAACTGGGGCTCTGTTGGCGAAGAGGTCCTCGACGACCCGGCTGAGTTCAAGTTCACCAATGCCCGTCGCCGCTCCAACAGCTCGTCCATGACAAGCGATGTCAGACACTTCAAGACCAAGTTTGACGTCAATGAGCCCGAGCCCGTATTTGAAGAGGACCTGCATGGGCCCATCGACGATGAGTCGTCGCAGGCATCGGACATGTAGACGGGGTACTGCCCCCAGCCATCGACGAGAAGACGTCAATGACGGTTGTATTATGAAATGAATAACGAAATAACGGCACGCGGATGCATCACTGGCATGAGAGCATTGCGCGATGCAGCACTGTACCATAGCATGTAATGAATTCAAACCATGGGTATTATCAATACTATCTGTATCTGTCTTATCGACCATCAAGGTCCCATGAAATTGACAATGATGGCTTCTTCTGTATATACCCCCTCATAGCCCTGGCCGCCCCCTCTGTCTGGCTGCCTTCGATCTTGACCCGTCGAAGACGCAATGTCTCTTGCTTTCCGTCTGCTGTCAGCCCCAATGGCACGAGCACGTCTGTGTCGTCAACAAAGACCGGCAGTACCACTTCCTGCTCGCCCTGCACAAACGTCAACGTGTCCACGCCGTCGACAGACTCGGCCTCTTTTTCTTTTAGTGAACCCTCTACTAGAGTGCATTTGTCAACGCTGATTTCTTCAAAGATGACGCGCTTCTTGACACGCTTCTTCTTCTTCTCGCCCACAATGTGAGTCCACACAGGCCCCAGTGCCCGCATCTGGCGGTCAATCCCCGCGGCGCTGGAAGACGGCATAAGCCGGACCTCCCTGTCGGCCTTGCTCAGTTTCGGAGCCGGTGTTCCTTCTATCACAGCCGCTGCACTCTCAGTCTCTCTCTCTTTGGTGGTGTCAACCTCTGTCGGCAGAAACAGCCCTCTCTGGATGACCTCTACCAGCAGTCGGGCCCCCACCGGCGCCAACCTCCCCCTCAGCTCCTTGGCCGTCGTGCTGTCGTCGACGGTAAACGCGGACGTGTTCTCTTGCGGACGTGGCGCTGCCAGCAGCCGCCGCCCCCCGTCAAACGTTTTCTCGTGCAGAGTCTGCACTGTCACGCCCGTCGACGCGCGGCCCAGCAGGATGGCATACTCAATAGGCGCAGCCCCGTGCAGGTCCGGCAGCAGCGAGGGGTGCACATTCAGGCCGCCGTACCTGCACCCTCTCAGAATCCGCGGCGGCACAAACAGCCCAAACGAGACGGCCACCACTATGTTGGTCTCGCCGGCACAAGACCACCCGGTGAAGGTGTCCTGCTCGTGGACGGTGAGGCCGAGCTGCAGCGCGAGTTCCTTGACGGGACTGTGGGTCATTGCTTTCAGGCCGCGGCCCGTGGGCTTGGCGGGCCGGACCATGACCTGGATAGATGCAATCGACGACGGCGACGACTGCATCTCGTTGTAGAGGGCCTGCAGCGACACGCAGCTAAAGTCGTCGGTGCCGCAAAAGAGAATATGGAGGGGGTCCCTTTGGTGAGAGGCGGGAGTAGAGGTGGAGGTCCATCTAGATGCCCCGCATGCTGAAAAGGGTGGCCGGGCCTTTGGCGGTGATAGGATATGAGATGTCTGGTGAGATGTCTGGTGAGATGTCTGGTGAGATGCCCGGTGAGATGTCTGGTGAGATGAGGTCGAGGCTTTGACGAGTGCCGGCCTTGAAGATGCTCTCAATACACCAGGCCTGCTTGAGAATGGCCGGGTTTGAAGTGGCTGTATTGGCCGTGCCACCCACGGGAGTAGCCGTGGTATCGGTCGTGCAGCCATCGTGCCTGTGTGTGTGTGGTCTGCCGGCTGTAGTAGCGGTTAGACGGCCGTGTAAATGTCGAAAAGGTCAAAGGACGTCAAAATATCGGGCCAACAAAGCGGACCCACCCGCGCAACGTGGATTAATCTATTTATTTTCAATACTAATTTAATTGTTATATTCGTCTCTGACCTGAGTTTTTGAATCATGTACTCTTTTGTTGAACGGATTTATCATTTTGACTCGTTATGAAACTTGCAATGCCAATACCAAAGCTAAAGCTATGTCTAACCAAACTCCTAGAACATAAGGAAGAACACAAAAAAAGAAGCAAAGAAACCCCAAAAGAACAGCATTCATAGCTCATGAGAAACAAATAACACAAATAACAATGGCAACAAGACCAACACCAACTCTCGAATCAGATAATAATCAGTTCGTCGTCGTCGTCGTCTTCTGGTAGGTCCGCCGCCCCGAGACTCTCGCGCCCGGCTTCCCGGATCCCTTTGTCGCCCAGCAGGAACCGCGTCTTCTTACGCACCGGCGAACGCTCTGGCACAGATGGCAGGCCGGACGTCGACGCCGACGTCTGCAGACTGGAGTGCTTTCGGGATTGAGACTGGGAGGGCTGGGAGGCAAAGCTGTTTTGGATCGTTTGGTTGTTCTGAAGCCGCTCGCCATCCTTCATGCGGCCCAGCTTCGCTCGCAGATCAGATCCCCAGCCAAAGCCAGACCGTCCACTGCCTCCGCCGGCCGACGACGACGAGACCGACCCGACAGCACTGCTCGAGAGCGCCGACTGCGGCCGCTTACGCTTGGCCGGGCCCAGGTTTGTGTGCAGGCTTCCCAGGCTAGGGCTCGAACTGGGGGCATCGTTGTCGCCCAGCTTGGGTGTGTTGTTGCTGATATTCAAGCCATTGGGCGTGCTGCGCCGTGACGCAATCGATGCGAGCAGACTGGCGCGCGATGCAGCGGCCTGGTCCATAACGGAAGAGACTGTCGTGGCCGACGTGGCTGCAGTTGCTGCGGAAAGAGCGCTTGTCGACTGCGACGACGACATGGACGACGCTGACGGCACCTTGCTCTTCCCTTTTTTGTTGTCGGCCGCCGGCGCCGCCGCTCTCAGCTTCATGTAGTCCCGGCCAGCACCCGACCCAATCTCGCTTAGCTTGCGCGCAATATCCGACTCCTTCTCGCGCGCCGCCAGCCGCCGCTTGATACCCTCGTTGCGCTCCACCTTGTCGGCGTATCCGCCGGTCAGTGTTTCATTGTCAATCAGCGAACTGGCACTTGTGCTGCCGCCACTGCCGCCGGCGACATAGTACTGTGCCTGGGAATAGTTGTCAAAGCCAGAGTTGGAGTGGCCACCACCCCGTCCGCCACCTCTGCCGCCGCCTCTTCCTCCTCTGCCGCCCCGTCCACTCTTCTCGCCGACAGAGCCGAATCCGGCGGCACCGTTCAAATCGTTGCGCGTTGCCCGCATCTTTTTGACCGCCTCGTTGGTATGGAACTCGCAGAACTCTGTGCGCTTCGAGTTGATCCATGTCGTGCACTGGTGCCCGTCGCGCTTGATGGACTTGCAGAAGCCCAGGTCGCGCGACATGCCCAACTCCAGGATGGTGTCGTCGTCCGAGTTGATCACCAGACTCCAGCGGCCTGTATCGTGACGGCCTGGCGGCGGTGGCATTATGCCCGGATTCAGAATAGCCACCACCGTGCCGATAGTCAGCTTCCAGAAGCGCTCAAAGCCAGACTTGAACAGAAACAACTCAACCTGGTACTCGAGGTCCACAAGCGTCAGGACCATGTACTTGCCGCGGTCTGACTCCTTTTGCGACTTGGCGCCCTCAAAGGGCTTATGCGACCGCGGGTCCGACTTCTCGGCGACAATTGCCATGACAACAATATCCGTCTCAACCTCGGGCAGCTGGAAATTCGGTGCTTTGACGTCGCGCAGCAAATCCTTTAGGCTGTAGCACGTCATGCCGGAGATGGAGCGCGTCACCACCGAGTGCGGCAGGATGCGGCGCTTCAAGTGGTATCCGCTGTACGGCTCAAACGATGCTGCATCGGTTGTGTCTTCGGCTGATGCTGATCCTGCTGCTGCTGCTGCTGCTTCTGCTGCTGGTTTGGGTGCTTCGTTTTCGTCGCCATATTTGGAGCGGATATCGGGTGTTGTGTTGCTGCGTCGTAGTAAAGTGCTGGCGCCGGTATTTCTGGTGTCGGCTGATGCCGGCTTCGCCCTTCCTACCGCGCCCAAGACATCCTCGCGGCTGTACCGTGTTGGGCCCTGGTCGACCTCCGCGATATCGACCGCTGTCGACTTGAACTGCTCCATCTCCGACTTTCCCACGCCAAAGGCCGACGTGCGCAGCTTCTGGATCCGTTCTGACTTGTCCAGTCGGCTCGCCTCTTCTGTGCGCGCCGCCGCCAGTCTCTCATTGAAACTGAGCGGTTTGGGTGCAGCCGGCTCCCGCTGTGAATGCGATGCAGATGCGCGTGCGCCCTCGTACAGATTCGAGCTGCTGGCACTACCCGTCAGTCCTCGCCGCATTGCCGACGGTGCCCGCTTCAACGAGACATCCTGTCCACGCAGACCCTTGTCGATACCGAGGACCACCCGCTTTGGCGATTTCTGCAATAGATCCAGTCGTTCTGCGTCAGCGCCACGGCGCACGGGTGAAGCTGGCACTTCGACTGTGCTGCGCTGCGGTGATCGCGGATTGTGGAAGACGGTGGCGCCTGGTGTAGTAGATCGCACTGACCGCAATGGTGCCGCGGCGGACAAACCCGACACTCCTGATACTCCTGATACTCCTGATAATGCTGGTGACGATGTCGACTTTTGTGCTTTGGCCGCCTGCAGCTTCTTCAGCCGCAACTTTGCCTGGATCTCTTGCAGCTGCAGCTGTAGTGTCTCCTCGTCATCGTCCTCTTCCTCCTCCTGGTATCCGGCACCCATATCGACCTGTCGTGTGCGCACTGGCGAAGGCGATGTGCGTGATGCTTCGAGGCGCTGCAGGCGAGCACGGCCGCTAGGTGTGCCAGCAAGAACCTCGCCGGGTGATCGTGGTGGCCACTGGGGCTTTGCAGCCGGTGATCCTGTCCTGTCAGTATGGCTTAAGACGATGGTATAAAAGACTGTCTTACTAGGTAGCATCGCTATGTAAAGAGTGCGTCGAGTGCTTTGGTCGTGAGCATCGGTGTGGTCGATGGTAGGAGTGGTATTTAAAGAGGGTCGGCGAGGATATGGAGACGATTGTTTACTTCTGTCTTCCGCGACGCCAAAGGGCAAGGCTAGAGAGTAAAGTGTCCGTGTGCCTCGATATGTGCAATAACAGGCGTTATATTGGTGAAAGCAGTGCAGGGAATAGGCGGTGGTTGCACAGACGAGAACAACAATGGAATAGTGGAAGAACAAGAGAGGTGAGAGATAACAAGAACAAAACACAAGAACAAAAGAAAAGGAACGGCCAGCTATCAAAGCTATGACGTTGATCAAAGTAAAGAATGGTAGGTCAGACAGCAAGAAGAGAAATAGACTGGAAATTGGCTAAGAGGCTGTGGTCAACAATGAGGAGGGTCGAGGAGGTCGAGGAGTGTCATCAAGGCCGGGTAGAGTGGACGCCACAGACAGCGAGTGTGCCTCCTGGCTATCTGTATCTTGTACTGCTTATCGAGACGATGCCAGATGCTAAATCTAAAGGCCAAAAGCTAAGAGGTCTAGCCAAGGGCCAAAGACGCAGCCGTGAAAATTGATGTGCTGTTTTGTGGAGGACGTCGCAGATGGGTAGAGTGTGGTTCTAAAACGGGGTAAGGTAAATGGAACCCACTTTGACGCGTCCCGACGCGCTCATCGCGACGATTATGTAATTCGTCTCGATCCTTGGCGATTGAGCGCTTCTACCATGTCACTATGTCGAGTCTGACCAGCTTCACTTTGCGACCTCATACACCAGAAAAGGCAGCAGACTCAGTACTACACGCACAATGCCTCCTCGGACGACACGAAACACGCGGGCCAAAGGTGCTGCCGACGCCCCGGCAACGACAACCACCTCGTCAAAAACGTACATCCTCGAGGCCGAGACGGACAACCCGCCACGACTGTTTGTTCTGCCCAAGAAGGTGACAGACGCGGCACGCATTGTCACTCTGCCGCATCCTCGGCACACATCCAAGCCGGCTCGGTTTCTCGTATGTCCTGATACGGGTGTCTATGAGTTTACCCAGATCGCCAACCCCAAGACCGAGCCCCGGAGCTGGCTGCTCGGAGTCGACAAGGCTGAGAAGACTGAAGAAAAGAAAGCACTTCCTGCACAGATAACAAAAGAAGCCGACCTATTTGTGGCTACGACTGTCGACCCTCTATTTCTAGTGCTTCCCGCCTTGTTTGCCGAGCCCGCCTCTTCAGACGGTGATGACGACGACGACGATGAGGACACCGAGTACCGCAAGAACAAAAACAGCCGCCGCTCCTCGACCCGCAAGCGCATGTTCCTGACGGCCGACGACCATTTCGACGCCCTGCCGCAAACGGGCGGCTCCCACCTCGCACAGTTGCTGCGGTCCCAGCCGGCCGTCCAGGCGCTGTTCACAAAGCGCATGGTCGTCGTGTGCGATACCGTGGCCGCGGGCGACGAGACAATGTACCGCCTCAATGAAGACAAGCTGCTGCTGGAGCTGCTCAGCAAGGCACAGCGCACAGGCAGCAGCCACACCAAGCTGCCGCCCACTCTCGAGGCCAAGTTTGTCACCAAGGCTCTCGAGGCGCCCATCCAGACTGTGCGGTCCGCAGCCGCGCCACCTCTGGTGACGGCAACCTCGGCAATCTCGACAGGCGCGTCGACGCCCATGTCCACCGGCTCGGCCGAGTCTGAAATCTCTACATCCACAGCATCTACACAGTCGACCGCCCCGACCGAAGTCGACGAGTCTCTCAACACGGCCGCTACCGTCCCCGAGGACGTGGTCGCCCTGCAGCGCCTGCGTGTGGCATTCCAGTTCATCTGCTCGCGGTATGTGCCCGCGGCCGTTACGCGCGTGCTGCAGCAGAAGCTCAAAGACTCGCCGCAGTCGGGCGGCATCGACTTTGCCCCGCTGGACGCCCATCTGGCCAACATCGAGGCGCTGCGCAAGGCGGCTGTGCTGGCGCGGTCGGCGGCCATGTCGTACTCGGGCAACAACAAGCGGTCACTGGATTCCGAAGAGGCCGAGGACCGTGCCGAGAAGAAGCGGCGGCTGGCGGAGGAGGAGAAGCGCAAGAAGGCGAGCGAGAGCCGGGGTGTGCGCAACCTAAAGAAGGTCAATGTCACAGGCATGAAGAAGATGTCTGACTTTTTTAAGAAGGCGTAGGTAGTTGGCACTGTTTGTATCATAGAAGATCTGGCAATAATGGGCTGGTTGGCGTCACGGGTTGGTCTCTTTCTCTAGTTTCGTTTTGTATCTTGGTTTAACTTGGGTTTACTCTGGTTTTGATAATGGTATTATTCGTCAATCATTACTGCTTCTCGCTGTTGCTTTATATCGTCTCGCAGACTACCTCGTCCCTCGTCCACTGGCACCGCGTGTGCCTCGTGCAGCTCCAAAGCCGCGGCCAATGTTAGAGCCGCTGCGTGCGCTGCCGTAGGTGCTTCCGCCGCCCGCAGTACTGCTCGAGCCCCGCGTGCTGCTGCTCCGTGTGAGGCCACTAAACGTCGTCGACCCTGCTGTGCTGGCACCTCTAGCGCCAACACCTCTTGTCGTCGTTGCGTACACCGACCGTCCCGCTCTTGTACCGCGCAGACCGCCTCGCAGACCACCGCGTGTGCTTGTTGACGAGCTTGTCCCGGCCGCTCGTCTCCGCTCTTCCTCCTCGACCTTGCGCCTGGCTTCGGCTGCACGCCGTTCTGCCTCGGCCGCGCGCTGCTCGGCTTCCTGCTGTCTCTGCAGCTCCTCGGCCTCGAGCTCGGCAATGTCGTTCGTGGCACCTTTCCACTGCGGATCAAGCAGCAGGCGCTGGTTGTGTTCTGTCTGGGACAGCAGACGCGTCCACGTCGATAGCAGAGCCGAGGCGTTGCTGACGGTCTGAGCCACTGTCTTCATGCTGCCGCGGGACTGCTCGAGCGTGCCGATGACGCCCTCGATTACGTTGTTGATCTGGCGCACGCCGTCCAGCTCGCGCTGGAGGGCGGCATCGCGGGCCTCTTCGGCGTCAAAGGCCGTCGGCTCTCTTTCTCGCTGGTCACGATGTTCTTGCTGTTCTTGCTGTGTAGGTGTCTTTGGCGACCGGGGCGTCTTTGGTGTGTGTGGCTGGCTGTCGCGACTCTGGCTGGGTTCGCGGCCGCGCGCAGCAAAGGGATAGTATGGCTTGGGGTCCTTGACGGGCGACGACGAGAACAGGTCGGAGCTGTCCATGTTGGTAGAGGTATGGTAGGTGGCAGGTGGTAGGTGTATGGAGAGTTGGGTGTCAAGTCAAGTCGGGCAGCAAGAGTGTCGGCTGTCGAGGAATGCCAGCCTATGATCTGCCGACGAGGTGTCGATATGTCAATGTGTCTGTCGTCGATGACGTTGCGACAGGGTCGAGGGGGTGTCTCGTTTGTGGTCCGTTCTTTGGCCCGGTCTTCAAAACCCAATCTTTTGCTAATCGTCTCGTGCTCCCTGCAGCAATCAATGCTCCATTACTGCGAGTCGGCGGGGCAGGGCTGCATGTGCCGTGAGCTTGTCTGCTTGTATCTGCACGGCTTACGAGCTCGTGCAAGGCCGCTTGTTTGTTGTTTGGGCATGCATCGGGTGTAATTTTGCATTATGTCAGCAATTGTGACCAGCCGGTTGACGCGCCGGCCGACCACTTCACCGCGTCTCAACGCGTCAATTTCGCACCTTATTTAGATTGGGCCCGCTTTTTGTACTCACTTTTCACTGTCATTCATGGGCCGTTGAATAGGCTGTTCTCCACTTTTAGCTGCATCTGTGTTTTACTTCATTAAAATCTCCATTAAAGTCCCATTAAACTCCATTAAAAGGCAGGAGGTTGGTGCGTCTGCCTGTCCACTATTATTATCCACTCACTCACTGTTGTCTGTCCCACTGGCTGCCACAAACGGCAGGGTGAGCATCCCCAGCCACCGGATTCCTGCTCTGCCACTCCATTTCCCGCCCTTTCTCGTTTCGTCCCTAAGAGTCGTTTTTCTCCTCCCTCTCCTTGTCGTCACCTCGTCACCACATCATCCGACACTTCCACCATCAACATCAACAAACTTGTTTACTTTCGTCTTGTTTGATTTCATCCCTCAACGCTTTAAGTCGATCTTTTTTTCTTCTTTGTTCCTCGCTCCAAACACCATTAGCATCGACATCATTAGCCTCGTCGCCATCCTCCTCGATCTTCATCTGCTCTCGACATTGGCTCGCTTCCTCTCATCTCAACTCGTCTATCGTCTTGTCTCTCCCTTTCTCGGTCTTATTTTCGACTTGTTTTCTTTCATCACTTTTATCGTCGTCTCTCATCTCGACCCCAGCTTCCATCCAGTTCTTCAGTACCGGCGCCAAAGTACTGATCATCCATCCAGGGATATCAAGCTTGAAGAAAACAAAGGCCGTTTTGTCCAACGGTCTTGCTCATCTCCTTTCATCCGTTTCTGAGCTTCTGGCATATCCCGCTCGCTTGGTCTTTATATTCTTGACTGGAATCTGCCTGCTCGCTCAACCCGCATCGCAGTTTGTCGCATTCACTCAAGCCTCACCGACATTCACTCATTCATCGTATTAATCACAATCATCCATCTTATCTCCCGCATCTCCCTCCCCATCACCCCTTCACTCGTGTCACCATGGCCACCACTCCGGTAGCCGCCTCGACCCCCTCTCCCTCCTCCCATATTCACACACCGCCAACACCGCGACTGGGCTTCGCCGACTCCTGGGAGCCCTTCTCGCCGCGCAAGTCGTCTCGTATCGCAAATGCAAAGTCGGCCGCTGCAGGCTCCTCGTCATCAACATCTTCCACATCCGCCCGCACTCCTTCTCCATCATCTGCAACCCGCCGCGCAGCCCGTCTGCTGCGTTCACCAAGACAAACACAGACCAAGCATTCTCTGCCTGTCCAAGAGCCTGTCGCTTTCAACAACACATCTGTCTTCTCGCCTGCACCGACACCAAGGAAGAAGAGAACCATGCCGACGGCTCACTTTCTCAGTCCCGAGGACTCGCACAAGGCGGCCAAGGCGGCCAACGGTGAAGGCAGCAGCAGCCAGGCGCACATGATGGGCATGCTGCCGACACCAGCCAAGACCCCCAGTAAGAAGGTGCACTCTGCCTCGCAGAATGAGTCCAACATTGCCGCCATTGCGCGCAACCTCTTCCACAACGACGTCGACCAGGTAATGGCGTCACCCAGCAAGACGCCCTCGCGCAAGGGCAAAAAGTACACGGGTATCTCGCTCGAGAGCTTTACCGTTGTCGAACAGGAGGACCCCATCTCCATCTTCACCGACTCGCAAGACCGTGTGCCCGAGGCTGATATCAGCAACGACAACCCATTCTTTGGCGGCGGTGCCGTTACTGCCCCTTCTGCTGACTCTGCTACGCCTTCGCGGCGCCGTAGCAAGCGCAATCATGTGTCTATTCCTGGCGAGGGCAAGCAAAGCGTCGATGAGGCTACTCGCCGCGAAGACGGTCTTGTGTACGTGTTCCGCGGCAAGAAGATCTTCCGCAAGTTTGACGAGAGCTCCATGTCGCACGAAGAGGGTGTTATCGACAGTTCATCGTCAGCTGGAAAGCGTCTTACTAGGTCTGCTATCAAGCCGCGGCTGCTGTTCCCTCGCAGTGCGCACAGCCCTCGGCTGAGCGGTACCCCCGAGGGTCTACCACTGTCTGAAGAAGAGGATGACGAAGAGGCCGTCACAGACATTGAGGACCACATTCTCGAGGATGCCGGGGAGGCCGATGAGGAGGCCGAAGAGGAGGACCTGCAGGCACCTCTAGAAGAGCCGGAAGAGCTGGGGCTAGAGCCGGAGGCAATGACAACCCCCAAGGCATACACCGGCAAAGCCGCTCCCAATACGCCGCCCAATGCTCCCTCTTTTCCCTCGTCGTATGCTCCCGAAACACCCCCCGTCACTGTCCGCGCAACACGGTCGGCCCATAAGGTGGCCAGCACACCCGAGGACATGACGCCCGTCAAGGCCCCGGCCAAGAAGCGCAGTCCCTTTGACGGCTGGCGCCAGACCAAGAGCACGGCTTCGTCAGCGGCAGGCCACAAGCGGCAGGCCGAAGAGCTAGGCACGGCCATCGGCGGGTCCAAGCGGACGCGCTTCTAAGTGGCAGATGCCGGCAGATGTCAATAGATGATACGTCCCCTTCTACGTCTTGCCTTCTGCCTCTTGTCTTTGTCTCCCGTCTTTCCTATATACCATTTTAATTTGCACTGTCTGCCTTTCATGGTATTGCTATTTTCAAAATTCATTTCCAAACCTCGGCGTTTCCATGCTATAGGCAGAATGCATAGTGGCTTGGACGCCCGTTCTATTTTTGTCTTTCTTTATCGCTCTTTCCTTCTTCTTCTTCAATTCTCTTCTTCTCTTTTTGTCTTCTTTCCTTTCTTTGTATCTGCCAGACTGACGACTGCGGATGTGCACGTTGATGGGGTGTCTTATGATAGGTTCTCACGAGGAGAGCCAAGGACGGATATGCTAACGTTGTTATCTGCCTCTGCCTCTGCCTTTTTTCTCTTTTCTTTTCTTTCTTTCTCTTCAACTTATCGTTCTACTTTTTATATTTCCTTGTCTCGATACCCAGCGTGTCGAGCGTGTCAAGCACTGTTGCTTGCTTTTAGATAGATAATGTCAGCCAGTATGAAGAGCCCGTGTCCATATACCATTGATCTGTGAACTGTTTGTATCTACTCGTCATACCCGGCGTGTCAATGTGCAATTTCGTGTCTGAATGCTCTTCTGCCGTCTTACTCTGCCGTCTTGATAGCTGCGCCTAGCCTCCCTCTAGAGAGATTTTATCTCTCGTAATGGATTCTGCATGCCTGTCTGCCAATGTCTCACGTCAACACTGGTGTGAAGATGTGCATATCTCGGGTAGCCAGGGCACACCAAGCGGTACAGATTCAACATCATGACAACTGACAGCTGAGCTTGGATCTGATAAGTAAACTGCCTAATCCAGCAATAAATTCCTAGTTAATTATATAACCAACTTCACCGACTTGCTCCTGCCTTGTCGATGTAGTTCCTGCCATTTCCATCACAATGTCGCCATTCTAGCCGTCTACTAGCCTAAGTGGCAGCCTGCCCGCCAGTTAGCACCCCACCCCCGCAGCACATGTTGCTTGTGATGGAACTACCCAAAGTGGCAACTACACCAGCGCTCAGCGCTCCCGTTTTGCCCGTTATTAGTTAAATCCAGGAGCAAATTCTCTCGTCTCTTCGTCTCGTACGCTCTCCCCCCGAAGAGCACTCCTAGACCGGAGCAAGAGCCGCAGGCAGGGGGGTCTGGAAACTACGTACGCCCATCGCTCCTTCCTCGCAGAGACTTGTACTAGTATTGTCGTCGTTTGCTCCTTCCCTTTTCTACAAGTCTGCCTCGTCGTTGCTTCCCTCTGCTCCTCTTATTCCTCCCCACTTCTGATGACCTAATCGATGTTCGTGATCTTTCCATATCCACATCTAGACTTCCTCTCTCTTCTTCTTCTTCTCCTACTTCTTATTCTCCCTCCTCACTGCACCACCGCCACTCCTCACCCTCTCCTCACTTATCTACTCCCTCCACCCCCACCATGCATATCCTTGTCGTCAACGACGACGGCCCGCCGTCCATTCAGTCTTCGCCGTACGTCCACAGCCTCGTGCGCGAGCTGCAGGCTTCCGGCCACCTCGTCTCTGTCTGCCTACCCGACGTCCAGCGCTCGTGGATCGGCAAGGCTCACATCATTGGCCAGACCGTCGAGCCCACCTACTACCGCCCTCCGCCTCTGTCCCTGCCGCCAGCCGGCATCGCTCCCGTCGAAGGCGAGGCCGACAATGCCGGCACTATCCATGACCGGCCGTTCTCGAGCTCGTCAGCTACAGACGAGATCCCCGAGGAGTGGGTGCTGGTGAACGGCACGCCAGCCTCGTGCGTGCAGATTGGTCTCTACCATGTCTTCCGTGAGCGGCCTCCCGTCGACCTTGTTGTGTCGGGCCCCAATTACGGCCGTAACACGACGGCTGTTTTTGCGCTGAGCTCTGGCACGCTCGGTGGTGCCCTCGAGGGTGCAACATGCAACAAGCCAGCGATTGCCCTGAGCTTTGCCTTTTTCAACAAGAACCACGACCGCGACATCATCAGCGAGGCCAGCAAGCACTCGGTGCGCGTGATCGAGGCGCTTTACAAGCAGTGGCCCAAGGACACGAGCGTTGACCTCTACAGCGTCAATGTGCCACTCGTGGCCGGCGTGTCGACACACAAGACGGTGTATGCTTCGATTCTGCAAAACTACTGGCGTGGCGGCGGCTGCTTTACCGCCGAGGATGCGGCCGAACACAAGACGACTAGCACTAAGACAGATGCCACGGCAGCCATTGCCGCCGAGGCCGAAGAGGAAATACGGACGCACGAAAAGCCGGACGCAGCTGCAACTCCGGCTACACCATCGACATCCAAGATCGGTCCGCTTACGCACCGTCACTTCAAGTGGGCGCCGCAGTTCACAGATGTCTACAAGAGCGTGGATGAAGCACCCCCTGGCAACGACGGCTGGGCTGTGCGGGAAGGCCTGACAAGCATCACGCCGCTCAAGGCCAACTTCTGGCAGGCGGCAACGGAGCTGCACAAGACAGAGTTCCAGTTGTGAGTACCTGCTGATTTTAACGACTTTTGATACGACGATATGATTGATGGATCTGCGGAGAGTTGTCAAATCAAGATAGAGACACAAGCAGATGGGGGTGGCGAGAATGGCGAGAGTCCAAGACAATGGAAGAAAAGGAGACATGACAGTATATGTTCTTAATCAAAGAATGGGTCCTATAGACAGATAGCGACGCAATCTATGATGCTTTTTCTCTCCAGTCTGTTGGCGTGTTGTTTTGTGTTGAAGTCCATATCAAGGTGCAATGAAGCAAGTTCAAGACGTGATATGTCCAGTGTTACTAACAGACAAGGGATGCGCCATCAGCAAAAGAAAAGAGCGTGTCATCACCGCAAGGCCTCTCAATATCGGAGCCTGCCACGCCCGAGTACTCGTCTGACGAGCCTCTGTATGCTCTTGTTGCGTACGAAGACGCCTACGTACAACCCATCATCCTCAACGCACTCAAGGCGCTTGTGCCCGAGAGCAAGCTGCGTCTCTTGACTGCCGCCCCCGAAGCTACCCTCCCTACTACTGAGGACCCCGTGTCTCTTAGGGAGCTGCTTGACGAGACCGACACTGCTGCTGCGCCCTCAACGTCGCCCAAGGTCCTCCAGATCACACCCTACGAGGTCGTTGATTTCGAGTATGCCGCGTTGCACTCCAAGTCGACCATGATCAACAGCTACATGATTCGCAAGGCACTGATCCGCAAGCACTTTCTGGCAGGCACCGTCGACCAGTGGGTGGCCAAGCGGCCGGAGTCGGTGCTGCGCGCCCACGTAAAACGCACCGACACGTTTGAGGTCGACTATGCGGAGTTTTTGGATGATGCGCTCATCGAGTCGTTTGACCTGCGCGCCAGTCTTGACGGAAATGAAGAGACGGAGGACAAGAGCGAGCGGCAGTGGTGGATCCTGAAGCCGAGCATGAGCGACCGCGGCCAGGGCATACGGCTGTTTAGTACGATGGACGAGCTGCAGGCCATCTTTGACGGCTGGGAAGAGGACAATGAGGATATCGACTCGGACGACGACCACAACGATGCCGTGGCGGCAGCTGATTTGCGGCACTTTGTCGCGCAGCCGTACATCCACCCGCCGCTGCTGCTGCCCGGCACCGACAACCGCAAGTTCCACATCCGCGTCTACGTGCTGTGCATTGGCGCGCTCAAGGTGTATGTGCACCGAGACATGCTGGCGCTGTTTGCGGCGACGGCATACTCGGCGCCGTGGGAGACTGCGGAAGAGGGCGAGACGCCGGACCTCAGTGCACACCTGACCAA
Source organism: Ophiostoma cf. undulatum (assembly GCA_022392935.1). Classification (NCBI taxonomy): domain Eukaryota; kingdom Fungi; phylum Ascomycota; class Sordariomycetes; order Ophiostomatales; family Ophiostomataceae; genus Ophiostoma; species Ophiostoma cf. undulatum. The sequence continues at coordinate 937,174 of JAKRGL010000049.1, forward strand.
CACGTGTCTGCAAGACGAGGCCGACAAGGGCGACTCGGTGCGCAGGTTCTGGGAGCTCGAGGAGCCCAAGGCCGGGCTGCTGGACCAGGTGTTTGACCAGATCTGCCAGGTGACGGGCGAGGTGTTTGAGGCGGCGGCGATTGCAGCACCCATCCACTTCCAGGCGCTGCCGCACGCATTCGAGGTGTTTGGCCTGGACTTTTTGGTCAGCGAGGATGCCGCAGGCCCGACGGCCTGGCTGCTGGAGGTGAATGCGTTCCCTGACTTCCGGCAGACGGGCACAGGACTGCAAGAAGTGGTGGCGCAGTTCTGGGCAGACGCGCTGCGCCTCGTCGTGCGGGAGATTGGCTCTGCACAGGGCGACGGGAGAGGCCAGGACGCGACGGGCAAGCTTGTGCTGGTCAAGGACGTCGACCTTGGCAGGCGATGAACGCCTTTGGCCAAGGACAGTATAGATGATAGAGGGTATAGATACAGGCAGGTACAATGGATCGGGACGGGTCAGGAAAAGGTTACAAGTGATTTACTTGGGCAATGGTATTTTTGGTATTTTTGGTATTTTTTGTTTACTGCTTTACTGTTTTGCTATTTTGTGTTCCCTTGGTACAAGTTGGCGATGCGTGATATCACGATGCATGCCGACCTCGATGTCGGTGAGACCAGTGCCGTCGATGTTGACATTTGCCAACATGGACTAAATGCCGCACTCTGTGTGCACTCTTTGCTCTATGTTTCTATTGTCCCTATGTCGCTCGGTTGTCAACTCCATGATATGCCTCAACTCGGGTGTACAGCATGTGCCGATGTGCAGATATTGCGGAGGCGAGTAGACATAGTCCCAGCACTGCCTCGCTGCTAGCAGTGCAGTGTGTCCACTAGCCGGTAAGTCAGGTGGCCGGCAGTATATGCTTGTTGACTGAATGGTGGTACATAGCAGCCGGGTTGCGGGGCCGGGCCGGACGGTATAACGCCGGAATACGCCGTGTTGATGGTGTTGTCACCCGACGGGTTTACCAATATGACGTGTAATGGTATATTTTGCATCTTTACTGGGTCTAATTTCTTTATATTTTCTGGTATCCGTTTGTATTTTATTTTCATTCTTTCATTTTTTTATATATTTTTTGAATACGGAATACGGAATATAATTTATACAATAAATCGGAATAGTTTCATAAATGTTCACATAAAATATTTATTGTAGTATAAAAGTTAAACGCAAACAAAAGTCCTGAAATTCAATAAAAAATCAGAACCAGCAAACCCTTCTCACATTACTAACCACCGGTAAATCACTCGATTCCAATATTGATTTGACAATGAGGCAGTGCAAAAGTGCATGCGCGGTGTACAGGTGGTGTGCATATGCGTGCATATTCTTACTAGTCTTTCGCGTGTGCTACGTAGGTGGCAGACAGAGTTATACCTGATATGCACATGTAACTACGACTGGACCATGGCCTGGCCGGACTACCACGTACGGCTAGATGTTTGGTGTGGCCAGTGGTGCAGACACGCGCGACTAGACCCGAGACATATCTGATCACCGCGGACAAAGCGCCGATGACGTCGGAAGTGTTGGGTGTCACCGCATCGCAGAGCCATGGTCGACCACACCGTACTTCAAGACAGACCTCAGGACATCTACATACATAGTTGCTGTCTGGCCACCGGGTGTGACATGACGTTGCTTGGGTGCCAAGCGCGGGCGGCAGGTTTGCTGTCAATATATCGCGGTAGCCGTTTGATTTGCAGGCCGGTATTGGATGTTGAGATGTTGAGAGGGCCGTGGCATGGCGTGTGTGCATGATTCACGGTAGCATCGACGTTGCAGACGTCTTTTCGTCTGCACTGTCCCGATCATTCGTGCCGCATCGACGTCTAAGCCACTGTTTCCATGCCCTTCTTCTCTTCTCTTCCCCTCTTCCTAACCAACGATGCTCTACAGTACAGGCCGTGGTCTACCCGGATGGCAATATTCCGGAGATCTTGGCGTCGTAGAATCTTTGCTGTTGCTTTACCGCCTTTCTTTGCCCTCATTTGCCACTTTGAGCTGCCCTTTTCGTCACTTGGCAATGCTCCGATTTCATCTATGTACTGATTCCAGATGCACGTCGTTACTTTGCAAATCCCGATATCTCGCCTGAGGAATACTTGATCTTACATACCATAGTAGTACATTGTCGTAATTTTCTTGCTGTAAATCCATTGTACAAATTTCCGATGCCTCGTCAAGCTCCATTGAGGCTGTGCAAAGAGATCCTCTGAACTTGACTCAGCTGGACCAATTAAACGAATAAATAGAATAAAACAAATAAAATGAGAGAAAATGGAGCTCTTACTATCGTAGTATACGCGCCTTCCCGTTTGAGCATATGTTTAACCTGAGAGATAATCTTTAGCTTTGCTCATAGTACTATGGTACAGTATTTTTGAGTAAATTGTTCAGAGCCCGTAGACACTCGCCTATCCGACTTATGATAGCTTCCCCTTTCTCTTTCTATCCTCTATGGAGACTCTCGGGCAAGCATGCATGGGGCGCGTTGGCAGGATAGCTGATTTCGTCAACGGCGACAAGGTTTGATCGAGCCCGCTTGGATGCAACACCACCACTGACGGGCCTACAGAGTACGAGCCCGACGCGACCTCGCATTCAGCATCCATGCATTGGTTTCACGTGATTATATTCTGATGATTGAGACTGCTTGCCATGACACTGCCACAGGTGGCGTCGACTCTGTACTGAGTAATCGCGTGTTCACGATCCTAGACATCACATTACATATAGTCGATCGGAATCAACGTCAACGCCAGCACCCACCTTGTCCGACTGTGTCTTGTCTGCATTACACGGCATATGATAGCATCTGTCGATAATACCGCATAGATCGAAGATGCCATGAAACTGGCCGTTGTGTTTGATGTCCGGCATACGGGCTGCATCTTTAGGCCAAATGAAGACCAAATAAACAACACCGAACAAGAGTACTCATGACACTGATGCACGAGTTGACAACGTATTAGGCAGTTCGATTTTCATGCACTGCCCAAATGCCATGCTTCCAAGACCTTGGCCGACCAGAATTTACAAAGTATTTTCATATTTGCAGCGAAAGAGAATTACGATGGAACAAAGGACCGCGCCAGTGTTTGTCGGCCATTTATTCGCAAGCTATAGTACTCAGTGTTGTTCCTGGCCCTCCTTTCTTGGCTGCTTGGCGAGGGAGATATCTTGGAATTATCAAATTTAAGACTTTGGATTTTTGAAATTAAATCCGAATCCTGAATCTACTCCGTAACATAGTACGAGCTGGTATTTATCACTGGCATAACGGCGCAGCTATGCGATACACAGCGGTAACGAGACGCATCACTATGGCAATCATCATATTCCAGCCGCAATGTCTCAGTTTCCATACTCGTGGAACATTAAACCTCCTTATCGTAGCAGTACATGCATCTTGATACCATCGATCATCGCGGTACAGAGTATTACACTACTGTATGACCAGCATCGTTGCCATAATGCCTGTGCTGTCCCATCTTCATCTCCGTCCTCTGGGCTGGCTGCCTCCCAACCGCCAAGTGACCAGCCACTGAATTGCTGGTATTGGTATATACAACTGCGCTTGACGTTGATACTCGTGATCGCAGCCGATACGAAGCCCATTGTCCTTTGCTCGAAGCACAGCCTTGCTGGATTGATTCGTAACTTGCTCGGCGCCGCGCGGTTGCTGTGTGTTAAACCAACGTCGATATTCTCACGTGCTGGTGTTCGGGCTGTCTATGATGGCGTCTTTGTTGTCGTCTGCCTTTTGCCTCTATTGCCTCTGCACTGCCATAGCTCAACAGGTCAACGCTGCTTGGCAGGCAGCTTGCAGCTTGATGAGGCTCAATATCGCAATGGCCTCCGGTCAAAGCTCAAACGATGACGCATTTGCCATGTACACAATAGGAGAGAATGTATCTTACAGACTAGGAGATCGATGCGTCTGCAGTCAATAGGGACGCTGTATGCCTGTAGGGGCTGGCCCGTCACTAGCGTCGGGAGGCTGCTTAATCATACTACTATGTATGTACTATGTAGGCAGTTGCCATTGCACAGCTACGGACCCTTTGAAAGAGGCCACCAGTAGAGCCCCAATGACTGGCTGTGGCTGCTGCCGAGATGCTATGTAGACTCGCAAGTCGATGAGACCGACATGTGAAATCTCAGCTGGATGACGACTACATAGTTCTCATAATTTGAGGCTTTGAGATTGATTATTTCATAGGCCGTTACTCACTTCACAGCAAATCGCTCCTTCCCTTCGGCTCCCTTTCTTGGGCGTCCCATTGATGCGGACACACCCTGTCTTGGCTGTTTCACCCCACTCCACCAATCTAGAATCTGCTCTTGTTCTATTGGCCAGATCTGGGAAGCGCACTTGCACAGCCTCGTTAAATGTGGAACCTCAACCTCATTTCTGGACTGTTATTGCTTCAGTGAAGGGCTCTTTCTTGGCAATGCTGCTTTGTTGTAAAATGGGAAAATGGGTGTAAAGTAATTAGAGCAAATTACAGCATATCACCGTGAAAATATGAGGTGGAATAGATGGCGGGTGAGAGATAATTCAAAACGGAAAGTGCATGGATTTGCGGTGGGATGTAGTTGATTGACTAAGCACACCAAAAGTGTGCCTTCGTCTTTGGTTTGTTGACATGTTGACTTGACGAGATTGCAGGGAAAGAGCGGCTTGGACGCCCTGAATTGCGTCACTTATCGCCAGTTTGGCCAGTCGCGCTTTCCTCCTCCAAGTTCACACCTGCAGCTTCTTGCCGTTTGTAGCTGTGCTCCGTTGCCTGCCGTATGCAGTAAGCATAAAAGTTGGAAAGATAGAGGGATCTCCAATCTCGCATCCGCGCTCCTTTTCCCTCTTCTCTTGGACATCAACACACCGTCGTTTGCCGTCACGCTCGTCGCGTCCTCTGCACTGTCGTTCGTCACCTGCACCCACCGCCCGATATTGCGTTATTGACAAGCCAAATCTGCTATTGACGATCGCATTCGAATCGCTATTTTCTTTTTCTGTTTCTTTTCTTTTCTTTTCCTCCTTTTCATCTCCATTCCCTCACTTCTTCTTTTTCCTCTTATTTCTTGTCTATCGCCCCGGCTCTCATCTTATCGGGCAAGATCCTCCCCAAATCGTCAAATTAAAGAGTTCACTCCACTCACGTTGGCATTGAGCATTGCTTCGGGCATTCCTACTACTACTATGTGTACATACATAGCTGTCCACCAATCTGAGCAAATAAGCAAATAAGCAAAGCAAAAGATACGAATAACAAGCTGCCCCTGTCGCAATCTCGTGCAATTTGGCTGGGCTGTGATCTTGACTGCAGCGAGAGAAGCCAAGGAAGAACCACAGAACAAAAGAAGGCCGACAGAGGAAAAACGAAAACCAGAAGAGGAAAAACGAAGAACGAGAAAGAGATTAGTCCAAGCAAGGCAATAACACAACAAAGCAAGTAGCCGAACAACTCACTGCTGCTGCTGCTGCTGCTGCTGCTGTCTGCAGCTTCCTATTCGCGGCATGAGTCAAGCGGCCCAACGACGACAGCGAGATCCATGAAGCAACACTACTATCTCAACCAGACAGCCCAGTAACCACCAGCCTCGGGCTATCCATCGGCCTGTCCATCTGCTTCTCGATATATTTACAAAGTGCACTCGCCAACTGCACACACAACCCTCCATCGAGCACTGACCCTCTACTCCTTTTACAGTGCCTTGCTCTTCATCACTGTACAATTGTCTCGTGTCTTTTATATACTCCATACTCGTACGCGCTGTTTCGTGCCAAGTGCCCAGCATCGGTGTGCTGGTCTGCTGCTCTCTGGCATCCTTGACACGCTGCGCCCAAGCCCTCCTCAGGCCCTTCCTCGATCCCTCAGCTCTTTTCTCTTTTGACTCCATCCGTCTGCCACCTGCCCTTCTGCTGTCTACTCCGTACACGTAGTACTGCACTTGGCTCGACACACCGCACTGTTTACCGCCTGATATCAGCTACCAGCGCCTATTCTCTCGCCCATCTGGCTCCCCTCCCCCCTCGGTCTCTCCTCCACTCCCGTCTTTACTCCGTACAAAATACAAGCACGTCCCTCGCTCTGCCACTGCCACTGCGACTGCCACGCGCCTCGCCTCGCCTCGCATTCGCCCATCCACCTCGCTCTCAGTCCTACGCTACAGAGTGCTCGCTATACGAGCAGTGCCCGTCGGGCGTTCACCTATCTAGCCTATTCTTAATATCACCTCATCGGGCAACAGTCTTACAGGCCTGCGGTACCTACACCTTGGCAGGCACACCACCCGTCGTCTGCTGCTTCTGCTCCCTCTCAATGTATGTCTTGTCTGCTGTTTCTCGTCTGCCATTGCTGCTCCATTCCGGCTATGCACAGTCTGTTTCGTTCTCCTCCTCCTCCTCTGTTATTCCATTTCAATGTTGCCCCGTCCATGGTCTGGCCGGTCTTTGTGAGACCCTATTATCAACATAGCCTCCTCCGTTCTTGGTTTATTCCTCTTGTCCTTCCTCCTCCTACTCCTCTGGTCCGCTACAAGTGAGCCTTTTGCCCCAGCCAAGACTCTACAATGTAGGCCTCTCAGCGCTTAGCACCGCAAACGCCTCCAGCTAGCACCCTCCTAGCACCCTCCTAGCACCCTCCCTGTGACAAAGCGCACAGCACAGATCATACCCCTTGTACTCTGTATACGCCCCCCAACGCCTCCCCGAGCTCAAAGTACACCCCTTTTGTGCGTTGTACCTTGTATCTTATTCCTCATTCCCTTTGTACCCTTCCCCATTTATTCTTCTTACAAGCGAGTGCCCAGAGTTTGAAACAATTCAACTAACACCACTCCTCCCCGACCCAGAGTGCTCGATATCAAACTTAAAACACAAAACCGGCGCCTCTCGCCCTTTTCCCTACACACACCAGTGCGCATCATACCTTGGATCCGTGGTAATCAATCCGGCCGCGCCTACGACCAGCACCCCCAGCAGCGGCATTCAGCAGCACTCGACACTCGACCTCCTCACCTGATTCCAACGAAGGAACGACATCGAATCCGCAATCATGGCGCAGGTCAACGACGCCAACACGCCTACACGGAGGCCTAGAGCGTAAGTATATCATTCCCGTCTTCCCTCACCTCGACCTCGTCTCATGATACATGGTGATATCTCCATGCCATTCTTCTGCAACAAATCACCACCGCAGCACCACATCAGCTATAGTTCACAGCCCTAACGCATCTCTACTAGCCCTACTATCACTATCGACACAACTGCGGTCAGCTCAACACCCACAATGCCTCAGGACGGTGTCCCCGTTTACACAACCTCTCCCGTCTCTGCTGCCGGTGAGCTATCACAGAGCCCCATCTTGGTAGAGCCACCAACAAATCCTCTGTCAGCGTCAGCATCACCACAAATCCCCAGCTCCGCATTACTAGGTGCCGGCCCTGCACGGCCACAGCTCGATACGACCGTCTCTTTCGAAAGCCGCGACAGCCGGCCTACAAGCCCTCACAATGTCTCTAGCCCCGTCCTCGGTCGCGGCGAGCACGGCGCTGGTTTCCTCACAGTCCCCAACACCCACCGCTCACGGCAAAACTCTGTCGATTCTGACGACGGTTCCCGCTCCGTTGCCATCTCCGAAACCGTCATTGGCAGCTCCACCAGCGGCGGCGACAAGCACAACCAGTCTGTTATGGACGACATGAGCGACCGCATCATGAGGGACGCCGACGCACTCAAGCCTGATCTCGGAAAGGAAGCCGACTTCCAGGTCGAAAACAACCCCTTTGCTTTCAGTTTCGGCCAGCTCAACAAGATGTTCGATCCCAAGAGCTTGTCCGCCTTCTACAAAATGGGCGGCATGGCCGGCCTTGAAAAGGGTCTGCGCACAGACCGCAAGGCTGGTTTGAGTTCCGATGAGACTAGCCTTGACGGCGCCGTGTCATTCACTGACGCGACGAGCGGCACCAGTGGCAAGGGCATTGTTGGTGGTACATCTGCTCCAGCCCCGTCAAGTGGCCATGCTGCTGCTCCCTACTCCGACCGGAAGCGGATCTATAACGATAATCGCCTTCCTGAGAAGAAGGCCAAGTCTCTGCTCCAGCTCATCTGGATTACCTTGAACGACAAGATTCTCATTATGCTGTCCATTGCGGCTGCCATTTCTCTGGCTGTCGGGTTGTACCAGACCTTTGGCCAGGAGCACGACTCCGAACACCCGGCTGTGGAGTGGATTGAGGGTGTTGCTATTATTGTTGCTATCCTTATTGTTGTCATCGTCGGTTCCCTCAATGACTGGCAAAAGGAGCGCCAGTTCGCCAAGCTAAACCGCAAGAAGACTGATCGCAAGGTCAAGGCTGTGCGCTCTGGTAAGGTTCAGGAAATCTCCGTCTTTGATGTCCTCGTCGGTGACGTGCTGCACCTCGAGACCGGCGACATGATTCCTGTCGATGGTGTGCTTATCGAAGGCCACAACATCAAGTGCGACGAGAGCCAGGCTACTGGTGAATCTGATCTGATCCGCAAGCGCCCTGCCGACGAAGTCTATGCTGCCATTGAGAACCACGACAACCTCAAGAAGATGGACCCCCTTATCCAGTCCGGTGCCCGTGTTATGGAGGGTGTCGGCACTTTCCTCGTTACTTCGACCGGTGTCAACTCTACCTACGGCAGGACCCTCATGTCTCTCCAGGATGACCCCGAAATTACTCCCCTCCAGGCCAAGCTCAACGTCATTGCAGATTACATCGCCAAGCTCGGTGGTGCCGCCGCTCTGCTTCTGTTTGCTGTCCTCTTCATCGAGTTCCTGGTCCGCCTGCCCAAGATGGACAAGTCCATCACGGCCGCCGAGAAGGGCCAGGACTTCCTAAACATTTTCATTGTTGTCATCACCATTATCGTTGTCGCTGTCCCCGAAGGTCTCCCGCTTGCCGTCACTCTCGCTCTCAGTTACGCCACTGCCAAAATGGTCAAGGAGAATAACCTGGTGCGCCAGCTCAAGGCCTGTGAGGTCATGGGTAACGCTACGACTATCTGCTCCGACAAGACTGGCACGCTTACGCAAAACCGCATGCGTGTCGTTGCCGGTAGTGTTGGCACTACCCACCGCTTTGGCGAACAGCACGGCGATGTCGATCCCACTGCTCCTGGTTCCAATGACAGCAAGGCCAACAACGTCGGCGATGCCCGCGAGCTGAGCGCTGAGGAGATGTCTTCCAGCCTCGGCAAGGACGTGCGCGATCTACTGCTCAAGTCTATTGTGATCAACTCGACAGCTTTCGAGGGCGAAGTCCAGGGTGTGCCCGATTTCATCGGCTCCAAGACCGAGTCTGCTCTGCTCACGTTTGCCAAGGAACACCTCAACATGGGACCCGTTAGCGAGGAGCGCGAGAATGCCCCCAAGACCCTGCAGCTGATCCCCTTTGACTCTGGCCGCAAGTGCATGGGTGTCGTCATTGAGCTTCCCAACGGCCGTGGTGCTCGCCTGCTCGTCAAGGGTGCTTCTGAGATCCTGCTGGCCCAGTGCACCCAGATCCTGCGTGACCCTGCCCGTGATACTGCCCTGGCTCCCCTGACCGATGACAATCGCGAAACGCTGCTTTCTACAATCGACAACTACGCCTCGTCTTCTCTGCGCACAATTGGTCTTGTCTACCGCGATTTCCACCAGTGGCCTCCAGCCTACGCCCGCCGCAATGAGGGTTCCGTCGATGACGTTGTGTTTGAGGACATTTTTAAGAACATGGGCTTCATCAGCATCGTCGGTATCAAGGATCCTCTCCGCGATGGTGTGCGCGAGGCTGTTGTCGAGTGTCAGCGTGCTGGTGTCGTTGTTCGCATGGTTACCGGTGACAACCGCATCACTGCCCAGGCCATTGCTAAGGACTGTGGTATCCTACGAGAGGACAGCACTGTTATGGAGGGTCCCGTCTTCCGCAACATGACCCGTGATGAGCAGCTCGCAGTTATCCCCCGTCTCCACGTTCTTGCCCGCTCCAGCCCCGAGGACAAGCGTATTCTGGTCCAGCGTCTCAAAGAGCAGGGCGAGACTGTTGCTGTGACCGGTGACGGTACCAACGACGCTCCCGCTCTGAAGCTTGCCGATGTTGGTTTCTCCATGGGTATCTCCGGTACTGAGGTCGCCAAGGAGGCTTCTGCGATTATTCTCATGGACGACAACTTTGCCTCGATTGTTAAGGCTCTCAAGTGGGGCCGTGCTGTCAACGACGCCGTCAAGCGTTTCCTGCAGTTCCAGCTGACCGTCAACATTACTGCCGTTGCCCTGACCTTTGTCTCCGCCGTCTCCAGCGACGACGAGGAGAGTGTCCTGACTGCCGTGCAGCTGCTGTGGGTGAACCTGATTATGGACACTCTCGCTGCTCTGGCCCTGGCTACCGACCCCCCTCACCCTACTGTTCTCGATCGCAAGCCTGAGCGCAAGGGTGCTTCTATTATCTCGACGACCATGTGGAAGATGATTATCGGCCAGGCTCTGTACCAGTTGGTAATCACTTTCATGCTCTACTTTGGCGGCCAGAAGATCCTTCCTACCTACGACCAGGACTCGGACGACGACCAGGTGCAGACGCTTGTGTTCAACACCTTTGTGTGGATGCAGATCTTCAACCAGTGGAACAACCGCCGTCTGGACAACCGCTTCAACATCTTTGAAGGCCTCACCAAGAACTGGTTCTTTATCGGCATTTCCGCTGCTATGATTGGCGGACAGGTCTTGATTATCAAGGTCGGTGGTCTCGCTTTCAACATTGCCGACAACGGCCAGACCCCCGTCATGTGGGGCTACGCTATCGCTTTCGGTGCCATCTCCATCCCCATCGGTATGGCTATCCGCTGTATCCCCGATTCCCTGTGCGAGCGCCTCGTGCCCGACTTTGTCAAGCGCCTGGTTGCCTCCAAGAAGAAGGACGATGTGCCCGGTCTTACTGTTTCGGACCCTTACAAGTACGACGAGCGCTTTGCTGCCTACCCGCTGCCTCTCGGCGACGTGCGCGACGAGCTCGCCTGGCTCAAGCGCATCAAGGGCGGCCGCCTGAACAACCTCAAGTTTGCTATTAAGCACCCTCGTGAGACGTTTGCTCTGCCCCGCTCGCGCAGCGCCTCGCACTCGGACAACAACTCGCGCACCCACTCCCGCTCCAACTCCCACTCGCAGCCTCACTCGCGCTCCAATTCTTTCCAGATGACTACGCCCGGTGCGCAGCGGCCCGTGACACCGACGCGTGAGGACAGCTTTGGCTCTACCCAGGGCCACGGTCTCGCCGGCGGTCTCGGTGCTTCGCTGGCTACCCCTGGTGCTTCGCCCGACACCCGCTCGCGGTCCCGCTCCATGCGTTCCATGCGCTCGCGATCCAACTCTGCTCTTGGAGCTCCGACCGTCATGGCCGGTATCATTGCCGGCAGTGTCGCTGTCGGTTGGTCGCCCATCGACCGCAGCAACAGCAACGTGAGCCTGCCTCACAGCAACAACGCTGGCAACAGCGAGGCTGCACCTTCACCTGCTCCACCTGCCGAGTCTTCTGACAAGAAGAACTAAGCATTTATCAAGTACAAAAACACGCGCCTACTTTTATACCCCCGCCCGTTTTTTAATTTAAACTTCTCTGTCTATTCTTTTTGTCTTTTCTAATTCTCTTGTCATTTTCCGGGTCTTATCTCTACAATATTTCCTTTGTTTGCATGCCATGCCTACCACTGGGCCTGTCGGTTGTTTTGTATTTTCTTGTTTGTTCCTCGCTTGACTACTCGTCGATATTGCTTGATTTATCCGACTTCGTCTCTTTGTCTTTTGTACCATATTTACACCTATCTTTTTATGTGCACAGCACTATTTCCTAGTTCATAGACAATACACCAATACGAGCAAAAACACCTATATTCTTGGGTTGCTTCTGTACTTTTGAATATACCTTTTTATAAACACATTTGATAGTTATTCTTGGCCGTGAATCTTTTTTAGAGTGAGCACTTAAGAGTAGTCTGCAATTATTCATCTATCTCTAATTAACTGATAATACAATACAATCGAAGCGGCACTTGTGCTCCCTTTTCCTGTTTCTCTCTATTTCTGGGGCCACTTCTTCCAGCAGAAGAGGATGACCACGGTTAGGACAATCTCAATGGCAAAAAACATGGATGCCATCTGGTAGCCAATGCTAAAGTGTGGTGCCTCGCCTGTATTGTAGATGAGCAGTGGCACCCAGGCAGAAAATGTAAACGCCATGGTCTCAACAACACCAATAATAATGGCACGGTGCTCAGTGCTGTGCGAGCAGATTTCGTTGATCCAGGTGATGATGAGTGCACCAGCACCGGTCTCGCAAAAGGTAAGGAACCAGCCGGCCATCATGGCACTCGTGTTGTTCTCGGGCCACGTCGACAGGATTATGGTGCCGGTCATGGAGATGAGCGCCGCTACGATAATCAGCTGCCAGCGGCTCTGGATGGCATCAGAGATCCAAGCATAGCTCAGCGTGCAGACAATCTGCAGGCCATAGCCGGCCGTGGGGATAATGTTGATTTCCTCGGTCGACCACTTGCCGGTAGCCTTGAGCCAGACATTGAAGTAGCTGTAAATTTTGATGGCACAGACGTGTGCGGTAAAGATTGCTGAGAACAGATAAACGGGCCAGTTGGTCGCGATCTGGCGCACAACGCCCCAGGTGAGGCGCTTGATGGGCGCGCGGCCGACGCGCTCCATGCGGGCAATAGCCATTTCGCGCTCGTGCGGCTTGAGCCAGTGGGACCGGGATGTCGTGGGAGAGTCGGGGATGGCCCAGTAGCCGTACAGGGCAATGGGGACACCGATGATGCCGTCAAAGATAAACAGCCAGCGCCAAGCAGCAAGGCCCGCGCGGCCGTTCATGCCCTTGTAGAGAGCAGCCTGCAAATACCCCGAGAACATCTGCGCGGCACTGCTCGAGGCCTGGAAGATGCAGGCACGCTTGCCGAGCTCGGCCGGCGTGTACCAGTTGCCGAGCAGCGTCATGATACCGGGATATGCGCTGGCCTCGAGCAGGCCCGAGAAGAAGCGCAGTGCGTACATGGTCTCGATGTTCTTGGAACCGGCCATGCCCATGACGATGAAGCTCCAAGCAAGCTCCAGCGACGGCAGCCAAATCGAGGCCGGGACCTTGGTCAGCATATATTGCGACGGCAGCTGTCCCAGAATGTAGCCAATGTTCCAGTAGGTTGTGAGGTAGTTGAGGTCGTTGCCGACCATATTCAGGTCGCCCTTCATGCCCGACACATAAGCATTGGACACATTTGTCTGGTCGAGGTACTTGACAAAGTAGGCGATACAGCAGTATGTCAAAATCCACCAGTCGATCTTGGCGATGAAGGCTCTCTCTTCCGGCGGCTTGTCGAGCGAGTCCCAGACAATGGACAGAATACGCTTGCTCCAGGGTAGACGCTTCGGGCGCGACACGCTGCCATCGACCAGATGGACGTTCTCGATGGTTATGTCCTTGGCGGAGGCACCAACAGAGGTGCCGGCATTGGCTGGTAATTGGGAGCTGCTGGCCATGGCTGGGTACCGGATATCTGCTTCTGCGTCTGCTAGTTGTCAAATAAATAGCAGGCCGATGCTGATTGTGCAAAGAAGAGAGTAGATGTGTGTCGCACGCGACTGAAGGAAAACACTGATCTTCATCTTCACATTGTATCTCTATGCTTCTCTGCATATCAGTGCATGCCATTGCATATCTTTCTTTCTATATTTTTTTTTGCACGGTGGCCCGAATCGCAATCTCTAATCATTAGCTTGTAAGGCGTGATGCTATGGTCTCCTCCTCGATGCCACAGTAAGACCGTACAAGCGGATGATGGACCGGGGTGTCCCGTGAGTCTGCGCGTCAGCGCAGCCGAAAGCAGCAAAAGAACAACACAGGCAAGGTGAATGCTGTACGGAATGCTACAAAGATCCCATGTAGAATCCATGACTATTCTGAAAGAGGCACAAATGTCGGGAAGATGCCGACGACATAGTCCCTGATCGAGCCTAGGCGACCGGGAATAAGCAACAAGTGACGGCGGATCTCTGGTCGCGGATCCTACTTTATGATAACACCATCGATATGCCATGTGAATGGCTGCAGCCGGGTGTTTGTTAGGACTAAGAGTGAGATTTGAGAGGAAAAGAAGCGGATTAACAAAGATATAGGTGAGTGAAGGCACGAAGGAGGCGGAACGTTGATGGATAGAGGCATGGCAGGATAAGGCGAAAAGGGGGATAAGAAAAAAAAGAAAGAAAGAAAATAAAGATAAAACTAGAAATCAAAAGGCAGAAGGGAGCAGGAGAGAAGGATCATCACCATTACTAGAGCTCTCAAAGCATAAGCCCCGAAAACAAGCTTCGAAAACAAGTCCCAAAAACAAGCACCGAAAACAAGCACCGAAAACAAGACACCAAGCCACAAGCTACTATAAACCATGGTTTCCGAATCCGAAGCACGCGTGCTGTATGCGTCGGCCATTCACTTTGACGGCCTCAACATTTGCAAGTGGTCGCGCAACCTGTTTGAGGCATGGCACAAGGGCGGCATTACCGGCGTGTCATGCACGTGTGGCCTGTGGGAGAACTTCCGCGACAGCATCCTGAATGTCGTCCAGTGGAAGGAGTGGTTTGAGGAGCACTCTGATCTGCTGGTGCAGGCACACACTGTCGCCGATATCCGGGCTGCCAAGGTTGCCGGGAAGACTGCCGTCGTGCTGAGCTGGCAGAACACGGCCGGCATCGAAGACCGCCTCGAATACCTGCGTGTCTTCCGCGATCTCGGCGTGCGCAAGATGCAGCTCACCTACAACACACAGAACTACAGCGGCGCAGGCTACACAGAAATCCGCGACAGCGGTCTCACCGGTTTCGGCCGCCAGGTCATTGACGAGATGGCCAAGCTGGGCATCGTCTGTGATCTGTCTCATGTCGGCCCCCAGACAAGTGCTGACGCCATTGCCTATGCGCCCGAGGGCAAGCCGCCCTGTTTTTCGCACATTCTGCCCGCCGGCATGAAGGAGCACGCGCGCAACAAGTCGGACGAGCTTATCCGCGCCGTGGGTGCGCGTGGCGGTTTCGTCGGTCTGTCGCAGTTTGGCCCACACATGGCGCGCGGCAACGACAGCACACTGGACGACTACGTGGACGCACTCGACTATGTCATTGGCCTCATCGGAGAGGACCTCGTGGGCATCGGCTCTGACGCGAGCGAGGACCACGGCCGACCCAGCGATTTCATGGCATGGTGCAACAAGGACAAGGGATATGCGCGGCAGCTGACGCCGTGGGGCAGCCAAAAGGTGGTCAAGCCGCTGGGCCCGCTGGCCGAGCGTGCAGAGCTGGCCGTGGCGATGGCGCGCAAGGGCTGGGGCGAAGAGAAGATGCGCAAAGTCCTAGGCGAGAACTGGCTCCGGTACCTGGAGAAGATCTGGGGAGCATAGACTGAAGATAGACGTGCAAAGCGACACGAATACAAAAAAGAAATACAATAGAAAGTCCAAACGGGAGTAGGGTCAACCGAAACGCCACAGGCCAGCGCCGTCATGGCTCGGCGCCCAGAACCGTCCGCTGAGCATATCATTGACATACTTGGCACGGAAGTCAGGGCCTAGCGACGACTGTGCTTTAAGGCAAGGCGGTGCCTGTGAGTAGTCATAAGGTGCGTAGGCAGGACAGGCATACTGGCTGCGCGAGAGGGAAACCCCGCCCTCGAGAGACATGGCGTCGCATGGCTCGGCTGTTTCTTCTCAGGTTCGAAGTTTTCGCACGCTGCTTCAACTCAGCCAAGGTATAGTCGCCACGCCGATGGCAACACAGCTGTACCACTGCCACGAGGGTTTCGGCTTCTCAGACCGGTTGATATGACCTTCTCGTTGATTGCCTAGCCACAGTGTCTCCTGTGTTGCTCTCCAGGTGGTTGCCCGTCCTGCTGCCGCTTCCGAGAGACCGGCGGCGACAACAGCGAGTTCTCCTTGTCGTTACAGTACGCAAGTCCGTGTGCAGCGTCTGCTCGCCAAGCGCGGCTATGAGAATCTGTTCGCGCAGCCCATACGGAAGCTGGCCATACTTTCCTTGGTTTTGTATCTCCTGCGAATGCCCTTTGGCTGACGATGCTGCTATCAACGGACGTCGCGGTTCTTCGGGAGAGAAGGAAGGGCTCCTATGTCACGTGATAGCGCGTTTTGCCACGCGCAGAGCCTAGCTTACTTCTCGTCAAGCCGGCCGTTCGCATACTTGATAAACATTGTGGACTGTGGGTATCACCAGCTTGAGATACTGTGTAATAGTCCAAGCTCATACATAGACTGGTCTAGATGTCTTTTGAGAGCTTGCATATGAAAAGCGGGTCTCATGAACAAGTGGGGCTAGTGCGACGTGAAGTATGGCGGGCCGTCGCTGTCGATCACTGCGCACTCGTCTGTTGATATACATGTCAAACATGTTCCAACGGCTGCTTGCACGATGTTTGCCAGCACGACCTCGGCCTGTCGTCCGCAGTGTGACGACTTTACAGAAAGAACCTACTCAGACCGGACAGATGAGGACTTACCAGTATGCACCCCTGAAGAGCGAGCTGCAGGAGATCCGTCTCGTCCATCTCCTCCCGGGCGAGTTGCACGATGATATTGTGATTCACATCCTGCATTCGCCTTTCCCGCTGCCAGAGGCGCCACCTCCAAAGGATATTACCGCCAGCCTCGAGTCGCTGCACCCCTTGGTGGCCAGGCCGTGGGAGATTGAGGAGACAGAAGACGGCAATTTTATCCTGTTCAATATCGTGACAGGTGAGTCTAAGCTTCTGCAAGCTGCAGCGCCAGCATCAACAGCGACTATTCAATACCAGCCAAAATACGAAGCGCTGTCGTACACATGGGGTGACGACGGCATTGCGGAGCAAGCTCACGTCAAGGAGGCTGGCGACAATGGAGAGTTGTCCGTTACAACACTGGGCATGAGGCCGAACCTCGCATCTGCTCTCCGCCATCTGAGGCATGCACACGATACTCGTGTCCTGTGGATCGACGCCATCTGTATCAACCAAGAGGATGTTGACGAGCGAAATGAGCAGGTCAAGCGGATGACCAATATCTACACGCTCGCCCAGACGGTCGTGGTGTGGCTGGGCGCGGCATCGGCCGACAGCAAGCTTGCACTTGCCAAGCTCCACGATGTCGGGCTGCAGCTTGGAGCTACGAAGAGTGGCCGCATCATTGCCGCACCAGGTGCGGCACAGCCGAGGATGTGGCGCAACGACTGTGCGCCATCCTTTGACTCCGAGACCTGGGCTGCCCTGGCGAGCTTCGTCGAGCGTCCGTGGTTCTATCGGCTGTGGTGCTGGCAAGAGATCAAACTCGGCGGCAGGAACGCGGTATTGCAATGCGGTCTGGACACGATCCTGTGGAACGAGTTTTCGCTTGCCGTGCTGTGCCTGCACAACAAGGACAGTACGCTGTCGATGCAGTTTCGCGAAAAGTGCCGGCATATTGTCTTTCTCAAGCATGACGCAGGCAGCACGTCTGTAACAAACATTCTGGATATCAGCCGCAGCAAGGGCTGCACAAACCCGCGCGACAAGATCTATGGCCTGCTGGGCATTACGCCTGACCCGTTCAACACACGGATTGTGGTTGACTATCTGCGGTCTGTCGAGACTGTGTATAAGGAAGCATTTCTAGCCCACCTGCGCACGACACAGCGGCTGGAGCTGCTCAAGCACTGTGACCTTGGCAGCCGGGTTATTGGTGGTCCATCCTGGGTGCCAGACTGGTCTTTGACAGAGTTTGCGGCACCCATCCTTAGCGAGCAGCTTTCTGCAGGCATTTCCCGTGCTTGGTTCACACACAAAGACGGCTCTGGCGCTCTTGAAGTGGCGGGAAAGCAGTACACAAAAATCAAGACCGTCGGCGAGGTGGCCTCCAAGATTGTGACAGACACGCTCCTCGTGGTGCAGGAGTGGTACAAGCAGCTTTGTGAGACGCACGGCCAAGGCACATATGTAACTGGCGAGTCCATGGAAGCCGCATTTGTACTGACGCTCTGCATGAACCGCACACGCGAGAAGCACCCAGGCGTCCATTTTATGAGTACTTACGAATGGGTTGGCATGCTCAAGAGGATGCTCAAGCTCACGGCCACGTCGTGGAATGACGGCGACTCGCTCTTTGCAGCCCGAGAAACGGCCAACACCATCCAGAAAGTCCGTGGCCGTCGGTTCTTTACGACTGAGAGTGGACATATCGGCACTGCACCTGCAGGTGCACAGCCCGGTAGGCTATTTTAAAACTATTTTACGTCGACTGTGTCAACCCCCGCCCGCAGCGGTCCTCTAACGTTCAAGCATACTGACCAGGTCAGGAGACACAATCTGCATTATTCTAGGGACATATGCACCCATGGTCTTGCGCGAGACTGCCGATAGCCAGTTCGAGGTAGTAGGCGAGTGCTATGTGCACGGCCTCGGCGACTTGGTTGGCCTGTTGGGGCCGCTGCCGGACGGCTGGAAGGCCATCATCCGGGGCGACTCCTATGGTCGGCCCATGCAGCTATTCTCCAACCCTACGAGCTACGAGGAGACGGTAGAAGACCCGCGACTGACTTTGCTTGAGGACTCAGTGCCACCCCTAAAGTGGGAGCGTGCTCAATATGAACGGCTGTCTGGTGATCCCATCATCTTTGAGCGGTTCCGGAATACCGAGACGGGCGAGCTGGTCAACTATGACCCGAGACTGACGCCAGAAGTCCTCAATGCGTGCGGGATTGAGCTGCAGTCTCTCGAGCTTGTTTGAGTTTCAGAAGATAAGAAGGTGGTTTCAAGCGAGGCCATCTTATGAACGTGATGAGTGATGACCTGATCAGTTGAGGATGTTGACGATATTGTTGAGGTGATGTAAGCCGGATTTCGTAATCATAGTATTGGAGATGTAGATATATACCGAGAATATGGCATATAGCTGGATACCATGCTGAATAAGCAACCGGACGAGACGCAAAGTAAACAGTAATCAGGCACACTGCAGTTTCAAAGAATTGAGGCTCCTTCCGATTTTAGGGATTTGTG
This sequence comes from Ophiostoma cf. undulatum, assembly GCA_022392935.1. Classification (NCBI taxonomy): domain Eukaryota; kingdom Fungi; phylum Ascomycota; class Sordariomycetes; order Ophiostomatales; family Ophiostomataceae; genus Ophiostoma; species Ophiostoma cf. undulatum. The sequence goes on from JAKRGL010000049.1 coordinate 956,303, forward strand.
CACTAACACCCGCAGGTGCGCTAGCTACCGGCAACTACCATGTACAGTTACTGCCTGCTCCTTCCCGCGCATCCCCATTTCACTGTGTCGTTACGTCATTCAGCTCGTGCGACCACTTCCCCTCACAATGAATCACTTCGCCGAGTTTTTATTTCAACTCGACTTGAAAAGCAGCTTTCTCCTCTTTCATGCCAACACTAGCTAAGCGTTGATAAAATAGGGATGCAACCATGAAGCTGTAAGGAAAGAGCGACCGACAACAACCTGCGGCGGGAAACTGCAACCGAGCGCGCTTTCCTATTCTACTGATTCTTTACACTCGCTTTCCACGTTGCACGACGAATAAGCTTGTCTCGCTCTTACGTGTCACCCACCAATCCCCAATCTGTCTTTATCGAACTTTGTCTATTTTTTGAGTCTATCATATGCTAGCCTGTCAGCCTGTCAGACTGTCAACCCAATACGCTTCCTCCTACCAATCTCTCTTCGGCATCCCTTGCGTGAGAATGCGACCCGGTCATTCTCAAGTGTGAACCACGCGACGCGCGACTGTCCGTTCGGCTCTCGATAGAATCTCCTCCAGAGCACTCTCATTCGACTGGCACACATCGACAATGGCTCGCGAATACACGCCCGACGGCCGCCACTCGTCACGGCCAGACAGTGGCCTGTCTTCGTCGATATACACAAATACAAACGGCAATGCCAATACCGGTAGTAGCTCGGCCTTTCGGCGCCGCAGCTCCAACTTTTCAAACTACAGCCAAGATGCTCGCGACCTTTTGAACCCGCGACCTCTATCTCTGTCTCACTCGTACTCGCACTCACTCAGCAGCGAGTCGATGCGCCACAGCCAGCCGACATCCAGCTGGGACTCGCTGCCCCTGGCATTTGCATTGCTGCCAGCTGTCGGCGGGCTGCTCGTGCAGGGCGGCAGCTCGTTTGTGACGGATCTGATGCTTCTGTGTCTGGGCGGCATATTCTTGCACTGGAGCGTCACGCAGCCATGGACATGGTATCACTCGGCTCAGCAGGTGCGCGAAGACCACGAGGAACGCACGGCGGATGTTGCCGTCAGCGATGGTGAGGATGAGACAAACTCCGTCGATGAGGTGGAAAACAAAGAAGACGGAGATGCAAAGATAACTGCAAAGGGTGACTCGAAAGCAGCGTCAGAGAAGGCCCGCCGGCTGGAGCGCCAGAGAGAACGGCAGAGCTTTCGTGCACGGCAAGAGTCGGCCCTGCGCGAACTATACCGTCATGAAGTACTGGCGCTTATGTCCTGCTTTGTGTGTCCCGTTGTGGGCGCATACTTGCTGCACGCGCTGCGGGGCCAGCTGACACGCCCGTCAGAAGGCTTGATCTCCAACTTCAACCTCACCGTGTTCATCATGGGCGCCGAGGTGCGGCCGCTGCGGCACCTGTTGCAGCTCGTGCAGGCGCGCACACTGCACCTGCAGCGGATTGTGCATGCCAATCCCTACCGTGAAGAAGAGGAGCAGTACCGTGCACGCCGCGAGCAGGAAGAGTCGGCCCAGAACCAGACCCTGTCAGACCTCGTACACCGGTTGGAACTGTTGGAGGGTGGCAAACCGGCGGTCAAGCTGGCAGCTAATATAATGGACGCCATAGAAGCCAGCCCTAGAGAGAGAGACCTGAAGCGCGAGAAGCGCGACAGAGAGCTGCTGCTGCGAGAGGCCCGCGCACAGGTGCAGCCTGAATTGGATACGCTGGCCCGGGCTCTGCGGCGCGCACACAAGCAGCAGGCACTGCTGGAGAACCAGGTGGCACATCGATTCCGGACAACGGACCAGCGACTCAACGATACTGTGTCAATCATCACAGCACGGCAGCGGCCATCGTTTGCAGCTGTGGCGTGGCTCTACATTGTGAGCAGCGTGGTGAGCAGCTGGGTGGCGGTGCAGTGGGTGTTTGAATCGCTGGCGGCGCTGCTGCTGTATATTCCGCGGCGCGTGGCCGTGTGCGCAGCAACCGTAGTGTCTCTTCCCGTGACGGCCGTACAGGGCAGGGAGTCAAAGGGGCCACCAGAGGCCAAAAGTGGCACAGCGCAGGACTGCTCAGGTGCCGTCCACTATAGGTGGAACGATCAGGAGCAAAAAGGCAGTGGAAGCCGACTACGACAATGATTATGGACGGCGTGTATAGTATTTGTTGTTTGTTTACCTGAGTGTATGGCCAGTTATTCTATATAAAACGTGTTTACGGCACGGGCGGCGGCAAGACGACGATACCGCGGCAGCATACGATGCTTATAGATACACGGGAATGATTAGCGGCAAGATGATGAAGTCGATTTATTATTTGGAGAATTTTGCCAGTGACGGTGAATGGTTTTACTACCAAGCTCAGGATATCACTGTCCAGCACCGAGTGCATTATTTGGTCGATACTTTACGGATTAACTAGAAAAATCATATTAAATTATGATACTTTAAAACCCGATTTTCAAAATCCATTATATTATCAGATCCTTATCTAACGCGATCATCGGATGCTTACATCGTGTTCGGAGATCTACACCAGCCATCGTTATTATCAACGGAGCATTTGCAGCGTGAGCCGGGCCCAGGCGCATCCGATGCCAATGTCGGCATATTCGAGATCATGCCCGTTACAGCTTATATGATAGGCATGATTGTCGGGGTAATAAAGATATGTTCGCTGTTCGCTGTGCGAGATGTTTGAGATGTTCGAGATGGGTATTGTCCGCATCGGCATCCGCAGGCAGCATCTAATTGATTGTCCAATTTCAACAATCGGTCAAGTGATGTTCAAGCGTGATTGCATCGGGGGTCATAATGAGTCGAGTACTCTGCCATACATAGTAAAGGTTTACAGAGTAAATGATTAGTAGACAGCGCTGTCCAACGGTAATAACGGGTATTCTCTTTTCTTGTGAAAGAGTAGAAGAACAAGAGTCTACCTACACGCAGGGTGATGCTGGCAAAAGGGGTGTCTGAGACATGCCGTTTTCGGTGGAACAGAGCAGAGAGTACATACATAGTAGAGGGCGGTGATATCAATGAAAAAAGGCCGACTCGAGTATTCGACCGACACACTGTACTTTCGAGCATTGTCTACATCTACTGAGTAGTTACATAGTACAGAGTAGCTTGGTTTTCCATGTGGCCTCTGTCCAAGCCCTCTTGATATCAGGCCAGGACTCGAGTAGAGTATCATTGAAGGGGGTGGCTCAGTGCCGTGATACATGATACATCTCCAGAGTTATGCGTGGCGTCTCACGAGGCAGGCCGGGACGTGGCCTGCTTACATGGTACAGTACGCCGTATGGTGAGCTGGCAGACCAGACCAGACTGCAAGACAACGCATCTCTACCACACATGAGCCATGCAAGTCTTGCCCAAAACGAAAACACGCCGATGCAGCTCTGCACAGGATCCCCATTGCAAATCTGGTCTTGCACGTTCCCTGTTAATTCCAGCCTCACGCGCAGGTCTCCATACTTTTTGCCCGTCTCCATCTTGCAAGCATGTCTCTAGTATGCTCCGGCTGGTTGGCTGGCCGGCTCGCTGACTTGCAACTGTATTGTTACCCCCTGGCCCCCTGTCCTGCTCCCCTGGTCGGCTGGCTGGCTGGCCGCCTCGCCTGAAAACCCCTGTGGCGGAGTCTACATAGTACGGAGGGAGCATGGGTCGAGCATGGGTGTTTTGTTAGTTTTCTTTTGCAGCTCCCGACCGACGAGGACGAACCATTTGTCAGTGCTCCAGACTGGTCCACAGGCTGCTCCAGAATTAATCGGAAAATCAACATCACACATCACACATAGTACATAGTATGTACACTTGCCAGAATACTACGCTCAGCCTTAAGCAGGGATGGCGGCGTGAATGAGGTGTTTTCTCTACGTTGTATCTGTTCCTATTTTCTCTCTGTTGTCACCCATAAAGTGAAATGTAACCGTGGCAGCAGTGATGTGATGAGTGGAATGAGCCTTCTCGTGTCTTTCTGTATGTACAGAGTACTCCGTACGCAATAAGATACATCGTGGCTTTGATGTATTCCCGCCGCAGCAGCATGCACGTACATACATAGTATGTGTTGTCAAGTACCTTCTTGGCGCTGTGATGCTCTGAGGAGTAAGTAGGAACCGTTTATTGTAGAAGTACTTTGCATAATATAGAGTTAGTTTTACTCGTATTCCGGAGAGAAATAACGTCAAAGCAACAAAAGCTGCATGCATTTAGATCCAGATACGAAAAGAACTGGAATCTTGGGGAAGCATCGGAGTACAGAGAGCGGCAGAGCCTGCATTGCACTATTCCTCGACTGAAGACATGGCATTCCTTGCTTGAAGATGGCCGATTTGTGCCCGCTGTTGTCGACTGTTTGTTGATCGCAGCTGTCATTGGAGTGATTGCCAAGACCATTGAGGTGTTGAAACTACGAGGCCACGGCGACAATACAGCATCTTTACTCTGTAATACAAATCTACAACATATCGTAACACGTCGTACAAAGAGAATTGCTTGATTCAGTCGCGTCGACGCGCCACGCCACGACTAACGGGCGGTATTTATGTACTGCATTGTAAAGTAGAGAATCTGCTTTGACCTTGTCCTCGAGAGACACTATTAAGCACTACTGCACTCTAGCAAAGCTGGACCTCGCGCTTTTCTGATTGTGGCATAGCACCATCGCTATCTTAAATGAGATCGTCGTTTGTGGTGACTTGTAGACTTGTGGGTTGATTTGATTCTTCGTTTCTTTTTTCTTTTGGCTCTTTGATTGCCTATTAGCCACAATAATGCTCTCCAAAGACTATTTAGCAGCCGTTCAGCCGTGTCTGAATTTGTCTGTCCAAGAGGATAACGGCCCAAGAGTCTTGGTCTCGTTTCTCGACCGCTCGTGGTGTGGCAGTCAGCTATGTCTCTCTTCTCGGCTCTGGATACACTCTGAATACCTCTGAACACGTCCAAAGCCTTTTGAACACTGAGCTCAGTTGACATGTCTGACATGCCAACACAGTGAACCTGTTTTACTCGAGCAAGGAATCCATGCATATCCCAGGAGACCAGACGATGGCATTCTTTGCTGGCTATTTTCATGACGCTTTGGACTAATATATGAGTAGAAGAGCAAGCACCCTGGACAACGGGATCTCCGCTCGTGGGCTCACTGCCAGTGTCTTCTTCTGCCATTCCTTGGAAGAATCGTCGATTGCCCTACCATGATACTCGAGTCTACAGAGTACCATGTTCTGTAATAACCCCAACGCTTGGCTATAATATGCAGTGCATGGTACAAATAACAACACGCCGCACAGCATGAGCAAAGAGCACGTTCCTGTCTGGCCCACACGCCACAGATGCGAAAGCAGCAAGAAACCGATGCCGAGATGAAGTGAGTTGTGATAAAAGAATTGATAGCGCCACAAGCCACTTGCGTGACCTCGTCCAGAGTTGTATCTTAGGATACGAAGATTGTACTCCGTAGAGCACCTCCTCGCCAGACATCTCTCCTCCCCCCTTCTCCCCATCTGCCACAGCGCAGTCCATGCACGTTCATGTGCAGCGCGGTACTGCTCGGCACAAACTGCCGCTGTCAGCTCCTACTTCCTGCTTCCTACTGGGGCGCGACTTCTGCTACTACATAGTATGTACATAGTACTCCATACTTGCACTAATGCCAGTTACGCTTTTCCCGCTCCGCCGTACTTATTCTTATTCTTATTCAGCCACTAACAGACCCATTCTTTGTACTTGCATGCCTCCCCGTTCATCCAAGGCAGCGCCGCTACTAAGCCACTAGCAGCATCTTATTTCGGTTTCTAACCGTGCAACATGTTGTCTCGTTGTAGACGTTGTGCGCATCTCTTCACAGCATCGTCGTCCTTCTTTGATTATATAATACGGGGAATATATATGTGATGGGTGCTTGCTCTTTCCTCTTTTGACAACACTTTTGTGCCGCCCCTCGTGAGCGCTCTTTCCTTGTTGATTTTCGTCCTGCGATGCTTTCCCATCCACTAGCCACACCCCTCATTTAAACACACCCCACTTACTGCCCTATTGAGACTAACACCCGGCACCCCTGTTGCTTTCAAACGATTTCTGCGCTTCATTGAACATTGCTCATCTCCCGACTGACGAGCGAGGACGAGCGCACTCTGGGAAAAGTGATATTGTAATTACCCCTGCTTTTTGTTCACTTTTATGTGCGTCTTCTATTTGCCGGTCCTCCCATTGACCCCGGCCGTCAGCTCATCTTGCAAAGTACAGCCCGCGTCAAAGCCCCGTCTCGTCTCAACTCGCATCCTATGGAGAAACTGTGTGGAAGCGTACAGTAGAGTAAATACATACATAGTAGCAGTAGACTTACTTGTGTATATTAAGCTCTCGAAAACTCTTCCAAATCAACCCCTGGTCTTCCATAACCGAACCTTGTCCTGTTGGCTCTGGGCCTGGCAATATCCCGTCGTCTATTGTTCATCCTTGTAGCTGTAGCAGTGACCGAGTCTGCGATACAACTACTCCGTATATTGTCAGGACTCAGTGCTGCCAACTCACGCTTCAGCATGCTCTGTGCCATCTACGTAGTACCACTCCGTAATATCATCTACTTGATCCGTGCTTGCTCTTTTCGCGTTTAGTCGCGTGGTTATTATCGTATGGACAGGACAGGAAGGAGCAACCATCGACGACGACAGTGTGCCTGCCCCTCTTGAGTCTTGGCCACTCGAGTTCCATTAAACCCCAGTCTTTGTAAAGTGAAAAGTACTACTTTTCTTTTTCTCTTTCGTTTTTTCACTGCTTATTTTTTTTTTAACTCTAATTGCACGGGTCTGCCCATACGCTCTCTGTAGAGCAGTCTCTCTCCTCGAGTCTGTTTGCGTCTGCCGTAACGCCCGCTTACATTCCTCACTTGTTCCTTCCGCTTTCCATTTTGATTTTCCGTTCTTTCTCTTTTGTTGTTCCAGCTCTTTCCTTTTTTCACTCACTCCTTCCTTGCTGTGTCTACCCTCCCTTCCACTCGTCGTCATCTCTCCACGCAGCTCCGATCACTTCCTCCTCTTCTCCCTCGATCGTCGGTTTGACTACCCATTTCTACTGTCCTTCTTTTGTTTCTCTTCTTTTTTTTCTACTTTGCTTCTATTGTTTTTACTTTTCCTCTCGCTCGCTCTTTACTCCGTACCCTCCTCCTCCCCACTCCCTTCCGCATGCAACCCTCTTGATCCAGCCCCATGGGATGCACAGCTAGTCCAGAGTCAAGAGGAGGAAAACCGACAAAAGCAAAATCAAAAGGGGTCATTTTCATTTGATTGATGTCTTGCGTGCCAAATCCTTTAAGATCCCTGCACTTATTCCATTTCTTATTCTCATTTTTCACATATTTCTAGCAACCGTTCCTCTCTTTCTTCTTAATTTTTAATCTTGGATACGACGGCGACATCACGACGACGACGACGACGACGACAAAGGCATAAATCAGTTGTACGAGGACTGCTCGGGATCACATCGACAACGACGACGTCCATATTCACTCCTACACCAACATCATGTTGATCGGTGGCCGCCTCAAGGCAGTTGCCTGCCTCTTGTTGTGGTCAAATGTCGCCAGTGCCGGCCTCGTCCACCCCCAGCTACGCTTCCGGGCCGCAGGAGACGACACTACAGCTGTAGCAGCAACCACATCAAATACAGCAAACACAAAAACCGCCGCAACGGCTTCGGCTACTGCCACAGACACCGCCGCATCCGAGTCCGCCTCGCAAGCAGCCACTGCAAAGACCACCGCAAAATCAGCAACAGATGATGTCTCGGTCTCTGCCTCTGCAACGAGTTCGGCCGACCCTACTTCCATCATCACAAGCATTGCCGCCGCCACCACCACGTCCTCCCTCAACAGTACTCTCTTTAATTGTACGTCTTGAAAACTAAAACCTCTCGCAAGTTTAGCAGCTAACAAAACAGCTACTATCCCGGCCGGCCAGCTGCCTCTCCAGCCCACCGTCACTCCTGCTTACGGTGTTGCCGGCATCATCCTCCTCGCTACTGGTGTCGTCTATGCTCTCGTCGGCGTGCGCAAGCGCTGGCTCCAAACCTTCTTCTCTACTGCCTACCTGGGCGCACTCGGCACCACTGTTCTTATTCTTTATGTCATATCCCTGCCCATCAGCGGCAACGCCGTCCAGGGTGCCTACCTCGTGGCCGTCGTTGCCACCGGTCTCGTCCTCGGTGCTCTTGCTATTGTCTTCAAAGAAATTGCTGAGGGTTTTGGGTGTCTGCTAGGCGGTTTCTCGCTCGGCATGTGGCTCATGTGTCTTCGTCCCGGCGGCCTGATCCAGAACAGTGCCGGCAGCATCGGATTTATTGTTGGCTTTACTGTGTGCGCCTACGCTTTTTACTTTAGCCACTACACTCGCCACCATGCCCTCATGGCCTGCATTGCTTTTGGTGGTGCCACCGCTGCTGTCCTGGGCATCGACTGCTTCAGCCGTGCCGGCCTCAAAGAGTTCTGGGCTTACGTATGGAACCTGAACGATGACCTCTTCCCGCTTGGCACCGTTACCTACCCTATTACCCGCGGTATCAAGGTTGAGCTTGCTGCTATTATTTTGATTTTCTGCGCTGGTATCGTGTCTCAGCTCAAGCTGTGGCGTCTCGTCCAGGAGCGCCGCGCAAAGCGTGATGCCGACCGTCTAGCTAGCGAGCAGAACCTTGCCAAAGAGGAAGAAAAGGTCGGCCGCGAGATTGAAGCCGCCAACGCCCGCGACCGTGAGGAGTGGGAGGCTGTCTACGGTGATGGTACTTATGTTCCTGGCGCCGTGCCCCCAGCCGCCCCTGGCAGCTCTACCGCCGGCGAGGGAGATTCGGGCATTAGTGATGTCGACAGCGAAAAGGGCGAGAAGAGCGAGAAGAGCGAGAAGAGCAAAATGGCCAACCGCGGCGGTGACGCTTCTTCATCCTCCCAGAACAGCAACGACGAGATTGAAATGGACAACATCAAGCCGAAGGGCGCTGCCGAGGTTGTTATGAAGCAGGACGAAAAGGACGGTGCCGTCATGGTCCGCGTCGCTGAGGACGAATACCCCGAAGGTCTCCCCGCCGAGCTCGAGGGCGAGGCAGTCGCCGAGGCCCATGCCAGCTCGCAACGCGCAGCTCACCTTGCATCTACACAGCCCGCAACAGCATCACCCGGCATTGTTCCCCTGCCTTTTACTGTTCCCAGCAAGGGCCGCGACCACGATAATGACGACAACAACGACAAGGCATCTCACCGCTCCGAGCGCTCCTCTGTGGCAACCTTTGCAGACGAAGACGAAGTCGTGCCCTCGGCCACCGCAAGAAGGCGCCCTCAAAGCCCGCAAAGCCCATCCAACCTTGCCAAGCGCCTGTCACAGGGCTCGGCCGGTCTGTTCCGCAGCATATCGCAGCGCTCCAAGCGCGCAAGTGCTACCCTGGACGAGGCAATGGCCGGCAATGCGGCAGGCAACAGCCAGAGCAAGGAGGAGCTTGTGTCGCGCCGCGCGAGTGCCATGGTGATCCGCCAGGTGCAGGATGACGCCGACGACAACAGCTCTATTGCCGCAACAATGGACGGTCTCAGCTCCGACGGGGAGGAGGAGGCAAATGGTGAGGCTCAGAATGCGGCAAAGGAGATCGAGGTCAAGGCTCAGCTTTCTAGCGAGGCCGATGCCTCGAGCCTGAAGCCCACCGCGGCAAACACTGCCGACAAGCACCTATCGGCAGCGACAGCGTCGACTGATGTTGAGAAGCGCCTGTCACAAGACAAGTCAGCCGTCGAGTCGGTTGCATCATCGACCCCTGCCAACCTCAAGGACCGCCTGCCCCGCTCTATGTCGCGCGTTGCCATGTCTTACCGCACCAATGAGTGGGCCAAGCATCTGAGCAATGCGGACGCTCCCGAGTTTGAGACTCTCCAGCTCGGCGAGCCCATCGTCGCCTCTGCGCCTACCCGTGCTGCTGCAGCACCTGCTTCTCCACTGAGCGGCGTTTCTCCCACCACCGTATCTCCCAGCGCCTTTGTCAGCGAGGTCGCCGCGCCCGTAAACCTGGCCGATCTGCAGCAGACGGCTGAGACTGGCGCGCCTGCGCCGGCAGCACCACGCACAGCTTCTGTCTACGGTACCCTGTCGCGGTCGGGCTCGCACCAGTCTCTGAGCCCGAGCCAGGCCACCCCCAACACCTCTTACAACCCTCTCAAGATTGACACCAGCAATGCTATCAACTCGCTGCCATCCAGAAACAGCTTCTCCAGCTCGCCTAGTGCCGCTATTGGCGCCGGCTCGGTCGCTAACGGCCGGCGCAGCAGCTCTGCCAACCAGATCATGTCTGCACGCGGTGCTGGCCTGCTTCACGAGCCCATCACTGAGGAGGACACTGTGCACGGTGAAAGTGTCGTCAGCAGCGTCGATGACGGCATCAACCACCGTAGCACCCCCACCCCTCCTACACCCTCCAACCGCGGTAGCCTGCCACCTGTCCCCGGTGTCGTTTCTTTCAACACACCCCAGACGCTGATCGGCCAGCGGGAGGTGCTTCTGCGTAGCAAGTCGCAGCAGGGTATGTACATTGGCGGCTCGGTTTTGCGGTCAGCCAGTGTTTCGAGCATTCCTGGAATGCACAACTCGTTCAGTACATCGCAACTAGCCCCGATCTCGTCGGGCGCCAGCGATTCCGGCAGCGTCAATGCAGCCATGTATAGCCCAGCAACACAGGCACCAGTACCGACACCTGTCCAGGACCTTGATGATCTTCCCATGAGCCAGCGTCGCGAGATGATGCGCCAGAGCAGCCTTATGAGCCTGAGTGGGCATGGTGGTCCCGGTAGCCCGACATCACCGACGACGGGTGCCATGCCCGCGAGCACCATTCCATTTGACAGCCACCAGCCCAAGCGCGACCAGCAGCACTTGCCCACAGCCGCTGTGCGCCAGGCGCAGCTAGCCACTTTCCGCAACTCGATTGCCGCTGACCTGCGCAGCGGCATGGGCAACGCTCCCAACACCGTGACGGCTACCGGCGGTCGTCTTCGCGAGTCGGTGTCGACACCCTACGTGCAGGCGCAGCCACAGAGCCAGTATGGCTCGACGCCGTTCCTGAACCAGTACGCCTCCATGGCGTCTCTCCAGAACATGAACGTGCAGGCGCAGCAGGCTGGGGCGCTGACCAGTGCACAGTCGCAGATGGACCTGCAGCGGCAGTTCCTTATTTCCCAAAAGGAAGCGGAAGCACAGCGTCGCGAGATGGAGCGGCTAGAAAAAGAGCGTGCCAACCAGGCGTTTGAGGAGCGGATGCGGCGGGGCGATCTGCTAGGCGCGCACCGCGACGCCATGCGCAAGATGCAGGCGCGCACGAAGTAATCTGACGCACAGCTTTTAATATCCTTTCTTTCCTTATTTTCATTTCTATCATTCCTTTTATTTTTTATTTTCTCTTTTCTTTTCGTTTCTCATCATATGGATACCAGGAACAGGCCAAAACACACGGATAACGGGCGGGCATCATACTACTACGGCCTTCTACTCTTTTCTTTCTCTTTTTTGCTTTTATTTTCCCGTCTTTCTCTTATATCTCGCATTGGGTTGCATCGCATTGGATCTCACTCTGTCTTCTATCAGTTTTTTATTATTTCTTCACATCATCTGTCCCATATCCCGGGGCTCTGTACCACAAAAGGGCATAATTTCTAAATCTAAATCTAAAATTGAATCCTGATTAAATTCCCAATTATCTCTAACCTAACATTGGTATCAAAGGATCTAGTAGTAAACAAAGCCCCGAGGTGTTCTACGTCTAATACAGTAGTCCGATCCGACGTACTTTCGAGTGGAGACGGTGTGACGTCGTTCACCTTTGGCATTCATCGGATGCCCCACCCGGGCTGCCGTGCTCTTTCCCTTTGGGATTTGCGTGCCTGCGTCTGCGTGCCTGCCTCTTTGGGCCCAGAACCTGTTCATCATCACCTCTTTTCAGCTTCTCCCTCATCATCACGGTCTCTGCTGGCGCTCTTCTCCTGTCGTGTTGACATCGAATAGAGCCACATACTTGTCGATAAGTTTACTGTCTCTACTCCAGAAAGCTCAACGTCTTTACCCAATCGGTAACTGACATCACGCCACCTCGCCACCCAGCTTTTTGTGTCAACGTCTTTTCTCCTCGACATCTACCTTTGGCGTCGAGGACTTTCCTCTTATTTTCTTGCGTCTTACTTTCTTTATTTCTTGTCGTGCTCTTCCCCCACTTGCGATCAACACGTATACAATGCCTCCCTCTCGGACCCTCCGCGGCGGCTGCCAGTGTGGCCGCAATGTCTACATTGTTGAGCCACCCCCCAACACCACCGAGCCGGCTCTGTTGCTCTTTGACCCGGCCGCGTCGCACCGTGTCTCGCTCGCATCGCCGCTGCCCACCTTCTTGCGCGTGCCTCTCTCCTGGTACCACAGCCAGACGCAGCCGTTCTCGGCCAGCGAGACGCCCATCCTCATCAACCGCACCTACGAACACCGGCCTTCAGAACAGTCGACACGCCGCAACTTTTGCGGCTACTGTGGCACGCCGCTGTCGTTTTGGTCTGAAGGGCCGCCCCCCGAGGCAGACTATATCCGGCTCGCACTCGGCAGTCTTAACATTGAAGACCTGGAAGACCTGGACGAATGGGTGGAGGACTTGCAGAGCAGTGACGAGAGGCAGGAGGATGGCAAGGACGAAACCAATAAGAAGGTGACGGGCGGGCCGACTGGCATTCCGTGGTTTGACAGTTATGTTGAGGGCAGCCGGCTTGGGCGGCACCTGGAGCAGCAGCAGCAGCAGCAGCAGCGCGAGCACGAGAATCGAGAACTGGAAAGGGCAGAGGCGAAAAAGGCTAGGGTGCACCGGCATGAAGCGGGCCAGGCAGACAGCGCGGATGGTACCGTGCATGTCGAGTGGGAAGTGCTGGAATGGACCGAGGGCGATGACGGCGACGAGGCCAAGAGTTCTCAGCCGAGCCCGGCCAAGCGAGCCCGGCTAGGCGAGGACGACGGCGACACTCCCAAGTCTGTATCTATGGATTAGCTGAGGGAATACTGGAATACCCTCTGTACGTTTAGAGGAGCATGGTTTGTGTGTTGGATTTGAACAGGCTATATGCATTTATATACAGAATAAGGCAATAAAGCACAGTATTACTAGACTGCACGCGCTACTGCCTATGCCGCCGCTCCTTCCACTTACATCGGTCGACTTTATCTACTTTCTACCACATGGGCCATCTGGCTCCCGAGAATCTGCCGGCGGACCGACATTTGCACGGCGCGCATTGGCTCTTGTGTTTGATGTCTTTGCTTGGTATCTTTGAGATTATACAGGGTGATCTTTCTTATACATAGCTGTACTCCGTAGTATCTACATAGTAGCATCTTCTCCTGGGCAGTATTCCATTTATCCAGCCGGAGATGGCCTCGAGTCTCGCCAATGCACTTCAGATTTCTGGGATCCTGGCACAGGCGGTTATAGATATCGCCGGTAAGACGAACCGATACCACCAGCTTCTTTAATCCAGACATTTTGTTGATTTTGTATTGTATCCCCCCTGAATCTTCCACTTACGTATCTTCACAGCCGAATATGAGGCGGCGGCCCGCAACTCCGCTAGCAGGGTGGCTGACTTCTTGGAGGGGAAGGAGTGCCCCGCGTGGGGGCTACAGGTGTATTACTGGCAGAGCTGACGGAAGAGCTCCCACGGACCCGACAGAGATATCTCTGATTGACGCAATCTCATGCAATTAATTGTGGTTTGGAGACTATATACTGGGACTGCACATAATTATACATGCGACACTACGACATGGTCATCTGGCAGGCTTCGGTGTGGACGGCCCGGCGCGGGACACTCAGCCGTGTTTGAATAGTGAGATTAGTGAGCGTAGTGAACATAGAGAGAGTGATGGAGAGCGAAGAGTGAGGCGCGAAGCAGGCGGAGTAGAAGAAACAAGAGAAGGAGCGTCCGGTCGGTGGAGCAGCGCCTTCCGTTTAAATGTAAATAGAATAAAGGGCATGGGATTAAGGATAAAAGGTAAGGGTAAAGGGTAAATGCATATTGTATTGAAGAGGAAGGCGCTGAGACAGCTAACGCCGGGTATATATAGAAGCTGTGCCCGTTGACTACATTCTGCGTGTCTTGTATTTCATCCAATTTCTGTGTGACGGAGGATTGCGATTTGCATTGATCTTTCTTTTTGACGGTGATTTCGCTGACGCCAACGGCAAATTGAATCTACAGCTCCGATAAGATAAGGCATCTGCTGCCCCTCTTCCTCTACAGCTCTGCTACTGTAACTGTCCTGCTTACCTAACACGCCTCGACTACACTCCATCCTCGCCTCGCTCGACCACCTCGTCGACAGCAGTCATGTCTCTTCCCAAAGACTTTCTCTGGGGCTTTGCCACCGCCTCGTAGGTTCTCCCACGCGCAACTCCTCTGTCTCTTCCTCGCTAACAGGCAGCTACCAAATCGAGGGCGGTGCCGAACAGGACGGCCGCGGCCCGTCCATCTGGGACACCTTCTGCGCCATCCCCGGCAAGATCGCCGACGGCAGCTCTGGAATTGTGGCCTGCGATTCGTACAACCGCTGGCGCGACGACATTGAGCTGCTCCAGAAGATCGGTGCCAAGGCCTACCGATTCTCCGTCTCGTGGTCCCGCGTCATCCCCCTCGGCGGCCGCAACGACCCCATCAACCCGGCTGGTCTGCAGTACTATGTCACCCTCGTCGACGCCCTGCTCGAGGCAGGCATCACGCCCATGGTCACCCTGTTCCACTGGGACCTGCCTGATACCCTTGACAAGCGCTACGGCGGCCTGCTGAACCGCACCGAGTTCCCGCTCGATTTTGAGCACTACGCCCGCATCCTCTACACGGCCATGCCCAAGGTCAAGCACTGGATTACCTTTAACGAGCCCTGGTGCTCGTCTATTCTCGGGTACAGCACCGGCTTCTTTGCGCCCGGCCGCACCTCGGACCGCTCAAAGTCCGCCGAGGGCGACAGCACGCGCGAGCCCTGGTCCGTCGGCCACAACCTGCTGGTCGCCCACGGCCGTGCCGTCAAGGTCTACCGCGATGAGTTCAAGGCCCAGAGCAACGGTGGCGAGATCGGTATCACGCTCAACGGCGACATGTGCTACCCCTGGGACCCGGCTGACCCGGCTGACGTAGCCGCTGTGGAGCGCAAACTCGAGTTCTCCATCTCGTGGTTTGCCGACCCAATCTACTTTGGCAAGTACCCCGACTCCATGCGCGCGCAGCTCGGCGACCGCCTGCCCGAGTTCACCGAAGAAGAGCGCGCGCTCGTGCAGGGCTCCAACGACTTTTACGGCATGAACCACTACACGGCCAACTACATCCGCAGCCGCCCAGCCGACGCGCAGCCGCCCGCCTGGGACTTTATGGGCAACCTGGAGACGCGCTTTGAGGACAAGGCCGGCAACAGCATCGGCGAGGAGACACAGTCGTTTTGGCTGCGGCCCAACCCCAACGGCTTCCGTGACCTCATCCTGTGGCTGACTAAGCGTTACAACACGCCCAAGATCTTTGTCACCGAGAACGGCACGAGCCTCAAGGGCGAGAACGACTTGCCTGTGGAGAAGGTGACTGAGGACGACTTCCGCGTGCGCTACTTTGACGGCTACGTCAAGGCCATGGCCGAGGCCGTGAGCAAGGGCGCCGATGTGCGCGGCTACATGGCGTGGTCGCTGATGGACAACTTTGAGTGGGCTGAGGGCTACGAGACGCGCTTTGGCGTGACGTATGTGGACTATGAGCACGGCCAGGTGCGCCATCCCAAGAAGAGCGCCTACTCGCTCAAGCCTCTGTTTGAGAGTCTGATTGCCAAGTAGTTAATGGTTGCGGATATTTGTGTCTAATTTAGCTTCAATGATACTCTGAAATTGTTTCATTAATTCTTTATTTCAGTTTCCATTTTCTATTTTAATTATATTTTTGTAGCTAACCATTCTCCATGTTTTATTTTATGTGCCATTTTTGCATCTTTTGCTGCATCCTTTTTGCTCTGTTATATTAAAACATTAACCAGTTTACTAGGTTTCATGCAAATTTACCAACATCAAGGTGAAATGTCAATTTAGCTTCGTATTTGCAATCTTCAACCAGAGGTCATACACACATTCCCTACTTGATGCGGAACTCATTGCGGAAGCCTCCTCGAGAGTGCCAATTGCTACATCGCCAAGCTCCTGCCTCCTTCCCCATATTCGGCGCCCATACCCTAGCTTCCGCACCTTCCCCGCGCGAAGCAACGAGTCTAGTGGGCCTATACTGGTCCACCACTCACAGGCCTTTATTTGCTATTCCCATGAACTCTCGGGCCCACCGCAGGCCTGCGGCTCCAGACACAGGGCGGCCTTGTGCCCATTCCCTCGGTTTCTTGTCTCCTCTTCAGCTCCTCATCTCTTTGCTTGTTGTTTGTACTGAGTACATTTGTACTGGTGTACTCCTTTTATCTAAAACCTTGACTCAGTACCGTGCATCCTCGGGTGCTGGCGGTCGCTTGCCTCGGGTCCTGCCCTGTTAGTGCAATTGACTGCCCTGTAACCGACCAGCTGCTCCTGCCTTCCTAAGCAGTATTACAACCAAGACAACTACGCGACAATGCCAGGCAGGGTACTTTCCCTTTCTAAAACTGCATCGTATCCACTAGCCGGCTTGCCTAAGTCGAGCTCTGTAGCTTCTCTCCCTGACTTTGTCTCTTCGCGTCTGCCTCCCTTCACCTTGCCGCTGCTCACATACTCATATCTAAAGAACCCTGGCAATTTATATCAACATGCCACGGGTCTTGACTTTGCCGAGTAGCTGTTTCTATATCTGTCTTTGTTTCTGCATTTCATATACTTTCTCCTCCTCCTCCTTTTAAACACATTCTCTTCCTCGCCATTTTATTCAAGCTATCTCCATCTCTGTCATTATACTTCCTGACTGCCTACCTGTCTATTTACCTATATATCTACCTGGCTGTCTTCATTTTGTTTATCTCTCATCCACTTTCTATTCTCATATACCCCTTTGCTCTTGAAATGTCTGGCCCTACATCTCGCCTGGGGTCTGTTCTCGGCCACCTCATCGGCTCACATCACGACAGTGCCCCTCCGCCTACCCCTAACACAGCAGAGACAGGCCCAGCCATACCCCAGGAGCCACCATATCCCCCGTACAAACACGCCCTGACGCCCACAATCTTTCTGGAGCGTGCCGCCGCCATCGAGCCAGATGCCGAGGCTATAGTTCATATTACCGCCAACGGCCGCATCCTGCGCCGCAACTACGCTGAGTTTGCCGAGCGTGCCCGTGGCCTCGCCTGGTATTTTGCCCGTCATAATTACCGCCGCATCGGTATCCTCGCAACTAACACGCCCGCCTTTCTCGAAACCATCTATGCTGCCGGGGCCGCAGGTGGTGTTCTCGTGCCGGCCAACTACCGACTGATCGCCGCCGATATTGCCTATGTCTTTGACTGGGCAGAGGTCGACATGATTGTAGCCGATGCCCAATTTGCATCTCTGTTGACAGAAGGCCCAGACAATTTTGCCTCGACGCACCCCAACGTTCATATTCTTGTCGACGACGACGTTGATGCTACCGAAGGAGAGCTCCGTGGTGCTTTCGATGCTGCCGTCCTCGAGGGCCTGCAGTATGAGCGCGAGGGCAACAAGAGATCACTGACGGGTGGTGCAGCTTCGTCTTTCTCACTTGCGTCTGCCGACGCAAACTGGGCCCGGCTGCGTGCATACGTTGCCAACCAGCCCGGCCACAAGCCGCTGCATGAAGACGACGTCATTGCCATCCCATTCACCTCGGGCACCACAGCCAAGCCCAAGGGCGTCGAGTTCACCCACCGCGGCTCTTACTTGGCTGCCCTCGCTAATGTGGCCGAAGCTGGCCTCAATAGCAGCGACGGCGACGAATCCTTTGAGCGCTGCCGCTACCTCTGGACGCTGCCCATGTTCCACGCCGTCGGCTGGACATTCCCCTGGTCCGTGTGTGCTGTGCGCGGTACGCATGTGTGTTTGCGTAAGATCGACTACGGCCTCATCTGGCGGCTGCTTATTGAAGAGCGCGTCACACACTTCAACGCTGCACCGA
Organism: Ophiostoma cf. undulatum; assembly: GCA_022392935.1. Lineage (NCBI taxonomy): Eukaryota > Fungi > Ascomycota > Sordariomycetes > Ophiostomatales > Ophiostomataceae > Ophiostoma > Ophiostoma cf. undulatum. The sequence goes on from JAKRGL010000049.1 coordinate 974,441, forward strand.
CAGTAAACACGCTGCTGTGTGCTGCTCCAGAGGCCAAGCGCCTTGATAGACCAGTGCGCGTCACAGTGGCCGCCAGTCCGCCCACGGCACACCTCTTTGAGCAGATGACCAGCCTGAATTTGCGGCCCGTCCACGTCTATGGCATGACTGAGACCTACGGCCCCATTACGCGCGGCTATATCCTGCCAGCATGGGACAAGCTGCCTGGCACCCAAAAGTTTGAGCGCATGGCCCGTCAGGGCCACGGGTTTCTGACGAGCTTGCCTGTGCGCGTCATTAAGACGGAGGAGGATGGCAGCTCCATCACCAACGAGAATGCTATTCTTGAAGACGTGCCACGCGATGGTAAGACCATTGGCGAGATTGTGCTTGTCGGCAACATTTGCGCCAAGGGCTACTACAAAGATGCCGGCGCCACGCGCAAGCTGTTTGCCGGTGGCGTGCTGCACTCGGGCGACCTGGCCGTCTGGCACCCCGACGGCAGCGTGCAGATCCTGGACCGCGCCAAGGATATCATCATTTCGGGCGGCGAGAACATCTCGTCGGTCGCGCTCGAGAGTGTGCTCGTGGGCCATGCCGATGTGCTGGAGGCGGCCGTCGTGGCTGTGCCGGACTCGCACTGGGGCGAGCGGCCCAAGGCGTACCTAACCGTCAAGCACAATAGTGCCCCTCTGCAACAGGACGCCTTTCTGGACTGGGTCAAGAACCAAAGCAGCATCAGTCGGTTCATGGTGCCGCGCGAGGTCGAGGTCGTCACGGAACTGCCCAAGACGAGCACGGGCAAGCTGCAGAAGAATGTGCTGCGGCAATGGGCGCTCAAAGGCACACCGGCCGATGTTAAAGTATAGCCATTTTATAAAGTGTTTATGTTAGTGTACAGCCTAGGCAGCGTTTTCTATAGTTTTTATTTTATTTTATTTTAGTTACTTTGGTCGTTCGTAAGAAAACCAAGTTATTGATCTCCAAGGCTATGTATGTATGTATGGTATGTAAAATATAAAGACGAGCAAAGCAAGAACGCAAGGCAAGTAAACAAGAGGTATAATAAGCGAAAGATAAAAAGCCGCCAAGAACAAAAAAAGCAAACGCATGGAAAATATGCAGAAATCAATAAAAGATGTCAGCTACGACTGACAGCCTTTTTCTTGAGACGAACACCGTGCCGGGTGCCGTGGATAGTGACGCTCCGCCGCAGACGGGGAGAGGCTGGTTTTTTTCGGGAAAGACGGATCGATCCTTTGCCATTGGAAAATTGCGTAAGAGTACAGTTGCTCGGTAACCCCGTCTTCTAGACAGAGTCATCCGGCCGAGATTGGCCAGTATCCTCGCCACCGTCAGCGCCCTCAGCCGTACTCTTCCGCCGCGGCCACAGAAATCCGCCAAGCGTGTGGCTGATGTTCTGGGCGCGACTCCGGACGCCGCCAGGTCCTTCAGACTCTTCAGGCACATCACCTAGATTTTGGGCTTGGCTCTGGTTTTGGCTCAAGCTCAAATTTAAAAGAGGCGCACCGACGGCCGACACGAGCGCTTCAGTCGACCGCTGGGAGGTGCGGTAGAGCGATGGTGATTGTGCTGCTGCCGCCGTCGCCCCCATTAGTCCCCGCTCGGCACTGTCCTCTAGGTCGACCTCGTCCTGGGGCACGAACAGGCTCGCCCGCAGCGAGCCCCGCACGCGTCGAGTCAACGGCCGCCGCGAGGCCTGGGGACTGCCGCCATCGAGGTGCTGCAGGATCGTATCCGCCACCACCGTCGTGACGGTCGACGATAAAAGCGGTGACGGTGAAAACAGCGGGCTCTGGTGGCTGTAGTAGTATTGATTTTGGGTCTGATTGATGTGATGTTGAGAAGGGGTCTGTGGTGGTCTCAACAGGGCCGACGGCGTGACGGGTCGGTCGGCCTGGGGCGGCCCGGTGGTAGCAAACGCGGCTGCATCATCTGTGGTCTGTAGGACCGAGTCAGCACTATATAATGGCAGCCCGAGACTCGGACGTAACGGGTTGGTGTTTGTAGTTGTGGATATAGTTGTGGTTGTGGGCGTGCCAGTGTTGCCTCCGGCACTATATGAGGCACTGAGCCAGGGGTTATTCAGTAGCGGGTGCGATGGGCCACTCTCATCGGCACTCTCTTCGTCATCCTCGTTCAAATAGACGATCTCGTTGGCGTCTGACTTACACGTCAGGTAGTCTGCACCCACACCAGCACCACCCAACCCCGACCCCAACCCTGATCCCGACCCTGATCCCGACCCGGATACAAATGTCGGGGACTGCAAAGCCATCCGTGGAACAGACGATGCGCTGAATCCCGGTGTCGAGTTGATTATGCGGTGCGTCGGCATGCCTGTATCAGTCGCCACGAGAGACAGTGGCCGATTGGTAAGTGTGCCGACAAAGTTGACCCGAGATGCCCGCGACGATCGTCGTGATCCACCAGCGCTGCGTAGTGTCGACCGCGATGGTGTCGGTGGCGTGGCCATGTCGTCGCCACCTTGTGACTGCTCGGCTAAGTTGATAACACTGCCGGCACTGGTGCGAATACCCTCGTCTTCGCCGTCGTCGCCGTCGTCATCATCTTCGTCGTCGTGGAGCGGGCGTCCGCTAGTGATAATAAACACGCCAAAGAACGTCAACAGGCAGCCGCCGACAAACTTGGCGGCCTGCTCGGCGGTTGTGCGCTCAAAGTCGCGGTAGAGCACGGCACTGCCGATAATGACAGACAGCGTAAACATGACAAACTGGATGGGGATGACCTGCGTCGAGTCAAAGCGCTGCAGAGCCTTGTTGACATAGCGCACCTGCATGACAGCCGTGCCCAGCAAGATGAAAAGCAGCACATAGGTCATGGGTGTCAGGAACGCGCCGAGCAGCGTCGACGACAGCATCGAGGACACGCCCTTGGTTGCGAGCACCGTGTAGGCACCAAATAGGCCGACAAGTCCGAGGTCGACGAGAATGGTGCGGTTGCCGTAGCGCGGGCTTACCCACATGAGCAGGGCAATCAGGCTGAGTGTGACGCCAACATAGATCTCAAAGGCCGTCGTCGTTATGGCATCCCAGACGTCATGCGGGTTCAGCTTAGTCTCTTCTTGCTTTGCGCTCAGCACGACAGTCACGGCACCGGCAATGGCAATAATGACGCCGCCAAAGTCGCGGAAGCGGAAGGGCTCTTTGAACAAGATGGGAGCAATGACACAATTGGAGACGAGGGCAACGACGCCAAGAGGTGAGACGATGGAGGCGGGCGCAAAGCCATAGGCCAGGAAGTTGCCGCACTCACCAACAGTGATCAAGACTTGGCCCAGCCACCAGTAGGGCGAGTGTAGGTATGTGGTGGATGCCACTGCGAGGTTCGAGTCGCTGTCGCTGTCGCCGTCGCCGTCGCTATCGTTTGCGCTGCCGATGCTGTTGTTGGAGTCTGTGCCGTGCGGTGCCATGGACTTGCGGCCTTCCGAGGATGCAGACCATCCCGAGTCGCCGCGCCGTAGGGCCCGTCCGGTCAATGGATCAGACTCGCTGGCTTCTCCAACGGGATACTCGGCGCTGCCGTCCGTCTCCATCGATCCGTATCTTCCTCCGTTTGTATTGCCGAACCCGTTTGCACCCCGCCGGCTGGCCTTCAAGGCTTGTCGTGCTCGTTGCTGCTCCTTATGCAGCCGTGTGTGTGCATAGCGCTGGACGTTGAGCGCGAGCGCAATCAGGACGTTTCCCACAATGGCCGTCACAATGCCAATCAGCGACGACCAGTTGCTCGGCAAGTCGACGCCCGGCCCATTTCCATCGCCGTCGCCAAGGGTGCTGTTGGTCATGGTGTGGTTGCTGCCACCAAATGCCCCGCCTCCCGGAAGCGATGGCCACGATGGCCACGCCTGGGGTAATGGCGGCGGCACGGGAGGTATTGTGTGCATGGTGATGGTATTCAGAGCCGGGTTTGACGCTTGCGTTGAAGCGTGTCGTGGATCGCCGTCTGCCGCCCGTTGTCGTCCTCCTTGATGCCCGCCAAGCTGCGTAGCGTCTGGCCAATGGTGGACTACCGGGAGAGGTAGAAGCGGGTGCGCATTGGTGCTGCAATGTCGTAGTGTCGAATGTGAAGCTTTTCGCGTCGTTGTGCCGTCGGTACCCGTCGTTGTCAGTACTGTTGTCAGTGTCGCCGTCGTGTCGTCGCCGTCGCCGTCGCCGTCGCCGATGAGGCCGAAATGAGATGGCACACAAAGCTAGATCGAATAGGATCGAGTCAATCAATATTTCATTAAATCAAAGTTGACAAATGGATGAAGGGATGTTGACTAGAATGCTAAACGAACGGAAAGCGGAAAGACGAGCGAGGTGTGTGGATGATAATTTGCTGCCTTTGCCCTGGCAAGGTTGGGGCGCAGATGGAGAAGAGGAAAAAGTATGGGACAGTATCATGTGTGCTTCGTCATTTAGGTGGCGATAGCGATAGCGATAATTAGTGCACACCAGTATAGACGGGCTTCGGGCTATTGGGGAACGCGTTGTCAAAGTCGCCCTAACCACCTGTCGCGCCTGCCTTTTTAGTAATAACTGCACCACATAATGGAAGAAGTAAAAAGAAGATGACGAAGAGGTGGAAGGTGCGCGGTGGTAGGAGGGACCCACACAATATGTACATACCTACTATTGGCATTGACAGCGGCACAGCGGCAATAAGCTTCTCAATAGCGTGATAATACTGTACGGCGTATCCGTATTCATCTAATGTTCGGTAATACGGCGGCTGCTACGGAGAATGATAAATAGATAGTGAAAATCAGGACAAAAACATGCCAATGATCATTGTATAAATTTGCCTCGTCGTAGATGTAAAAACTGGGTATATGTCATGCTGTAATGTAGCCAAGGCATGATAAAAGAAAAGTAGAAAAGGAGAAAGAAAAGAAAGAAAGAAACATCGACGAGTGCCAGGCCAACATGCAGCAGAATCACAAAAAAAGACTAAAATAAATAAATACCAAGCATTGCTCTATCGTCAGACAAGCTCCAGCCCAATCTGCTGCATGGGCCAGCGCAGCCAGCTAACATACTTTTCATCAATAAACCCCCGGATTGTCATGATAATGTGCTTGGCCCAGCCCTCCATGAACCACTCGCGGTTCATTGTCGTTTCCAGAAGCACTGCAAAGTAGGCAAATATAAGTAGGGGCAGCGGCTCTTTCTGGCGGATATGTGCAACGAACCAGTCGTCGAGCCGGTAAAGCCATGCAAACGCGATGCGGTCGGCAGGGTTGGATGCATATGCCTCGTTGTTGCGGCCATACATGCCCGCATAGATATCCTCGAGCGTGCCGAGCCGGTTGAGGTAGACATCGATGTCGGTTGCCGTGTTGGGGTCCAAGTTCAAGTCGAACCCGGAGCTTTGGGGCTCGCCCAGTGCGACACCTGCGTCGGTGACCGGCACGCCGCTGGATGACGCGATCAGCTGCCGCAGACTGGCAAACGCATCTTCCCAGTCGAGTCGAGGCAGTTTGCGTTCCATGTACAGCGGCATTGCCTCTCTCAATTCTCTCTCTTCGATCTGCTTGCGCTCGTTTTCGCCCAGGGGGGTATCGTCTATCTCGTCGTCTGTGAGCATGTCGTCGTCTGCCGGGCTCTGGACCTGGCCTTGACTGTGAGCCTGTCGTTGGCGTTCGCGCTCCCTCCTCTTCTTGCGCCGGCCTCGTGATGATAGTTGGCGATCTGGACGGCCGGGAATGCCTGGGCCAATAGGTGCCAGCAGTCCGCGAAAAAGAATATCAGGCGCCACGGCCCATCTGATCAACCGCACACCGTGAATCAGCGACACCCACTGCAGCCGCTCGATGCTGTCGTTAAATTCGTTTTCGCCGTGGGCCCCAAAAGGCAGCCGCGTGTCGCTGTCGCGGCAAATGAGAAAGTCGCCAGGGCCTGTCGGTCCCGCCGCAAAGGCATAGTAGCATACGAGCGTTGCGGCCATGTAGAGAGCGCCGCAGTTGCTGTCATTGAGTGTGGGCAGTAGGCGCGTAAACTCGGAGAGACCTGCAGAGACATGTCTCTCCGCCAGGGACACATAGTATTGGCGCTTCGCGTCCGAGCTGCTCTCGGCGCTGAAGCCTTCTGCGTGTGTACCCGTGTATGAGTTGGACCTGGGCGTGCTGGGCAGGCTATTTTCCCTCTCCATCCCTCTTTCTTGTTCTTTTTCACTTCCTTTCTTTTTGGCTTTGGCCGTCTCGAGGTAGGCAAGGTGGTAGGCGGCCACGGCATATGCCAGGTGCAGCACATAGTGGTGCTCGAGCCCGATGCGCGGCACGTTTTGCGTCCAAAATTTGACAATCGGGCTGTCCATGTCGACCTCGGCTATGTCCTTACCGCCATCGCTGGAGCCAGCGAGCGTAATGGCTGTGCTCGACGTGAACTGGAATAGAAGCTCGGCATCGGCAACGTTGAGCACAGAAGACGCTGTCGAAGGGTCTGAAGAAGGCACTGGTGGGGGATATAGATAGGGGGGCTCAGAGTATACAGAGCAAGCGGAGTGGGCGGAGTGGGCGGAGTGGGCAGAGTGGGCAGAATATATAGAGCGCCCCGAGTGAGCTTGGGAGTGGATGGATGATGCCGTGGCAACAGAGTGAACCGTGTTGACTGTCGCTGGCGAGTCAGCATCGCTGGCCGGGGTGTAGCAAGCATGACTCATGTTGCTGATACCGCTCATGCTGCTCATGCTGCTCATACTGCTCATGCTGCTCATATGGCTTGTGAGGAGGGGGTTTGGGGGCGTCATGGGAGCGGACCAGTCGCGGCGTGGGCGGCCTCGACCCCGGCGTCTTGGCGGCGAGAGTGATGTCCGGCCGGTGGCCGACGCAGACGGCCCAGGACCAGGCGTAGGAGATCTGGACGGAGCATTGCTGGTAGCAAAGGGCACTGTGCCGGAAGAAAAGTCACACAGAACCTCAAATTGGATGCAGTTGGCGCAGGACGGCTTGGCCTCGTCGCACTTGATCTTGCGTCGCTTGCATGTCAGACAGCCGTTCCGGGACTTGCGATGAGCACGCCGGGTGCCTTTCTGGGGAGCGCCAGAAGGCCTGGCAGCATCGACGGGCTTGCTGGCGGTATATTCTGAATACATGGAGCTGGCTGTCACCGCATTTCGAGCTGAAAACAAGTGTCGATTTGTTCTCTACTGGGTAATGACCTTTTCCTTTTTGTTGGTCTTGTGTCAAGTTCGGGTTGCCCTCGTGTTAGCTGTTTTAGACGCTGTTATAAAATTGAATATAACAATGCCAAAGGCGAGTTGCTGGTATTTCCGAAGGAAGACAAAGTTTGCAGAGCGATGCTTGAATAAAAGCAAAAACAAAAGACATTAATAGACCGATCCCTAGTTGATTGAGTTGCGACCTTGAAGCTAGACAGACGGAGAGGAACGAGCCAAGGTACAAGTCCGATCCTTGTATTGACTACTTATACCGGATGGTCCGCTTTTCTGTCTTGTCTCTGGAGACGTCTGCCCTGGAAAGTCGTCGCCTCTCGGAGAATCTTTTTTTTCTAATTCTCCAGGCGGCCACTCTATATGTGATATGTGGCCCCGGTCGCTGGTGCTCGGTGCTGATCCGTGGAGCGAGGTCAACGAAGTTGTTGTGGAAATGAAACGGCGGCAGGAACAGAAATGGAACTAGAAACAAGATCTAGAATACAGGACACAGGACACAGGACACAGGACACATGAAATGTATTAATAAGAATCAATAAAGCCCGACGGACCACATGAGGTACGACGGCAACTCTGGCTGGAACTCAACAGCTCAAATCATCCCTGCAAATTTAAGCATAGACTAGATAGACTAGGGATGGGATACGGACTACGGATGAAGATGCCAAGAGTCCACTAACAAAGAGCAACGCAAAGATGGAACGAGGCAAAATAGAAATAAAAGCAACAAGAACAAAGCCCGTACCGTATCTTTGCAACTTTACTATGTATGGAATACTCGCAGATAATAACTGCATGAGCAATAGCCGTTGACTACCCCTGGATAGACGGGTGGCATGCTTTCGTCTCCAGTTTTATGGAGAGGGCGCCAGGCAGCAGAATTAAGCAACCCCCTCGACGGCCAGCAATGCAGCCTGGCTTGTCTGTTTCTGGATAGTCTGCTCTCTATCGGATGGTGTCTTTAGGATAGGGTCTGACGAGGCCGCATTGAGGCACAAGGAAAAGAACTGTCAGATTGGCCAATCACTGGCACCGGCTGTCGTTCTTCTTTGCTTTGTCTTTGATACCATGTTGCCGAAGGGGGGAAGGCTGAGCTAGGCACCACGATATGGCCATGTGCCGATGAGGAGCAAATTAAACTAGGTGGCGTGTCGCGTTAATTTTAGCATTTTTGACATTTTTGGCATTGTTTTTTAGGTTTGCTAGTAGATTGGGAGATAAGATCTCTTCGGCAAAGAGCCGACGAATGGGTCGGGCGAGCGTGACACGTGACGTATGAGATGTGAAGATGTGAAGATGTGAAGATGTGAAGATGAAGGTTGTCGGCAGCTGAATGCCATGCCAATTTATAAGCACGGTTTGTTAGACAAGCATCAGCACTTGCAGGATAAAGCATTCGGCCCTGCGAGTTCACAATCATGAGTTGGTGACAATATGGACGTGCAGCATCCTGGCCATCTCTTCGCACTCTCTTCGTGACAGATGCGAATCTGAGTGTTGTCAAAAATATAGTCGCTGCTGATGATGTAATCAAGCCGCTCGGTATGCCTTTCAATTAGGAAGTTGCGAGACGACACACAATCAAGGTCGCGGTGCATCGCTACAAGCAAAAAAGGAGGCACGAATGCACAATAACAAAACTGCAATTGACACTCTTGTGCAGAGTCTTCAAGGAGGAAGCGCACGCATTTTGTGCAAATTGTGCTGTATAACTCTGCCAAAAAGCGTAATAAGTGGCGGGACCCACAGGCGTGTAAGTCCTTTGCCGATTATTCGTATTCCCGAGAATACGCAAAATCAACCTCAGCCAAAGACGTCTCTAATGTGTTTGAAGACCTGAAATTGTTGTAAATTGTAGATAGGTGCGAAAAGGGAGATGATTTCTTTTTAAAATGCATCCTGTACCGCTATTTGAGATGTCGAGGCTCTATCTAAACATCCTCATCTTCTCCCCGATTCTCCCTATAAATTTCCGAGAATTTCACAACATCTAACCTCACGTCAGCCTCGTCCACGACAATATCAACAACATCACAACCACTTCCACCGGCACGAATACTAATAATAAGATAACTCCAAAGTACAAACCGACGATACTGGCCCTTTTGGATCCGTGGTCAACGGTATCCAAATCGTCTTCTACGAGTACCAACCAAACAAGCCGGCGGGAGCCTCATAGTCCTCTTCGGAATCGCAACCCTCGGCCATCTGATTTACTTTTCCCCTCTCCGTACATGGTTCCTTATCCAGTTTATCCTCGGCGGCGTAGGTGTGTACACTAGTCCAACAGCCTTTATGCATCGACAGCATCTAACAAACAGGCGAGGCTTTTGGCTACTACGGCCGCCTCTGGGCATCCAGTGAACCAGATGTCGCAGGGCCCCTTATTCTTCAGAACCTGCTGCTGCTCACATCGCCGCCCTTTATTGCTGCCACCATGGCCTTCCGCATAACACGCTGTCGCAAGGCCGAAAAGAATTCCCTGATCAACATCTCGCTGATCCACCAAGATCTACGTGCTCATCGACATTGGCTGCGTTGTCACGCAGGTCGTCGGCTCTATTATTCCTGCTTCGGGTGATGCCGGCAGTATTGCACTGGCTCGGGATATTCTCATCGGCGGTCTCGTGACCTAGGTCGGTGCCTTGTCGCTATTCATCGTTACCTGCTGGTACACACACATGCGCATCAAACGCCGCGGCGACATGGACCTGCCCATCGACCGCATTATCAACTGGTAGAACCACTTCCGTGCACTCGAGATAGTCACTGTCAGTTTGCTGCTCCGAAACATTGTGCGGTCCATCGAGTCTCTCCAAGGCGTCGACGGCTTCGTGGCCTTGCATGAGATATTCATCTATGCGTTTGACGCGCTGCTCATGTTCATCATCATGGTCATTTTCTTAGCCCCACACCCCGGCCGGCTCATCAAGAGTGCGCGCATACAGGAGAAGTGGCACATCCAGATCGGTGACGGCATTCTGTTGAACAGTATTGACCGGGACTGACTCCAGTCCGGTGTACGTCGTGGCTAGCAAACACATGGTAGTTTTTGTAAAGGCGCCGGATCGTTGATTTGTACTATCGACTTGGTCGATTTTCTGTCGTTATCTTCTATTGTTATCTTCTGTCGCTCATTTTCCATTTTCTTTTGCCGGTTTGAATTGCAGACTGTTTTTATTTTCGTTATTTCGCATCTGTCTTTCTTTTTAATTTTCCCCCCTTTTATTTTTAGTTTCTCATCTGCACGGCACGGAGATATCATACCAGCGTCAGTCCGACAAGGCTGCAGGCGTGCCATTTACGCGAAGACGTTTAATCCAATAGAGGTCTCTCCTTGTACCGGCTATCAATATACGTCATTCTTCCTCTTCCTCTTCCTCTCATGCTCAAACTCAAACTATGGCTCACCTTAACCCATCATCGCCTGATTTGTCCGCAATGCTGCCGTCAACATCGAGCAGTCTCATTACGAGACCATCAAAGCTGACTGGAACACTATTTACGGCTACCTGGTTATCGGCCGCGTACAGTCCATGTAAGATACGAAAGCGCTTGATATAAGTTTGAGAAAGGGCGCGATCGGCGAGGACGACAAGCCGTATGATGCTGCGTACAGATGCCCCAACCTCTATTCACCAGTCTTCCCGTGACCCTCTTTCTGCTACAACTTATTTGCTAGTAAACATTGCAATTGTATATTCAGTAATTTGTATTCTCCCCTTCATGCCTTTTCTCTTTATATAGGGCCATGTCCACTTCCACTATGTGTGGCTCAATAAATGTAAGTTGGCAACCCTTGGCCGGCCACTAATAGCTTACGGGAGAAACACTATGCATTGATGCACAGCTTACTCAAATCAAGTAAAGTTAGGGTTATTGTGTATCGATGTGATATCACGGCCTGAGAGTATGGAAATATACGGCATAAATTTGGCTTACGTAAGTATGCGCGCGCCTTGCACGAGAATTAAGATTCAGTGGGATGACTTAAGACGAACAAGATGCTGCAAATTCTCTTTTAAAGGTTGAAACAATATACAAGTTTCCCGGTTATCTTACTTTATAATATCTAACTTTATAATATCTAATGATGGCATATGGTCTTCGTTGCCGCCCGGCTGGAATCCTCTCTATACACTGTCTATAAACTGTATGGGACACTGTATAACTTTCTGTCTGGCCACTGTAACTGCCCACTTTACCCTGGAAATCCCGCGTTTCCCGGCTCTGCCCCCGCTTTTCACAGTCTGGTACTCAGTAATTCGCTCCTAGCTGGCACAGTGTGGCGGTTATCGCTTTGTTGGCGCCTGTCATCTGTCCAGGCATCAGACGATTCCCACTTGCCCTCTCAACTGTTGGTTATCTGACCCTCTTCTGACCCTCTCCTCTCCTCTCCTCTTCATCTCTCAACGCCGGGTGCCCTCGACATCACCGCGATAGCAACACAACACAGTTACGACACGAGCAAAGCACGATTTTCTAGAAAGAACCATCGAAAACCAACAACATGGGCGAAGATAATGATCCGCCAAAGAACCCCTTCATCCGCTGGAAGCAGCATGTCGACGCCCACATCGGCATGACGTTGCACGGCCTCCTAGGCATCCCGTCCATAGTTTCCAAGAACATGAGCTTGCAGAACGGCCCGGCCGAGCCCAGAATCAACGGTGCGGCAGGTGCCAGTACATCAAACACCTCCAACTCTACACCCGCGACCGGCAGTCCCTCGACCTACCCTTCATCAATCTCCTCGCCGCCCTCCGACTCCAACAACAACTCCAGCAACAACAATAACGATGCCCTCGATGGCGTTGACCCCAACCAGTTGCTCGAGTGGCACAAGTTCTTCTACTACTCGCCTTACTCGCCGCTCAAACTCCAGCAGCAGCAGCAGCTACACCTCCTGCCACCGCCTGTGCCGAGTGATGTCCCCTTTAGCGCCGACCCATACTCTTTCACCTATGCCGACGCTTTTGAGGATCTGCTCCGCGCTGAGAGCAGCCGCCCTCTTCTCGACCTTGCAGACCGCTCGTTCCGCAACCTACACAGTCAGATCCGCTCTGGAAGCGCCATCGAGCCGCCCTATGTCTTCTTCCACCGCATGCACAGCCAGGGTCTGCTGGACGCCTATTTCCCGCGCACAACGGCAGCAGCTGCTGCGAGTGTCCTGAAAAGGAGTGAGGCTCTAGAGGGCGAGGCTGTTGACAGCAGCATCGTGCGTGCAGTTGCTGCCTTGGCCGAGCAGGATCCCGATGTGTGGAGAGAGCAGATGGCCGAGGAAGAGGCCGACAAGCACTACGACATGAGCGAGGATGGGAATGACGAGCATGACGACCGCTACGATGACGACTATCACGATCAGAAGGAAGATGAGGCACGTCGCCGTGGCGGGTACGATGCTTGGGCCCACCATGATGCCGAGCAGCGCAGACGCCAGCAGGCCGGCTTTGGTGGAGGTGGTCTCTTCGACGAGCTGGACCGGGTATTCCGTGTCCTCGGCCGGATTATTGACGAGGAGACCAACGGTGGCAGCAGCAATTCCAGTGCCAATAACGCCGCAAAGAGAGACTACAACAGCCAGCCCGACACTGAAGACGAACTCTACGACGCGGTGCGGTCAGCATACTCCAACGCGGAAAAGTCACTCAGCACGCTGATCAAGACATTTTCTGGCGCCGGCGGCTTCGACTCGCAGTTTGATACGCAGCGGAAGATCAGCCAGGCCAATCACTGGCGAGACGCCAAGCAAGACAAGGAGCTCGAAACTACACAGTCAACCGAGGAACACACCGATATGTTTGGCAACCGGCACGTCAAGACAGTTGTTAGCCGTGTCGATGCCAACGGCAATGAGGTATCACGCGAGACGCGCTACACTGTGCGCTCTCCGACGCAGCAGGAGCTTGCTATCAAGGAGGTCGACGACCTCGACGATGGCCAGCAGCAGCAGCAGCAGGATACTGAGAAGCTCGACGCGCCCAGGCCAAGCAAGCCAGTTGAGAGGCCTTCGGGTTGGTTCTGGAAGTAAGGGAGGCGGATATAACGAGGACGGCGACGACGACAACGGCATGAGCCGGGAACGGACAGAATGAAATTAGGATAATACCCCCAAGACAGGCACCTGTCTCTTTTGTACATACACACATTGCTTCTCTAGCGATACACACATCACACCGGATCGGATTTTCATTTGTCAGGGTTTATTGTAGGACTGTTTTGCTGGAGTATCGTTTCACTAGGCAGGATTTCATATAGGATTATATTTAGGATTATATTTAGTATTTTATCCATCACATTGATTGCAAAAGTATCACGAACTGAGAGGCATCAAAGATGCAAACAAAGGAAATCACTTTTATGCTAGTCTATGCGATATTATAGAATGATATAAAAACAAAACGACAAACAAACGCCGCAGATAAGATGGTACACTTTGACGCAGCTCCAGTAGCTAGTCTCACCGGCCGCCCTTCTTCTTGTTGCGCATCATCCGCTTGCGCTGGATGATCTGTGACCGCGCAACCAGCTTGGCGTCGGCCTTCTCCTGCTTGGCCGACTTGGGCGCCTCCGCGGGCTTGCCCTTGCCGTCCTTGCCGTCCTTGCCCTTGGCAGCCTTAGGGTCCAGAGAACCCTTGCCGCTCTTGCTGTCCTTCTTGTCGTCACGGTCGCGTCTACCGCCCTTGCGGTCTCTGCTGTCGCGGTTGTTGTTGTTGTTGTTCTTGTTGAAGCTGTTGGAGCTGTTGTTTTGGAACTTGTTGTCGCCAAACTTGCCACCCTTGTGCGGGCCATTTTGGCCGGGGCCGTTCTGGCCCTCGGGCTTGCTGCCGGGCGGCGGCCGGGGCTGGCGCGAGCGCTCCTCGAGCATCTTGCGGCGTGCCACAACATTGGCATTCTCAATGGCAAACTCGACAATCAGACGGTTGGTCTTGTTGCCGTGGTCCGTCTTGACGGCGTAGCCGTTGAGCCACCGCAGGGCCGTCAGTGCCCACCGGTGCGAGTGGAACTCGATGAAACCATAGCCGCGGCTCTTGCCGCCGCCCGACGCCTCGTCCACCTTGGAGCCGCGCTCGCTCTCGTACACCACCTTGGCCTGCTTCACCACACCCTTGCCCTTGGCGCGGCGCAGCTGCTCGGCCTCGCGGTCCTGCTGGCCACCACGCGCCAGCTCCTCCTTGGCTAGCGGCTCGCGCAGACCCTCCTTGACATCAGTCGCAAAGCCCACAATGGCCTTGCGCGCTAGCTCCTTGAGACCCTTGGAGTCAATGTGCTTGGGCAGATTGCGGACAGCCAGACGCGTCAGACTCAGGTGCAGACTGGGGTTGCTCTTGACCATGGTCATGCGCTGCTTGGCGCTGTTCTCGCGCATCTGGACCTCGTTGGGTGGCAGCAGCTTGTACAGGGGCGAGCCGACAGCAATCGTACCTTCGGATAGCAGGAAAAGACGGCGCTTATCCTTTTCGCGTGCACGCTGGGCCGCAGGGCCGTCCTCAAACAGCTGTGTCGCCTCGCTCTTGGTCACAGCCTGCGCCAGCTGCAGCACACGGCCATTGAGCGTGTAGCGTCCGTCGCGGTCGACGCGCTCGTCCTGCAGCACCGAGTGCTTGCCGACGGCCGACGTCTGGTTGTTGCGCGGCGATGTGCGCAGGCATTGCTTGGCGTCCTCGCCGTTCACAAAGCACACAAAAGCCGTGCCGGCCGGGCGGTCAGAGGCCCGGTCCATGACAATACGGGCATAGCGTATAGGCGCAAACTTTTCAAAGTGTGCCTTGAGCTCGGTATCGGTCGTTGTGAAGGGCAGGTTGCGCACGAAAATGGTGGCACTGTTGTCGGTGATGAACGTCTTGACGGGCTTGACCTCTTCCTCCTCCATGTCGTCGTCATCCTCCCATACCTTGTCATCATCCATATCCTCGTCTTCATCCTCGTCCTCGCCCTCATCTTCGTCCTCATCATCGTCGTTGTTGTCCTCATCCTCGTCCTCGTCATTGTCTTCCTCCTCCTCCAGGTTCTCCATGTTGTTGGCCATGAAGTTGCGCATATCCTCCTCGGCTTGTAGTTGCTCAGCTGTTTTAGGTTTTGTGTCCTTTTCTTTCGCAGGTTTGGGCTCCTTGAGATCCTTGGGCTCCTTCGATTCCTTCTTTTCCTTCTTGTCCTTCTTGTCCTTCTTGTCCGCCTTGTCAGAATCCTCATCCTGCTGCATCTCGTCCCACTTGCTCTTCTCGACGGCGAAATCGACAGCCAGTGTACGGCCGTCGACAACCTTGCCATTGATGGCCTCAATAGCTGCCTCAGCGTTCTTCTTGCCGCGGATCGTCACGAAACCGAAACCAGACATCTTGCCCTTGTTGCTCGGCAGATCCGCAAACTTGACCTTGCCGTACATAGTGAACAGCTTGGACAGGTCTGCCGACGTCTTGATGCTCCATGGCAGGTTGCGAATAATCAGCTTTGGTGCCTTGCGTGCCTCCATCACCTCATCCTCGCGCTGCTTCTTCTTGTCAGCGGCCGCGGCAGCACCTGCAATGGCCTTGGCCGAGTTGTTGGTGGCCGTCGGACGGCTACGGGGCTCGGCAATATCCAGCCGCAGCCGACGGCCGCCAAGCAGCTGGTTGTCCAGCTTGGCCTTGGCCTCGCGTGCATCCTCGGCATCGGTAAAGGTGACGAAACCGTAACCACGCGACTCCTTGGTCTTGGGGTCCGTGACAACCGTGGCGTGCTTGACGGGGAAGTGCTCGGAGAAGAATTCGGTCAGCTTTTCGCTCGTGGCGTTGGCCGGCAGCGACCGCACAAAGATCGACCGGCGGTCTTCGGTTCTGGCCTTCTTCGAGGGGCGTGCCGTAGCACCGGCGGCAGCGGCAGCAATGGTGTCGGTGGTCTTGGGCAGCTCGATGCCGCTCTCCTCCTGCCGGCGCTCCTGCTCGGCCTCGGCCTCTCTGCGCCGCTTTTGTGTAAGGGATTTGCCCATATTTTCGTCGATTTTTGTTGTTTGTCAGGCGACGGTGATGTTGACCCTTTCTACAGAGTCGATTACGGGAAAAGTCTCGTTTTCACCTTGCGTCTTGACTTTGCTCTCCTCTCCAGAACTTTTTTCTGGGTGGATGCTCCAAAAAAAAGTTAAATGGGTCATTATCACGATAAGATAATGTTCCGTAACATCACGTGCGATAACGGCCGTCATATTTGCGCTAATCCGAATGTGGATCAAAATAAACAATACCACATGTTTGTTGTCATGGATGCCCACTTCTTCCCCTCTGTTTAATGACTGCCGTTTTGCGCATACACCGCGATCACGATACGCATCGACGCAGGCTTATCAACAGCAACGACAACAACAAACGCCCCAAAGTGTCGACAACAATACTCCGACCCCATCTCTTATTTCTCTCAACTTGTCTCTACCATACCCTACAGCACATATCCACACCGACATGCCCGCCCGCTCATCGAGGCCCTCACGGGTCTCAAGCGCCCTCTCGCACAAGGGCTCGACGACAACCCTCGGCCGCCAATCTGCTGTATCACGCGCTTCGTCTGTTAATATCGATGTGCCTGAAGAGCCTGAAGACAATGCGCTGCGTGCCAAGATTGCGCCCGTATTCCGCGAAGCCCAGAAGAACACCGCATCTCATCGCAAGCTGGCCGTTACCTTGCGCAAGATCCAGGAAGCATGCTGCTACGAGCCGACGAGTTCCAAGAGCGCTTCTGACGCTGTGTCAGCCGACTTCCAGGAAGATGGTTTCAACACCGAGTTTGTGCGCTGTGTCTACCGCGTCATGTCCGTCAAGAAGTCGGAGCCTGTTGGCGACAAGGTCATCCGCTTCATCGGCCTCTTCTTGCGCCACGCCATCGAGAAGGATAACGAGCTGCTCGGCGAGGTTGATGAGGATGCTAGCACAATGCCTGAAACACCGGGAACGCGTCTTTGCAGCGAACTCGTCGACAGAGTCATCCCCCTGCTTGTCACCAAGGACAAGTACGTGCGCTACCGCGCCACCCAGCTTATCTCGCACATTGTGAACTCACTGGACGCGATCGACGATGACCTCTTCCAGAAGCTGCGCTCGGGTCTGCTGCGCCGTATCCGCGACAAGGAAGCCATGGTTCGTGCTCAGGCTGTCCTCGGTCTTGGCCGCCTTGCCGGTAACTCGGCCGAGGAGGGCCAGGACAGTGACGACAGCGAGGGTGGTGCTGCTGCCCTAGGCCTGCTCGACAAGCTTCTCGAGGTTTTGCAAAACGATCCCAGCGCTGATGTTCGCCGCTCGCTTCTCGTCAACCTGCCTATACTACCCAACACACTGCCATACCTGCTAGAGCGGGCGCGCGATTCTGATGCCGCAACACGTCGTGCCGTCTACTCGCGCTTGTTGCCTGCACTTGGCGACTTCCGCCACCTGTCCCTTTCCATGCGCGAGAAGCTTCTCCGCTGGGGTTTGCGCGACAGAGATGAGAATGTCAGAAAGGCTGCTGGCCGCTTATTCCGTGAGCGCTGGATTGAGGACTGTGCGGGTCTGCCAGAGGCTGGTGAGGATGGCCAGGCGGCTGATCCTACCGGCCCCAGCTTCGACGGTCTTCTCGAGCTTCTTGAACGTATCGATGTCGTCAACTCCGGCGTCGAGGATGGCGTGGCTCTGGAGGCCATGCAGGGCTTCTGGGAAGGACGTCCCGACTACCGCGACGCCGTCAACTTTGATGACACATTTTGGGAGACTCTTTCGGCCGAGTCTGTCTTTATCGCTCGCAGCTTCAATGATTTCTGCCGCAGTGATGACTCGGGCAAGTACGAGTACCTTGTCGAGGAGAAGCTGCCCGAGGTCACCAAGCTTGCATTTTACTTGGAGCGCTATATTAAGGTGCTTGTCGATGCCATCAAGCGCGTCGAGGAAAAGGAGATCGAGGAGGACGAGGAAGATGAAGAGGATACCGTTGAGCAGGAGTTTATTGTTGAGCAGCTATTGCACATCGCACTGACACTGGACTACTCTGACGAGGTTGGCCGGCGTAAGATGTTTGCGCTGCTGAGACAGAGCCTGTCTATTTCGGACCTGCCCGACGAGGTGACAAAGCTGACCGTGGATGTGCTGCGTGACATTTGCGCCCCTGATGCGGCCGGCGAGCGCGAATTCTGCAGTGTTGTTCTCGAGGCTGTTGCCGATGTGCACGACACCATCCTGGATGACGTTGACACTAACGAGGTGGCCGAAGACGACAGCTTCCACTCGGCTAGGTCCGAAGTCAGCTCAGACACGACCCCAACAAAGAGCAGGGGATCGTCCCGGAAGCCCGAGCTGACTGAGGAGGAGGCACAGGCCAAGGCGATTAAGGAGATTGTTATCAACATGAAGTGTTTGCACATTGTGCAGTGCATGCTCTCCAACGTCAGCGGCAGTCTGCAAAAGAACGACCATCTCGTGGCCATGCTCAACAACCTTGTGGTCCCCGCCGTCCGCAGTCACGAGGCACCTGTTCGCGAGCGCGGTCTGGTGTGCCTGGGTCTGTGTGCCCTGCTCGATCGGTCGCTGGCCGAAGAAAACCTAGAAGTTTTCATGCGCTTCTACACCAAGGGTCACACACCTTTGCAGATCACTGCACTGCACATCCTGACGGACATCCTTAATGTACACGGTGCTCAGCTGCTGTCTAGCAACCCGGCTCTTCTCCGTGTCTATGTCAAGGCCCTACGGTCGGGTGCCAAGGCTCCAGAGGTGCAGGCCACAGCGACTGTCGCTGTTTCTAAGCTTCTTTTGGGCCGTGTCGTCACTGACCAGGATGTTGCTTTTGAGCTTCTCAAGACACTTGTTGTCGCCTACTTTGAGCCCTCGAGCTCGACAAACCAGGGTGTGCGACAAGCCCTCAACTACTTCCTGCCCGTCTTCTGTTACTCGCGGACCGAGAACCAGGCTCTGATGCAGGCCGTGGCTTTGGATGCGCTGCATGCTCTGTTCAACATCCGCGAGGGTCTGGAAGATGATGATGAGGATGTAGATGCCGAGATGGTTAGCCTTTCGACAATTGGCGCCTGCCTGGTCGATTGGACTGATCCCCGCAAGTGCTTCACGCCCGGTATGCCGGCCGATGCCGAAAAGAAGAATGTCAATGGCGACGTACACCTCGACTTTGCTAAAGCCATTCTCGAGCGCCTGTATGGCAATGCCAGCAGTAAGTTTGCCTTTTATCTATCCGTAACTATCTATCTGTATACAACTACTAACTCCATGCAGAAGACGAGAAGAAGGCTGTTGCCCCGCTTCTGGGCAAGCTGTACATATCAGCATCCTCGACAGAGGAAAAGATACGCGCCGTGTACGACGAGGTCACTGAGGCAGTTGAGAACCAGCTGCTGAATGATGCGACGAGCCGCAACGCCCTGTACAAAATCCACGTCAACCTTGGCAAGATTGTTAACAACCTGGACCAGGCTGCCAACTCGCATCTAGGTGGCAGCAGTATCGGCGGCGGCCGCCGGAGTATGAGCCGAGCCACGTCTCTCGGTGTAGACGACCGGACAACTATATTGACAGACGACCGGACAATGGTGTCGCAGATCAAGGAAGAGGATGAAGATAATGACGGCGAGGAAGAGGCGGGTGAGACGGTATTAGTAGACCTCGACGACGATGACGATATTGACGAGGTGGGTGAGGAGACGACGATGCACGCAACAACAATTGTGCAGGACGACTCGGACGATCTTATGGAGGATTAGAAGTCTCTGCGCATATCGTCTAGCGGGGAATAATGTCACGTTTACTTTCTTATGTGTTGTTATGTTTTGTTATTTTGCTTCTTTTACGATTCTATACTCAATGCTATATTTTGCGCTGTCTATTCTATAAAGTCAAATTTCAAACAAAACGTATATACAATAGTGTGTCAACAGACTAAAAGGTGCCCAGATAGTAGATCAGGCTGCTGAGGCCGAGATTGACGGCCAAATGCATGCCTAGATTCCATGCCACGCAGTAGAGGTACTTGGGCGAGAAGACAGTCCACACAAATAAATGTGTCCGCAGCGCTGTGCACGCAGCCATGACGGCCACAGCACTGGCGGCTGCAAAGATGGTCAGCAAACTGGCATGCTGCAGCCATATACGTTTACTGCCAGGCTTTTGGTTTTGTGGCCGTGCTTGCTGCTGCTTCTGAAGCAGAATAGAAGTTGCAATGGCCCAGTAGATGGATCCGGCCCAATTGCTCACAAATGTAAGCAGTCCGACCGAGCTGGCCGAGAACCCAGAAATGCCGTTGTAGGCCGACGATAGATCAACACTGGAAATGGCATTGGTGCCTCCAAACGCAAAGAAGGACGCATACTCGAGCAGCAGCATGGCCGTCGTAAGGTCGGCGGGGGCCAGCTGAGCAGCCGTGCCGGCAAGGAAACGGTAGACAATGCCGAAAAGCAAGAATATGGGGATATTGGTAGTGCGCGACTGAGTGACAGCCAAAAGAGTGTAGATGGGGAGGAGGATCTCTGTCTTGGTAGCAACTGCTGTCGTCTTTGTCTTTGTATTGTGGGCGGGCTTCGACTTTATGACAATCAAGTACACGGCAGCCGCAGTAGCGAGGCCGAGCCCAGAGAAGACCACACGCGCCCGCGAGACAAGCGTAGCGCCTTCGCCGCCGCGAGCACCAATCTTGGTCAGCTCCAGGATGCCGTCCACCAGGGGACGCGCAAAACTGCCGACAAGCTCAGGCGAGTCTTGGTACGTAAATACCAGCTTGAAGGAAAAGGCGGACCACACAAACAGCATGACCGTTGGGATCGTGAATCCGACATACAAGAACTGCCCGCCGTGGGCAGTGAACCCGCGGATGATCTGATAGCCGATCATGACATAAGCGCCAATGACAAGCGTCCACAGCAGCGCCGGGTTGGGCTGCAGGAACGTCTTGACAAGGTCGGGCGCGCCGGCGAACTTTTGGCCAGTCTGGTTCCAGCCGCGAATGAGGCGCACGGCCGTAAAAACAGTAGCCAAGGCCGCGAATGTCGATACGCCCTTTCTAGAAGATGACACAGTAAAGCCGAAGCTGCGTATACCGACATACGCGATCCAGCCGGATATCGCCCAGTACCAAAAATGGTGCTCCTCTTCAACGTAGCTGCTGGCAAACATCATGATGCCGTAGGTAATGTTGATGAGGGCAAAGGGGGAAAGAGAGGCGAATGATGACCAAGCAAAAGAACCCTTGAATGAGAAGAAAGCGGCCACGAGTGACAACACAAGACTGACGGCGGCCGCACCCAGGCCAAGACCAAGCTTGGGCATGTCGTAGTTGCTGGCCATGCCACTCATCGTCTGCTGGGCATCGCGGAGCCACTTGACAGTCGCGGCCACCCACGCATCATAGGCTTCGCCCGAGATGGTGGCGGTAGCGGGCGCGGGCGCAGTTTGGACAATTGTCTGCCACTCACAGGCAAGCTCTTCAATGTCTGATGCCGGGTTTGTGCACATGGCCGATCCTGGAACAGAAAGGGTGGTAAACAGGTCTTTACCAAATGCGGCCGTCAGAATGCGCAGGATTTGGTAGCCATTGTGCATGAGGATCTGGACCTGGTCGCGCTTCTCGGGCCAGAGCGGCAGGAAATGGGCGATAAAGGCACCGAGGTTGTTCTGGGGTGCCGGGAACCCGAGAAGGGCACCTAGCGTCGGTGCAAGGTCAGACTGCTCGACGGTGCGGTAGAATTGGAAATCATCGCGCTCGTCCAGCGGCGCCTTGCGGTAGTCTATTTGATCGCCACCGAGCGCGAGAGAACCCAGCTTGGGAGACACAAAGACGAGCGCGGGTGACGTCTCGCCAGGCGACGAAGCGCCGTGGTTGCCGGCATCGTTCATGCCGTGGTCACCGCAGACGACGAGCAGCGTGGATGCAAGGTGCGGCTGCGATTCGAGGGCCTCGTAGATTTCATGCACAATGCCATCCATCTCGCGCTGCTTGGGGACCATATGGGGGCTGCGGGGGCCGCCTTTGTGGCCAATATGGTCAAGGCCAAGATAGTGGAGGACCATGACGCTCCAGTCGTTGTTGCGCAGCTCGCCAGCGACGTGACGCGTGACGTTGTTGTCGACCTCGGTAAAGTCGGACACAAAGAAGCTCGACGTGCCGTCGGCGCGGTCAAAGGTGTCGGGGAACAGCTTGAGCCAGGTGTCGTCGCCATAGAGCACAAGCTTTCCGTCGGGCTTGGCCTTCATCTGTGCAAGCCACGTGTCCTGCGATGCAAGCGACGACGACTTGTCGCCCTCGTCGACATTCAAAACAACGTCGAGGAACGACGGGATGGAGCCGGTTGTGATAGCCTTGATGCGCGGCATGGTGACGGTGGGCGATGTGGCATGGGCTGTAAAGGGCACGGCCGCCCCGGAGCGGATGAGGCTCTGGGTGTATTCAAAGCCGCTGTTGGCCACATACACAAAGTCACTGCGCAGGGCATCGACGACCATGAAGATGACGCGGTCAAAGGGGGGCGGCGCCGCAGGGCCGAAGCCGTTGTCCTCGTACTGAGCAAGGCCGGACAGCAGCGGTTTGTAGGGGAAGAAGCCCTTGCCAAAGATGCCGATGGCGAGCGGCACCAGCACATTGGCGGCCAGCAGCAGCAGCACGGCCACGAGTGTGGTGTCTCGAGCCATGGCAAAGTGTAAAGTGCAAAGTTTAGATGGATATGAGTGATCCGAGAGTGAGAATGCAAATTAAGCTAATGCCTATGCTGCTGATGATGATGATGATGATGAGATGTTGATGATGCTGGAGACAGCCTGGGTACGAGGCTATGCGACTGCAGGACAAACGGCCTCCATCACGGCATGTGGAGTGCAGGTAGGCAGCGTTTAGGGAGTGTTTGCTGGCACTCAATCCTGAAATGCAGGGCTTCGTGGCGTTGATTCGATGATGATCGTGATGATGCCAGGCTCTACACTTTCCAGATGCTAGACTCGCGATGCCGACAGCTCCCTTCTTGGCGCATAAGATACGGCTGAGGCAGGAGCTGTCTAGGTCCCCATAATTAATCTTAGCTGCTTGTAGACACGCTGTGATTTAAGCTTTAAGCCTGAAATGCCCTAAATCCAGCCAGGTGGCTCAGGCGCGTTGCTCTATTGGGTTTTGGTGTGACACGGAGTCATGTGACCCCGGAAGTCACCACCCCCCTCAGACGAGAAACCCAAACGCTGCGAAAGAAAGACACAATGTGACATGATACTGATTTATTTATTTTCGAGAATAACGTATAAAATACACTGCTTAATACTAGCCAGATATTCCAGGTGAAACTACGTGGCGGGAAAATACAACTGATAGTAAAGCCACGGCCTCCGAACGCAGAATCCCGGCCATCTGGACATATATATCGGCACACGCCTATTCTCAGTGACCACGCCGTACGCCCTCAAGAAGCAGTCCGTATAGCAATTTCAAGTTCATTATTTGAGTTTTCTGTGACTGGCGAGTGCGTAGTCATAGTCGGTACGTGGCCATATCAAGTCACCAACTCTATTTTCGATTTCGGCGGTAAACTTGCGAATGTGTAGCTTTATTTTTCCCAATCATATTTTATTTATTTGCTATTTATTTCCTACTTGTATTTAGGCATATAGCTTCCAATATTTTGAATGATATAGCCATGTCCTTAATTTATATCCAAAGACTGTCTTGGTGAACAAAACTATTTCGAGTATATTACAAGACATTTATACTGACATAAAAAGCACAGAAAGATTACAAAACACGGCCGGATTAAACAATGATTATTGAATAGATATCGCCAGTGCTGAACCGTGCAAAAGCAATGCCAACATGCCTACAATGCTGCAGATCTGACTTGGCTGACATATATCTTGAATGACTCTACTTATCTTACACCCGCTATTCTATAGGAAATATGGCCCGAGTCTTCTCCAAGCGCACAAATGATCTTCCATAAACCAAAATGGTGGTGGTGGTCAGCAACACACCACCGGGGTAGAATCTCTCTGCCTGACCGGATGTGGCTGACGGGAACGCGGCCGAATAGCCACATGACTACCATATCACAGACATTGTTGCTGGAGTCGGATTATATCAGAGACGTGCAGCCATCTATGACAGACGTTTTTCGGAGCTAAGACGATTACCGGCGACGTGCTTTGCAATATAGACGACAATATATTGCACGTGCTGAGCAAGTACTGCCAACCAGTCGGAGCGTTTCAGTAATGAAAGTCAAGTGTGGCAAAAAGAAATCAAAGAGATCAATACTTTATGAGATGGAAGTTTACTCGTCGTGTCTTATTCTTTTCCCCGTCGGGATTAGAGTAAGCGTTGTTCCGACGCAGAGCACGTCTTGGCAGCGTGTGCAATGGCAGCAGTACATATACGAGTGCGACTGAGCACAGAATACAATACAATACAATACAATACAATACAATACAGAACTCCAAAGTGAGAGGCAGTAAGAAAATGTGAATAAGAGAATGCAAACCAGGGGTAATAGTAGCCTTATTGCTTGCATGCGGGTGCTCACAGCCCATAGCTCTGCGAAAAGAGAACGATATAATCCGCCGAGAGCATTCGTGGCATCTTTGCCTAGAAGAGAACCCGGCCGCCTGTGGTATGTTTTGGAGATGATTAAATGACCAAATATGGTCGTACGCGGGCTGGTAGTCTCCCGGCGTGCCGGCAATGGCCATTCGTCTACACCGTCTGATGGTAGACTGCATAAACTGGATTAGATATTGCAGCTAAAGCTCACGGACGGCCGGCTTGAGTCTTGGGAGCCAGGACCGGCCAGGGCAGTATACAAAGTATACAATGTACGGAGTACGTATATAAGATACAATGTACGAATACTGTTGATCACTCTGTACAGTAGATTGAATAGCAATGGAAACAACGGAATGCAAGACGACCAAGCAAGACTGAAAAGTAGAATATGGTATCGTCGGAGACATTTGAAAATAAGAGCTTAACCCATCAAAGCAGTCCCATCTGTACGGGGATTTGAATATGCCGTTGCCGTTGTATTGCATGCCATGACTCTTATCCTGGCAACGAGTCCTGCATGCATGCACTCTGTAGACTGGTGGAGCAGTGCAGCAATACCGTACCCAAGACCAAGACCAAGACCAAGATCGGCCACGGGCGACAGCCTCACGTGCTGGCGTCTTTGTAGCATGCATCATGTTCCGTTGACAAGCCGCAAGCGAATAGTATGAATGCACTGAGAATATAATTTGTATGATGACGTATTTGAGATGTGCTTTTCTTTACTTTTAATTTTCCGATTCCAAGAGAAAAACCTCAAAAACAGTCCTCCATGTGCTGTCATACTAGTGTGCCGCAACCGAAAACATTTATCGAAAAGATTTATCCACTCAGACGTGCCGAGGCAGGGGAGCGACAAGGGACTGGATTGGCTGTGGATATTGGCGTCGGGCCAGACAGTTGCGTACAAAGTACCTTTTTTCCCGCTCCACGGATACTCCACGGAGGGTGACCTACGGTGAGACAGTAAGACGGAGGATAAAGAGACTTGCGACACTTCAAAGCACAACGCGCAGAGGCAGAGCCCCGAAGAAGCATTTGTCAAGATATCAACAAAACACCAAGACGCCCAGCACAGCACGGAGAGATTGATATGCCCCGGCTTACAAATGGAAAACCAAACACAGGCTTCAAACAGTTGGGGTGGGAGCTGGTGTACTCCGTAGATGCCATATCGTGCTTGACTCTGAAGCGTGGCAGCAGACGGACCTAGAGTGCCGATCCCGTCCCGAGTCCGTTGCGCACCTGTAGTCTTCGTTTCCCCTCCCTTTGTTTTCTCACATTTATTCCCGTTCTCGTGGGTGATCAAAACTGTTGAGGCGGATATAGAAAAAGAAAAGTGTAGACGGTGTAGTGTGTGCATGCAGCAGTCAGCTGTTGGCTGACATCGAAAACAGCACATCTTCCGAACCGACTTCGCATCCGCAGCATTCTCTACATTTCGCCGTGTGTATGAATCTCTCCGTCTGTGCCCCTTTGCCCAACTCATGTTATGTCTGTCTACATCGTATATCGCAGTCTGCTCTCCAGTCCGAGGTTGAGCTTACAAATATCTACTGAAGTTGCAAATCATCATCACATGGACACCAGGGGCTGCCCGAACCGCCGACCTTGTCATCCTACACAGATCTTATTACATATCCCTCCACTACATTTATTAGGGATCGGGCACGGGACACCGTTTCTTTCTTGAAGGCGTATCTACTCCGTACACGAGTACTACCCGTAGAAAGAAAATAAGAAATAAGAAATTGACGCCCGATAAGGTAGGTCGAATGGGATTCTATTTCAAACGAATTAAAATGAATGGCGCCATAATTAATACGACCGGGTTTAAACGATAACGACCAGAGAGCCACTCTGCCCCGTAGCAACAAAGACAGGTACAGGGGTACATACGGACAGCATGACAGCTTCCGAGAAGATAAACGCAGCCCTCTATATAGGCTGTATGTTGCTCGTAGAGCAGAGAGCATTTCACGGTGTATATAGCACATCTGTCAGAGTACATAGTAGAGCCCTGTTCCGCCACATCAGACCCGCCAACAGGCCAGCCCAACAGCCGTCATGGCATTTTTCTTTGACTCCTTCATTTTGGAGTACTATGTACATAGTATGGAGCAGTTCTCGATCCGGCTCATCATCTGGCGTAGACTTGATCATCTCGGGCTCAGCATACTGCGAGAATACAATGCACTCAGCAATCCATCCATGACAAATCAAAATGTTATTCTGTACAGAGTAGCCTTCTAGAATTCTACATAGTACAACATAGGAGAACTCGGGTCATCACAATCCACCCCCCTGCTGCTGAGCGATGGCACCCTGCCTGTTGATACAGCCGAGCCACCGCGCTGTGCCGCCCGTCGCACACAGGTACCCAGAGAGTCGAAATGCATACCCGGTTAGTTTGCAGCTTTCCATCTACAGTAATAGATACAATAGTACAGGATATTTTTCATATTTTGTTAGTAATCCGGCTGCTTGGAGAATACCATGATTCAGGCTGTTTGATAATTCCAGGGAGGTACCTTTTGCCTTCAGCTCTAGACGCTTCTCCCGTTCCGTTTGCTAAAGCCTCTCTTTTCTTTCTTCTTCTTTCTCTTCTTCTTTTCTCCCTTCACCCTGCTACAGCACTCCCCTCCACAGTGCTATTGAATACGTGCATTGGTACATAAGTACATCGTACCGTTGACGTCGAGGCTTTGGCTCTCCTTTCCTCGTTGCCCCTTAGCTTCTCGTGCCTTTCATCCTTTTCTCTCAGCCATAGCTGTACTCTGTGCAGTCATTTTATCTCCGTCGCACGCTGGCAAGATCTGCCTACCTACCTCCGTGCTCCGCGGCTTCTTCTTCTTCTCTACTTGTACTCTGTAATCACAACTCCGTACTCCTATCTTTGTCGTATTCTTGTCAGAAAGCAAAAGCACAAAGATAAAAACAACACACATGGCCCTCTACCTTTGCATCAGGCTTTCCCATTGCTGTCAGTGCCCGTCTTGACTGATACTGTGGCAATGATCGATGTACTATGTTGATATGATCAATGTCGGGGCGGACTAAGGACGGAAAGCCGATCATGAAAAAAGAAAAAGGGAGAAGGAAAGAAAAGAATAGATCAAAGAAAAACACGCGGCAGCTAGACGCAAGTCCACCGATACGAAGCTTGTTGGGAGTTGGGATAATAGATAAAATATAAATATAAATATTAGAGGTAAATGTGCAAATAGCAGACCGCATATCCTGTGAAATAACACCTAAAACAACAAAAATACAAAAAAAAACGGAGACCCGACAAAATAGTCGTCCATATTAGTTAGTTCTCCGTAGAAACGCGAAGCAAAGAAGAGAAAATGAAGGGACGCAGGCAAACCCGCGGAACAGAATTAAAGTGTCCGAAGCCTTGTTTAACGATTCATTGTTATCCTTTTCTTCTATTTCGTCTTATCATTTCTTTTCCCTTGTCGCTTTTCTACTTCATCGTCCCATTCCTTCTATTTTTCTTCTCTCTCCTCTCCTTTCTTTTTTTCTTCTTCTTTCTTCTTTTTGTCTTCTTCCTCCCTATTCCTCTCTTCCCCGGCCTCATCAACTGAAGCTCTAGGCCTTGTCGATCGTCAATCCTCACCTTGGCACCATCACAGCATTCCACGGTCCCCACGACATACGATTCTTCTTCAGTCGCTACAGTCGCCCTCAGGCATTGATACGCCCTTTTTATATCTATTTTAATAATCATATACAATCAAAACTCATAAAAATAAACAAAACAAAGACATGTCTTCAGCGCCGCATCCGGCGTCGTCCCAGGCGTCGTCCATCACAGCCACCGGCGTCACACCCGCATCGGCACCCAAGACCTTCAACACCGACTCCGATGTCGAGGCTAACACACCGGCACCAGAACCAGCACCGGCACCAACCTCAAATGTCAAGGTCTTGGACGCCTCAGACCTCTCACACTTCCAGATCGTCTTCAACCACGCCATCATCACACCTGCCGTCCGCGATGCACACTACCCCGGCTCCGGCACCGAGGACGACCCCTTTGTCATCAGTTTCTTGCCTGTCGACCCTCGCGACCCCCAGCAGTTCCCGCACTGGAGAAAGTGGATGATCACCGTTATCAATGCCATCGCTACGCTCGCTATTGCTTTTGTTAGTACTGCGTACTCGGGCGGTCTGTCTGAGATCATGGCCACCTTCAACATCTCCACTGAGGTCGCCATTCTTGGTATATCCCTCTTCGTCGTCGGTTTCGCCGTCGGTCCGCTCCTGTGGGCGCCCTCGAGCGAGTTCTTTGGCCGCCAGATCCTCTTTGTCATCACTTACATCATCCTCACCCTGTTCATTATCGGCGCCGCATGTGCCCAGAACATGCCCACCCTGATTATCATGCGCTTCTTTGCTGGTTCCTTTGGCTCGTCGCCCCTGACCAACGCCGGTGGAGTCATTGCCGACATGTTCTCGGCCTCTGAGCGTGGTCTGGCCACGGCCGTCTTTGCCGCTGCACCCTTTCTGGGCCCGTCTCTGGGCCCCATCGTTTCTGGTTTCCTCGGCGATGCTGCTGGCTGGCGCTGGGTCGAGGGCCTCATGGCCATCTTCACCGGTGTCATGGTCATCGTTGGTGGCCTGCTGGTCCCCGAGACCTACGCGCCTCTGCTGCTGCGCAAGCGTGCCGCTCTGCTGTCCAAGATGACTGGCAAGAAGTACATCTCGCGCATGGACAACCACCACCGTCTGCAGGCTATTGCTGCCGGTGGCCCCAACAAGACCGGCCCGTCCATGGGTGCCCAGTTCCGCACTGCCCTGTCGCGCCCCTGGATCCTGCTCTTCCGCGAGCCCATTGTCTTTATCACCTCCATCTACATGGCCATCATCTACGGCACCATGTACATGATGTTCGCCGCCTTCCCCATCATCTTCCAGCAGACTCGTGGCTGGTCCGCCGGTATTGGTGGTCTTGCTTTCCTCGGTATCGCCGTCGGCATGATCTTGGCTGTGTGCTACGCCATGTGGGACAACAGCAACTACAACCGCCGCGCTGCCCGCTCGCCCGGCGGTGTCGCGCCACCCGAGGCTCGCCTCATGACTGCTGCTATTGGCTCTATTCTGCTGCCTATCGGCCTGTTCTGGTTCGCATGGACCAACACTGCGCCCGTCCACTGGGTCGTGCCCATCATCGGCTCTGGTTTCTTCGCTTCCGGTCTGGTGCTTGTCTTCCTCAGTCTGTTCAACTACCTCATCGACTCCTACGTCGTCTTTGCCGCCTCGGTGCTGGCTGCCAACACCGTGCTGCGCTCGCTTTTCGGTGCCGCCTTCCCGCTGTTCACCACCTACATGTACAAGAACCTAGGTCTGCACTGGGCCAGTTCCGTGCCTGCTTTCCTGGCCGTCGCCTGTGTGCCTTTCCCGTTCCTGTTCATGAAGTACGGCGAGCGTATCCGCCTCCGGTGCAAGTATGCGTCCGAGGCTGCGGATGTGCTGGAGCGCATGCGTGCCGCTGCCGCCACGTCTGCTCCTGCCACCGCACCCGGCACTGCTTCGTCGCAGGCCGCCGCCGACCCCATCCCCGAGGATGAGGAGGAGGCATACGAGGAGGCGAACGAGCGCGAGAAGATCCGGCACTCGCTGGAGCGGATTGCCACCCGGGAGGCCCAGGCTGCCAAGCAAGCCACCACCGAGGGCAGTAGGAGCACTCAGGACGAGAAGGTTGAGAAGTAACCACTTCGAGCCCGACTCTCAGCGTTGACAGGTGTGCAACGGAGACGAGTGACATAGACGGGGAGTAATATAGACGTGCGTATAGACCGAGTCATGTAACACAACCTATACACACACAACACACATACACCAACAACGACATATCGACAATTCCCATAGATGTTCTTTTCATTTTCATTTTCATTTTCATTATTCGTTTCATTACATTCATTTGCTATTTTCTCCCGCACTTATCTTTTCTCATACATTTCGATACGTTCTGTTGCGCTCTGAAGCATCCAGCATTCTTCGCCTTGTTCCTCTCATATTCTTTCTTTATTCTTTCTTTATATTCATTCATCATCGTTATTGTCACATGTTTTGTCCACATGGCATCGGCTGGAGTTCTGGTTCATTTTCAACTGTCTAATCAAATAAAAATGTTAAATACTAAAAAACATCACCAAGTGAAGTAAAGGTAGAAGATTAGACATCCCGACACCGATCGCGGCCGTATATATGGTCGGGAATAATACCAGTTTCTGGCCAGTCTGCTCTTACAGCGCACTTGTGCAAGATCGGCACTTGCTCATGCGATGGTACAGATATACTATAAGACGTCACTGGGGCGAGCTAGAGCTTGCACACATCTATACAGAGCTCACGAGATCATAGGCATTGGTATTAAATCACTCCGTCTATGCCAGCCTGATCTTCGCGGCCATCTCGACATATCTTACCTCGTCTGTTGATGATCGTCATGGCTGGTAATGTTCAGATATGCAATTGTCAGCTGTTAATGTGCGTACAATATCGTATCCTTGCCATTTTGGATGCTTTGCCTGTATCAACGCTCTCCCTACTTTGGCATCTGCCCGAGCCAGCTGTTTCACCTGCCTGATGAGCCTAAGAGGCATAGATGTGCACGGTGAGAACCGCACGGAGAGATAAGCACGCCAGGACAGTCGACCATCATCTATAGATTTATAGGTCTGCAGTCTCCGGGCGTCGTGAAGATCAATACAAGCTGTAAACTGGCTTTCTAGTAGCCACCGGACCCTCAATATGGCTTTGAACATCACGATGTTCCCAATCCCTCGAATATTCAACTCATCAACCGCTCACCTTGCCAACGTCTCGAGCCGCCGGATCTTCCTATCTTCCTACGAGGCAAACGGTGAACAGTCGAGCAACGGCGAGACACCGAGTACCAGAAACCTAAGACAATGATATACTACACATGCGTTGATGATACCTGCATCCACCAGCCCCTCTATGTCTACGGTGTGTTTACTGATATGATATATGACACATGTATGATCTATCCCTTGCCATGATTTCCATTAACCCAAAAAGATGAGAATATTTTAAGCCACAAGCTAAAAGACAACTACCGCCCGTTGACTATCAAACAAAGAATAGCGATTATCGACCTGTGACTGCCGGTACCAACTTTGACTAGGAGCAAGATATATGCACGCACACCGCCTCATCGCCTCATCGCTCCACGGCATTCTCCATCAAGCCAACGAGAATAACTGCCCAGGCCTTTGTGCCAGCTTGGTTTTTAATGTCTTGTCTGTTGATATCTGGTTTAATACTCTTCTGTAACTATTTTCTTTTAAAAACTTTGCATACACCATAACAGCCAAGGCCGTTGATACAGTTCATGTACTATGTACTCGTACTTGTCTGCTCTACGAACATGTATACAGACTACTGATGCACACGCCCTTACACGTGTCACCACTGGAGGGCTTACCAAAAAGGCAGTCCATCCAAGGCAAGGGGTATTGGTTACAGCTATATACATCGTACCTGTGCATAGTTTTCCCAATGCTCATCTCAATACTCAGTACTCGCAATGCACGCATTACCACTACGAAAGCGAAGCTCTCCTTATTCTCGGGAACATGGGGGCGATGTGCGCTGTAGCTGTCTATAGTTGGTACACTCATATGCCCAAGTCTGTATGCAAGATCAATACATGAAATGCAAGCGTCTCAGGCTCAGGCCATGGCTCCTGAGATGGCGTTTAACAAATCAGAGTTATATAACGATGCAAGCATCTTATGATGATTGCTGTGCGATGGATCGCCTACCAAGCGGTGGACACACCGTAGGCCACGGAATAACACGCGCAAGTCATCCGTAATGACGGACAACCCGCGCCAGGAGCAAATTCGCCTCGCCACTTTTTATCAGCTTTCCCTTCCTTTCCCAGTCCTTCTCTTCCTCTTCTTTCTTTTTCTATTGCCCCCTCTTCTCGTCCTTTATATCCACTCTCTTACATACGCCCACCTCGCCCACAGCACCCCAGATGCACTTTTCATGCATTCATTGGCCGACCATCTTTGTATACTTTCTTAGTGTTTACATATCACACTGTATCAGCTCTTCCTACTCGGCCTACTCATTGGTCGGCCACGCCAGTCGTCACTGATACGTTCTGTACTCCCACTGGCCAGCTGATAATAGAGATTCATAGAAACTACCTTCTTATCCTTGCTGCTACCTCTTTCTCGCACTCTAACTGGCTATTCTGACCTCGGTGTGACCACTAGTATCGTGGTGATTCTTGGTTTTCTATACTTTTTTCCCGCAAAATAATCGTCACGATTTCTAAATGTTTTCTACGCCTTTTCTACAATAGTCGGCGAATGCTCCGTGGCGGCCACTAGCCCTTGTGGGCGTTTTGCCTTTTCAATAGTCGAAGGGTGCTGGGCAATTGCCAATAACTGACAAGTTTAATAGTACGTTTTTCTTTCTTTGAGGCGGGCCGCTCCGTCCCTCGTAAAGCCCGAGCGCCCTTTTGAGCACAAAGAGCTGAGGGAGGCCAGAAGAAGAAAAGGATAATCAGAGTATGTATAGTAAAAACAAAAGTCAGATGATAGATTTGTAGATGACAAATTATCAGCCGAAAAAGCAAAGATAGTTAGGACAGCGACGATCGACGATGAGATGAGAGGAAAGGATACAGAGGAGTGTCTCGGTGCGGTCAGCCAGGGTAAGATAGCAGTCACCAGTTCTGTAGCGGCTCAGGTAAAAGATATCGATACAACGCAGACCGTAGGTGAGAAGCAAGGGAGCAAGAGGAAAAAGTCGAGATAGGAAAAAGACGAGAAATATGATGGAAGAAAAGAGGAGAAGTACCGGAGGCTAGAAGATGCGCTTTCACAGTCACCCCAATGAGAAAAGAAGAAGAAAGTAGAAGGTGAGAGAGTGGAGCAGCCTAGACAACTGACAGATAGGCAAGCCAGCTACTTGTAGAAAAGATAGGCCGCGGGTTAGGCAGAAATATGAAAAGAGTAAGGGGAAAAAGAGCATTGACGATGTAGACAGAAAATGGAGGAAATAGAAAAACAACAGAATGACAGATCGACAGAAAGGGAAAGAAAAGAGAAGAAGCGGGAGACGAGAAGGGAAACGAGAAGAGACAGCAAGACAAAACGGGAAATAGAGGAGAAGATTGGGGAGAGAAGAGAAAAGATTCGCAGTTACATCATCCGATAGTTAAATTGACCTTGTGCCTGTCTCCCGCCCCCCCTGACCCTGCTCGGATCATCTAGTGATAGAATAATAACAGTTGAGTTAAGAACTATTTGTGTTGTCAACTAGGCGAGTTGTTAACTAGGCGAGTTGTTAACTAGGCGAGTTGTTAACTAGACGAGTTGACAACGAGTTGACAACGAATTAGGAAAGAGCGACATAGTACACCGAGAATAGTACGGAAACCAGAAACCAGAAACCGGTAATCCCCAAAAGAGCCAACAGTTCCTGTAGCTCTGCAGTGAGACAATACCGGCCAGTCGTTACTGCGACTTGGGGGCCGATTCAATACTGCATTGTCTACGGAGTATGTAGCTAGTGGTAGTGCCATTACTACAGAGAAGGCAGTGAGACATAATAAAACTTAATAAAGTATTAATTGATAAAAAAAAGAATCGAAAGCACTAAATTACTGTACATACAACTGCATATCAGAGCCAATCAACGAAACTACACAGAGTAGACCAGCTTACGGGCACGCACACGCCCCATCCGCAGATCCTCGATCCCCTCTGTAACCTTGCTCAGGCCGCCTGTACGCAGCTCAACGGGATGCGGCTTGAGGGTGCCAGCCGCGAGCATGCGCTCCATAAGCTCAAACAACTGGGCAGTAAATACGCGGTCCTGGGGACGAGCGGGCCGACCATAGACACCAGCAAGCTTGACAGCTTCGCCAAACAGCGACAGGCCCATGACCCAATCGGCCTGGACATCGCGACGAGTGTACTGGATGCGCGTGGGGAAAGGGTCGAGGGCAATGTACTTTTTCGGGCCAGGGCCGGCGCCCAGTGCTTCGTAGGCCATGGTCATGGACTCGGCCTGGGTGACACAGTCGAGGACGTAGGCGAGGGAGTTATTGGTGTAGTTGCGGATCTCCATGCCACAGTTTGACGAGTGGTAGTCGAACGTCTCGACGGCGCCGAGGGCTAAGAGCATATCACGGTTCTGCGGCGAGCAGGTGGCAATCGGAGAGAGACCGGAGCTGTTTCATTTTGTCAGTTTTCTGGTATTTTTAAAGCAGGGCTATAATTGTTCAAAACAAAGGTACTCACGCCTTTAAAAGCTGAATGGCCACGGTCCCGGTGGCCGAAGCACCGCCCGATACAAGAACATAGGTGGGCTTGACCAAGGGTGCCTGGACCTGCTCGCCCGGGAGCGGCAGTCCCAGCGACTGGTAGAGGGCCAAGCCAGCTGTGCATGTGACAACGCTCAAGCCGGCAGCATCCTCGTAGGATACACCCTCGGGAATGCGGCAGACCATGTCGGCGGCGACCGATGTGTACTGGCAAAAAGCGCCCGCTGCGAGCGAGCACTCGTTGAGGCCTGGCACAGGTGCAAGCACACGGTCGCCAACCTTGAGCGATGTGACACCCTCGCCCACCTCGGCAACCTCGCCCGCAAACTCGTGGCCGCCCACGACGAGGCTCTTGCTGGTGGTGGCTGAGAAGTCAATCATCTTCCAGTCGGCAGGGTTGAGGGCAACGGCACGGACGGCGCAGAGGATCATGCCCGGAGCGGGGGCAGGCACGGGCACGGTATTGTCGACACGGTACTGGCCAGCACCGGCACACACGACAGCAGTTTGTGATCTCATGATGCCTGTGTAATCAAGAAGCAGTGGTAAAGCAGTAGCTGAGCTGTTTGTAGCTGTAGTGGGTATAAGAGCTGGCATGCAGTGTATATTATATCTCGCCGTGTCGTCTTTCTTTTTCTCTTGTTTTTCTGTTTCTTTTTGTATTCATTTTATCTAAGTAGTAGTTCTTTTTTTCCTATAGCAGATAGACTTTATCTCTTCTTTATTGGCCATGTATCACCGTACCACCCGGCTGTCTGACTGCGAGAGAAAGCTGTTGTACCGGTACTTCTTTAATATTTCCCTGTACATTAATTTTAATTTGTTTATGTTCTTGCCTAATTATCAATTTACGGAGTAGTTAATTATTGATAATGATAAATTGTCTTGCACTGCCCTGTCCTCAAGTTCTTTATCTTTTTTATATCACCTGTCATGACGTTGGCCGCCATTTTGGATGTTGATCCCCGTCACAAGTCACACGTCGTAACTACAACGTACTGTAGATTGTCTTGGACTATCTAGACATTTTATGACATTACCACTGACTCTACTTGTAGCCCCTTCTCCTCTCTCTTCTACCCTGTTGGTAACCTCTCACCCTGCATCAGTCTTAAGACTAGCTACGAAGCTGCATTAGCCAGGCAGTAGCCAGTAGTAGTCAGTAGTTGCAGCTGTCATGGTGGAAAAAAGCCAGGCCAGAGGTGTATATGTTTTATTTGTGTTTATTTTTGTTTATTATTCTGTTTCTGGTTTATTCGTTTCTGTTCTGGTACATGCCTTGGTGTGGTGTGTTGCTGCCGCCTCTTTTCGTCCTCGGCCCTTGCAATCCACTTCATCCTCCCTACTTGCACTTTCTTTTGTTTTTCTCTCTTTTCTCCCTCGAAATTTTCTCTTATTCGTATCCTCCACAACGGCAATCCTATAGGTGCCCCCCCCCCTTTGCTGCCCATCCAGACCTCTTATCCTCGGTGCTCCCCCATTTACTGTCCTATCCATCAAACTACAGAGCTCAACCAGAGAACCATGTCTCTCCCCTCTTCCCTGCTCCCACGCTCCCAGCCGATATATGCAGCTGCCCTGTAGTGCTCACCAGCAGTCATCCTAGCCGTCGTCATCGTCTCCATCCTTGCTCAGCTCGTCCTTACCGTCCTCTCCTCCTTCATCCTCATCTTTTCTTCACCTCTCCTTCTCGTGTTGTATTCGTCTGGTTCAAACACAGCCCACATAAGTAACACCTTCGTCACATGCCCCTGCAGACCAGTATGTCACATTCTCGATTTGTCCATTACATATATAAATAGGTAATTGTATATTACAACTTTACAAATATCCATTTCCTTCATATCGCACCACAAATATCCATAACTCAAACTCCGATTCCTTCATATCACACCATGCCACACCGTTTCTAAATATTTAAGCCCGCTACATCTACGTTGCTTCTATCTACATAGTACTTCGGCCGCCCTCACTTTTCAATCCTTCATGCGGTAAATCTATCTCGGATGACTCACAACTCACATACAGCCGTCCATCCTATTTGCTATGGCCTGGTCATTCTCGCGAGTAGAGCTACTGTAGTGCGAGCATAAGCGTGTTTGCCTTCCGTTTCCCTTGCCGCGTGATTTCGTCTGTTGGTTCATGTTGTTGGAAGTTCTCTTGGGACCTAGTCTAATCTTCCTACTGCCGTTCTTCTGCAGGTTGGTTGCTGTACCGGTCCCGTCTCCACGGAGCTTCGACCCGGACCCCAAAACCTTGCGGCTTTTGAGCAGCTTCAGCCACCAACTATGTGCTTCCCGGCTCCATTCCTGACCGTCTCTTCCTATCCAGGTGGATGGCGAGTTACATTTGGCTCTCTTGGGTCATCTATGGTAGTATTTGGTGTTTGGGGGCCGTATTCTGGATATATGTAAAATGGAGGAGCAGCGGGTGAGCTAACTACATGCATACCGTATTTGTTTTCCCGTCTTTAATGTCTTGTGTTTATTTATACCTGTACGTCCTTGCTATTTCCTCGTCTTAATGCTCATCTTGTCCCCTCTTCACCACGATTCTCTACGCCCAGACCGTCATGCCCTTACAATACTTGCTATAGTTCTGAACAAATGTAAATATACTTTCATCCGCCGTTATGCGCCTTACACCGTCATGAATTTTATGTTATATCTTGTCCTGCACTGCTCTACCGTCTGTCATGTATTTTACTATTTAACAAGACAGCGTCAAGCTACATGCATGCATGTCTAGCCTGTAGCCCTCACTGCCATGATTGACTCTGCATATCTCTGCTGCTTGATAAGCTGGTCGTATACTTTATCTAAACCTTCTCTACTTCAAGACTAATCGAAACAAACTCACTCGACTTCACGGAGACTCGAATCAACCGACAACAACCTCGTACTCAAACGGGATGGGTATCCTTAGAGTTGAACAGAACCTTTCTGCTCTAGTCTTATTCAGTTTGGCTGGTCCTTGTGCCGTTTTCTTGCTTTATATTCATGTCGTTGAACCTCTTTTTTTAATCGTTTCTTGTTTCTTGTTTCTTGTTTCTTGTTTCTTGTTTCTTTTTCCATTTGCTCTCTTCGTCAACTCGTTTTCAAGCCACCCACTCACTAGACTACAGTTGAGTCCTCTCTTCGTTGGCAAGCGTCATTTATTTAATGCTTTGGTTTATTATAACCTTGTTATTTTAATACTGGCTTTCAAATTTGTTTTCTACTTTTAAAATATTCTGTGGTACTGTCTCGTATCCCTCTCCATCTCCTCTCTTGGCCGTTGCTCTATTGCTCTCTTTTATTAAGCTGGTTGCTGATCCGGCCACCGACCTTCCCGCTGCTCACTGTCTCGTCTCACTGATGTTTCTCAGTCTCCCGTGTCTCCTCGGGCTTTCTCCTAGCTGTCTTGCATCGGCTCAGCTCCCCGCTGGATTCTTCCGCGTCCTGTCCTGGTTCCTTTCTCGCCCCCCACATCGCCACTTCCGCTTCAATGTTTCTCGTCTCGTCTCATAGTGACCACACACTCTCTCTATCTCCGTACCGCTCACTTCCCATACTGCGTTGGACTGTCCACACTAGGGGGGGGGGGTGTACACAAGACATCATGTAGTGGACCACTAGCGCCTCGTTTTATCCTCTTTGGGACAACAACGTCAGATAAACGTCGAGATAAAATAAGCAGAGACGCAGCGACTCTGCATCTCACTCTGGCTGCAACGCTCTTGTCGTTTGTACTCGGTATACTTCTCGTCCACCTTACTTCACCGAGTCCGCATGCACCATGCAACTATGCAAGGGATCCCAAGGCTTCAGCGGAACTACCCTTACTTTCTTTTGTTTTTGTCCTATTATTTTTCGTTGCCATCGTTCGAGCTCTCTCATCCTGTCGTCATCCACATCCAGTTGGTGAGCAGTCTATACTGGACTGGGCTGGACTGGCAATAGGCCAAGGCGATAAATGGTAGACTGAAAGACAGGATGGGCTAGCTGGCCGTCACAATCCACTCGGATGCATCAGCTAGACGACCACATCTCCGCCCTCGTCGACTCGTTTGACCATCTCGGCCACCCGCGACTATCCTACCCATCGTGTCTGTCGTGCCCATCGTGGCCATTCTGCCCAACCCAGACAACTACCCTGACCTGCCTTGGCCACACTTGGTCTACCTTGCTATGTCTACCCCGTCTATCCGGACGTGGGCCAGCCCAGACCGGGGGCCTAGCTCTAGCCTTTCTCTAGTCTGGAGCTCTTCCTCATCGTACCGTTGACATTGAGTCTATTATCTTGTTTGTCCTCGTCGAGTACCCTCTTCCTGCTTGTCTTTTGCAGCTGCTCTTGCTCCAGTCTGCTTATCTTGCCTTTTTATTACTTTTCTTCCTCTTGTTGCTGTCTCTCTTCCCCATCTCGCCTCGGCTCTATATCTCCCTCCTCCTCCTCACACAATCCATATTATTTCCTCTTGTTCTCCCTCTTCATCTCCTTCATCTCTTATCTTCACCTCCGTCATCTTCACTTTTATCACCCTGCCCATTCCAAATTATACTATACCTCGTTGTCTTGTTTGGTTCTCGAGTCTTGCCATCCATATTTCACAGACTCTTCGATTTCCCTTGACTTACACCTATCCCTCCGGTCACCATGGCCGGGACAAAGGCCATCCCGGAACCCATTGCGGTTGTCGGCAGCAGCTGCAGACTGCCCGGTGGCTCTTCCTCCCCTTCAAAGCTATGGTCTCTTCTCAAAGAACCTAGAGACCTTGTCAGAGAGGTCCCCCATAGTCGTTTTAACGTCCAAGGGTTCTACCATGAAGACGGCGAGCACCATGGCGTAAGTTTCCCAATCCTTGCTTTCCGGAATCATTCAAAGAAATAAGGGTGAAAAGAACTAACAGTCAGGCCACAAACGCAACACACTCGTACTTCCTCGACGATGACGAGGATGTTCGTGCCTTCGACTACAATTTTTTCAATGTCAACCCGCGTGAAGCTGAGGCCATGGATCCCCAGCAGCGCATCCTCCTCGAGACTGTCTATGAGGGCATGGAGTCCTCTGGCTACTCTCTCCAGTCGCTCAAGGGCTCCGACACTTGTATCTTTGTCGGCCAGGCCTCGGACGACTACTCAAATCTCCTCAACCGTGACCTCGATACTATCCCAAACTACTTTGCCACCGGTGCCGCGCGCTCCATCATGTCCAACCGTGTTTCCTACTTTTATGACTGGAAGGGCACTTCTGTATGTCTTGACACTGCCTGCTCCTCCAGTCTTGTTGCCGTCCACCTCGGTATTCAGGAGCTGCGCAATGGCACTTCCAAAATGGCCGTGGCCGCTGGTGTCAACCTGATTCTTGGCCCTGAAGTCTACATCTTCGAGTCAAAGCTGCACATGCTGTCGCCCACCGGCCGGTCACGCATGTGGGATGCTGATGCTGATGGCTACTCCCGTGGCGAAGGCTGTGTTGCTGTCTTCCTTAAGACTTTGAGCCAGGCCATTGCCGACGGCGATCACATTGAGTGCATTATTCGCGAGACAGGCCTCAACCAGGACGGTCACACACCCGGTATTACTATGCCCAGTCCAGACGCACAGGCTACCCTCATCCGCGCCACCTACGCCCGAGCTGGCCTCGACCTGTCACGTAAAGAAGACCGCTGCCAGTACTTTGAGGCTCACGGCACAGGCACCCCCGCAGGCGACCCCGTTGAGGCGGAGGCAGTTTACCGCGCCTTTTTCTCCGACGCCGAGCCGCAGGCTGACTCCGACGAGCCCCTCTATGTCGGCTCTATCAAGACCGTGCTCGGCCACTTGGAGAGCGGTGCTGGTCTGGCTGGTTTCCTCAAGGCCTCTCTCGCTGTTCAGCATGGCATCATCCCCCCCAACATGCACTTCAACTCTCTCAATGCCAAGATCACACCATTCTACCACCGCCTGAATGTGCCGACAAAGGCCCTTCCGTGGCCGCAACTGCCTAAAGGCACACCACGGCGTGCTAGTCTGAACAATTTCGGGTTTGGTGGTACCAACGCCCATGCCATTATCGAGGCTTGGGAGCCAGAGACTGCTCTGGCGGAGGTTGTCGACGTCGCGGAGACATCTCCCAGCAACAGCAACATCCCCCACGGCCCGCTTCTGTTCTCGGCCAACTCAAAGTCGGCCCTTGTTGCATCTGCAACAGCCTTCTCAGAGTACCTTTCTGGCCTCGACAAGGATGCTCCTCTGTCCCTCTCAGACCTAGCATGGACTCTGCAGCAGCGCACTGCCTTCTCCTACCGTGCTTACGTGTCGGGCACTACCCGCAACGAGCTCATTGACAGCCTTTCCGCCGGGCTCAAGATTGCCACACGGCCCGAGGAGGCTGGCCCAAACACTTTTGTCACAGATGCCATATCGGTCACAAAGGCCCTGCCGCCCCGTATTCTCGGTGTCTTCACCGGCCAGGGTGCCCAGTGGCCTGCCATGGGCTCGGCCCTATACGCACACAGTGCTCTCTTCCGCAGCTCGCTGCAATCCCTCGAGTTATCCTTGACCGAGCTGCCTGAGGCTGACCGCCCCGCCTGGTCCTTGACAGAAGAGCTCATCAAGCCTGCCGCAACATCGCGCATCAAGGAAGCTGCCCTGTCCCAGCCCTTGTGCACTGCCCTACAGATCGCACTCGTCGATCTACTCAAAGCTGCTGGTATTGAATTTAGCGGTGTCGTGGGTCACTCTTCTGGTGAGATTGCTGCAGCCTATGCTGCCGGCTACCTATCTGCATCTGACTCTATCCGCATTGCCTATCTGCGCGGTGTCCACGCCGAGAAGGCCAAAACCGGCCCCAAGCCCGGTAAGATGATGGCCGTCGGCATGTCCTATGACGAGGCCGTTTCCTTCTCGAGCAAGGACAAGTATGCAGGACGTATTGTCGCTGCTGCTAGCAACTCTCGCTCGAGCACCACGCTGTCCGGTGATGCAGATGCCATTAGTGAGGCCGAGGCACAGCTCAAGGCCGACGGTGTCTTTGCACGCGTCCTCCTAGTGGACACCGCCTATCACTCGCATCACATGAAGCTGTGCTCCGACTCTTACCTTGAGAGCCTCAAGCAGTGTAATATCACCGTCCTTGCTCCCGGTGTTGCTCCCGATGCAGGCTTCACCTGGTTCTCAAGTGTGCATGGCACCGATGGCCGCAGCATCTACGAGCCATCCACATTCAAAGACACCTACTGGGTGGATAACATGGCCCAGCCTGTGCTGTTCTCCCAGGCCCTCGACCGTGCCATCACCGAGTCCCACTGCTATGACATGGTCCTCGAGGTTGGCCCACACCCGGCCCTCAAGGGCCCTGCCAGCGAGGTGCTGCGCACACTTACTGGTGTTGACCTGCCCTACACAGGCGTTCTTTCACGTGGCGCCAACGATGTTGCCGCATTCAGCAGCGCCCTCGGCTTCGTCTGGAGCCACTTCCAGTCTTCTGAGAAGACGGTGGTGAATTTTGATGGCTTCCGCGAAGCCTGTATCGGCAGCAGTACTGCCCTTCGGACAAAACCGCGCCTTGTCAGGGACCTGCCTGCCTATGCCTGGGACCACGATGTGCCTCTCTGGAAAGAGTCCATCGTGTCCAGAAAATTCCGTCTTCGCAACGACCGGCCTCATGAGCTGCTGGGCACCGTGACCCCTGTCGGCAATAACCAAGAGATGCGCTGGCGCAATGTTATGAAAATCAATGAGCTTGAATGGCTGCGCGGTCACGTTTTCCAGAACCAGATTCTGTTTCCTGCCGCCGGCTATGTGTCCATGGCCGTCGAGGCAGCAGTCCACCTCGCCAAGAAGAACACTACTGCTATGAGCGGTGAGGTCGCGGAAACGGTCCAAATTGTCGAGCTGCAGGATCTGCAGATCCACGCAGCCATCACCATTGATTCTGACGCAGCTGGCACTGAAGTACTCTTTGTCATCCGTGTCGTGGACCGCGACGATTCGCTCCACCAGATTGTCGCCGAGTTCAACTGCTACTCTGGCAGTGTCGATGGCACGACAAACGACGCCGAAAAGGTCAACTTTAGCGGCCGCGCTATCATTACTCTCGACAGCGTCGAAGATGCGTCTGCGCTGCCACCGCGTGTCGCGCCTACCCTTCCCATGGCCGACGTTGACGTCACCCGCTTCTACCGCGAGCTCGAGAAGATTGGCCTGCGGTACTCGGGTGACTTTGTGGTTGAGTCTGCCCAGCGCCGCCTGGGTTCTTCCACTGCCATGATCAACCGCCCTACCACCAACGGCCAGCTCATTGTTCATCCCGCCACGCTGGACGCAGCCTTCCAGGGCGTTATGGCCGCGTTCTGCTTCCCCGGTGACGGCCGTATGTGGACAAGCTACCTTCCAACAGGCATTCGCACAGTCCGTGTCAACGTGGCTGCTGCCAAGCTGCGGATGCAAGAGAGCGGCGAGAATGTGTCGCAGGCGGTTGCGGACTGTTACCTCCGCGATGCCACCAGCAAGGTCATCTCAGGCGATCTCGACCTGTTTAATGCAAACGACAGCAGTCTCTGCGAGGTGCAGATCACTGGCCTCACCTGCTCGTCTTTCACTAAGCCTGGCCCTAGAAACGACCGTAAGACATTCTCAAAAATGGTCTGGCTGCCCCAGGTGGCTTCCGGTATCAGCCCGGAGGACCAGCCTCTCGTCAAGGATGAAATGTTTGAGGAAATCAATACCCTTGATCGCATTTCTGTCTACTTTTTGCGGCGTCTGCTCGAAGAGGTCAGCGAAGAGGAGTTTGCCGCAGCTGAGTGGCAGTACCAG
This sequence comes from Ophiostoma cf. undulatum, assembly GCA_022392935.1. Classification (NCBI taxonomy): domain Eukaryota; kingdom Fungi; phylum Ascomycota; class Sordariomycetes; order Ophiostomatales; family Ophiostomataceae; genus Ophiostoma; species Ophiostoma cf. undulatum. Next base: position 1,018,229 of record JAKRGL010000049.1, read on the forward strand.
TCCGTCCGGGGCTGGGCCAAGGACTACCTGCTACCTAAGATCGACTCTGGCCAGCACAGACGCCTCAAGCCATCGTGCATCAATGACACAGCCGAAATGGTCCAGGGTTGGGTCGAGAAGTACGGCCACAATGTTGACATGGAGCTCGCATGGGCTGTAGGCAACAACCTGCCAGCCATGGTGCGCGGCCAGGTCCCGACTCTGCAGGTTCTTATGGAGAACAACCGCCTCAACCGCCTGTACAAGGATGGTGTCGGTATCGACCTGGTGTATGCCCAATTCAATGCCCTCGTCAAGCAAATGAACCACCAGCACGCTGGCCTGCGCGTCTTGGAGATTGGTGCCGGTACTGGTGGTGCTTCCGTTGGTGCTATCAAGGCCTTGTCACCGCACTTTTCTTCATACACCTACACCGATATCTCGCCGGCGTTCTTTGAAAAGTCCAAGCAGCAGTTTTCGCAAGAGGAGCTGGCCAAGATGGAGTTCCGCGTGCTCGACATTGAGCGCGACCCCCTTGAGCAGGGCTTTGACGAGGAAGGTTACGATCTGGTCCTCGCTTCCAATGTCCTGCACGCCACTGAGTTTCTATCCAGAACGCTGGCAAACTGCCGCAAAATCACTAAGCCCGGTGGCCGCATGATCATCATTGAGCTTACTGGTGACGCTATTTACACGTCTTTCATCATGTCTGGTCTTCCCGGCTGGTGGCTGGGCAGAAACGATGGCCGTCGCTACGGCCCGCTGGCGAGCGAGGCTCGCTGGGACATGCTGATGCAGGAAGCCGGCTTTTCTGGCGTTGATGTGTCGTGCAGCGACCTCGACGACTTTTACGGCCTTGTCATGAGCACGCAGGCCGTCGACAACCGTATCTCACTCCTGCGTGAGCCTCTGTCAGTCGGTACCTGGGGCAACGCCGGCAGCACTATGGCAACGTCCCCCATCACCAACTTTGTGCTTGTCGGTGGCAAGACGATTGCTGTCAACCGCACGGCACAGACTGTCCGTCGCTTACTGCGCCCCCTTGGCGTGAATATTCTTCTCGTGCCCGGTGTTGAAGACCTCGCAACACAAGCGATCCCAGTCGGTGCCGCTATTCTTTGCTTGTCTGATCTAGACGAACCCATGTTCAAGGATCTGAACGAGCCTAAATTCAAGGGTATGCAGAGCATGATCCTCAACTCCAGCGCCCTGTTGTGGGTGACCAAGAACCGTCGCACTTCAGAGCCCTACTCCAACATGGCCATCGGCATGGCTCGCGTGATTGCTTTCGAGTCACCGCATCTGGTCATGCAGTTCCTCGACGTCGACGAGTTCCAGGGCGGACTTGGTAACAAGGCTACAGCCGAGGCAACACTATTTGCCGAGACTCTTCTCCGCCTCGTGTACCTCAACAGTCCCGATTTCAGCGATGTCTTCTGGATTCGCGAGACGGAGCTCTGTCTCCAGGACGGTCGTGTATTTGTGGCACGCATTGTTGATGATGGCGAGCTCAACGACCGTCTCAATGCCGACCGCCGGGCAATCACCAAGAAGCTTCTGCTCGGCGGCCCTGGCCAAGCCGGTATGAGCAACATAGAGGTTGTTCAAGAGTCTGGAAGCATCCATGTGCTGGAGTCTGAGCCCATCCATCTGTCAAGCAGCGTGCGCACAGCAGAAGATGAGGAGGCCAGCCACCAGATCAAGATCCAGGCATCGTCTTTATACCCAGTGCGCACCCGGGATGGCAAGACTTTTTATATTGGTGTTGGCGAGGATCTTCATGACAGCAACAAGGCTGTGCTTGTGCTTAGCGCAGACAACGGATCTGTTGTTCAGGTTGCGCCCACAAATATCGTTGAGATTAGCGGTGATCTAAGCAAGCCCGAGATTCTGCAGGATGTTTTGCGTGACCTAGTGGCGGAGAGCCTGACGTCCGATACCGAGGGAACACTCTGGGTACATGGAGGCGACAGCGACCTGATTGAGCGCCTTGTCGTCAAGACTGCCGAAAAATCCATCAAACTGGTGTCGACCACTGCCAGCGGCATCAGCACTGAGGCGAGACACCGCAAGCAGGTTTCGATTCACAGATACGATACAGAGCGGCGCATCCTGAGCCTGCTCCCCAAGGGCCACCTCACATATGCCAACCTCAACGTGGCGGCCGAGTCTGAGGCACTCAGTCGTATTGTACGCAACACATCGAGCCTGTCAAGCGACACCACTGTGGATGTGCGGCAGCTGTTCAAGACTGTCCAGAACTGCCAGTCTGTGGGCCTGAGCCTGTCCCTGCTGGAATTAACAGCAGCTCTGCACCGCGGTCTGGAGTCTGCAAAGCTCATCAAGGACAGTACGAGAGCTGGCGGCCTTGCTGACAACATCGTGAGCATTGAGAACGTCCCCAACCTACCCGCGGGCAGCCTGCCTCCCACACAAGTCATCAGCTGGGCAACGTCAACTTCTGTTTCAGCAGAGGTATTCCCTACATCGTCCCTAAGCCTGTTCAAGTCGGACAAGACCTACTTCTTGGTGGGTCTGACGGCTGAGCTAGGTCTGTCTATCTGCGGCTGGATGGCCGACCACGGTGCGAGCCACATTGCCATTGCCAGTCGCAACCCCAAGGTTGACGAGGCTGTGCTGGAGGACCTCAAGCGCAGAGGTGCTACAGACATGCGCGTGTTTGCACTGGACATCTCGGACAAGCAGAGCCTTCTAGATGTGCACGCAACCATCAAAGCCGAGATGCCGCCGATTGCAGGTGTAGCCAATGCGGCCATGGTGCTGCGCGACAAGCCCTTTGATAACTGCACGGTGGACGACTTCAAGTACGTCTTTGGCCCCAAGGTGGACGGCAGCCGGTACATGGACGAGCTGTTCTCGACGCCGGGTGAGCTCGACTTCTTTATCTTCTTCTCGTCGCTGGCAAGCGTGATTGGCAACAAGGGCCAGTCCAACTATGCCGCGGCCAACATGTACATGCACACGCTGGCAACGCAGCGCCGCCAGCGTGGTCTGCCCGCCTCGGTCATTGACATTGCCATGCTTCTGGGTGTGGGCTACGTTGACCGTGCCCTGGACCAGCTTGAGAGCCGCCTTGTCGGCGTGTATGGCTATGTCGGTCTCTATGAACCCGAGATGCACAACATCTTTGCATCGGCCATTCTCGCAGGCCACCCCAACTCGTCCATTGGCAATCACGCGCCGCAGATCATGACAGGCATCCCGGCTAACGCAGGCCGACGCTTCTCGACCAAGCCGCTCTTCTCGCAAGTACTTCAAGAAGAAGAGCAGGTGGCCAGCATGGCGGGCAGCAAGACGGAGCTGTCGACGTGCGTGCTAGGCCAACTGGCCGAGGCCGCCAAAAAGGGCGACGCAACGCTCAATATTCTGGAAGCAGCATTCTCGCGCAAGGTTGAGCTGATTCTTCAGTTGCCCGCCGATAAGATCGAGACCAAGGTGCCCCTGATCAAGCTGGGTATTGACTCGCTGGTGGCAGTTGAGCTGCGGTCGTGGTTCCTCAAGGAGCTCAACATTGACATGGCCGTGCTGAAGTTCCTGGGCGGCTCATCGATTCTCGACATTTGTCGCGATGCTCTCGGCCAGCTCTCGCTATCGACGGCTCCCAAGGAGGCCAAGCAGACCGCCGAGACCAAGGAGGCGGAGAATGCTGCCGAGGTTGTCGCCAAGGCCCCAGAGGCAACTCCCATTGTCGCTTCCGAGGCCATCACCAAGCCCACAACGGAGTCTGTCCCCGGGGTCGCAATCGAGGCGACACCAGAGCCATCATCAGACTCTATCACCGAGTCAGTTGCTGGATCTGCAACCGAGTCCAGCTCTGAGCCTGCAGAGCGGGTGGTTGAGGCCACACCCGAGGTCATCTCTGAGCCGGTGACCGAGTCCGAGACAGCAGAGCCTGCAATCGAAGTTGCTGGGGCTGTTGAGTCTGTTGATACAGCGCCTGTAGTGGAAGCCATTGAGCTTGACACTGAAGCTGTTGAGTCCACTGTCGAGGTCGCTGAGCCCATCATCGAAGCAACTGAGCCTATTGTCGAGGCAACTGAGCCTCTTGTCGAGACCCCAGAGGCCACAGAAACTGTTGAGATCTCCACTCCCGCAACTGAGATCTTAGTTGGGCCCAGTGTTGAAGCTCCCGCCGAGGTTGCCACCGAGACCGCTGCTGCGCCCACGGATGAGCCAGCGATTGAGGCTGTGGCCGAGGCCACGATTGAGTCTGTTGAAGAGGCCGCTCCTACACCGGAAGAGGAGCCTGCAGCTGAGGCTACCAGCGCAGCCACCACTAAGCTTGAGACTGCTGCGAAGCATGAGATCACCAAGCTTACCATCGAACCTGAAGCCACAGGCGAGCTGATGGTCGAGCCATCAATTAGCTCATCTGTGGCGGTGTCCGAGGACACGCCTTGCAGCCCAACAACTGCACCGACTGAGTCGAGCAGTGATGATGGGCGCCCCAGAACACCGGTACACGATCACGACGAGACGTTCAGCTCGCCATCGGTTGCCTGTACCCCATCGACACCATCGTCGACACCATCGTCGACCCCCATGAGCACGCCGGGCTCTGTCAACACGGCCAAATCTCCTTGAGTCTGTAAGAAATCAAACATCCAGCAAAAAAAGAAGAAAAATTAAACAAATGATAAATCGACGAAAAATGAGGGCAGGCTCCTTCAACAATCAACGATATAATGACCGAATGGGAAATTGAGGAAATGAAACTAAGCAAACGAACGGAACGAGATTGAAGACCAGCGATCCAGCGATAACATAGAACAATACTATGATATAATAAAACATAATACACTTAAAGCAGTACATTTTCGCATTTTGTGATATCAACTTGGAATGATGAAGAGTAGAGCAGTTATGGAACGCGTTTGTAGCGATGAAAGGAGATCGCGATGGCGGTGAGACGCGGCAGTAATGTCTGTGGGCCGGGTCCACCTTTGGGTGTACTACGTACGTACGGTGTAAGTGGTGAGGCTCCACAATGTGCGCATCGTCTCGACCAGTATGTATTTAAGACTTGGCTGGTTTTATTGTAAGCCTTGAGTTGATTTTACTGGGCTCATACAAGGGTTTCTGGGTTGTTTTTTTCGGTGGTTGGTTTTTTATTTCCTTTTTGCTTTTACAGATTAAAATCCTTCCGTAATTAATTTAGATAATTTTTACTAAGATTTAAAATATCAAAATATTTAGACATAAATCGAAAGGGTTGACTTGTTGCAATATGCTTTGGCTCGTAGCAGATACTTCAAATTAAAGTGACTACAGCTCGTTATTTTCATCCTACCTATATTACCTATCTATTCCAATAATAATAATTATTAAATGCTAAATATAAAAGCGAGAAGCCGAAAGCCGGAAGAAGAAGGAGCCCGTGTTCTCTTTCTCTTTCCTCATCTGATCCGGCATCAGCCAGCGAACCGAACGCAAACAAAACAGCAGTCTGCCACTTGGGTTTGGTCGGCCCGTGTCTTGTCATCACTCACTGATCAGGAAAGAATGTGCTGCTACATTACAGGCCAGGAAGGAGCGACCGAGAAGGTTGCTAGATAGAGAAAGAGACACCAGCAACCTAGGAGCAGCCTCGAAGGGGAGATGGGCTGGCTTATTAAACAATATAATAACAAGAAAACTCGCATCTGGCCACTTTGATCTTATGCTGCACTATCTCCTTGGAAACAGTTTGTTTGCGTTGCGTTTCGACACCACAAACTCTCTACCCATCCTTTCATCAACCACGCCATACAATGTGTATGTCCCCCTACTTTCCCTCCTTCTTGGAGGGCTACGTCTGCATCTCAAAGGAAGAAATGGACGATATCACAGCAGGCCTGGAGACTGCTCTTGATAGGAAAGTTGGCTATGCCCAGCTTTTCGGCGCACACGCCTTGGGTGTGGTGACGGGAATTCTGACCGTCATCATTGCCATCTACTGGATCGCCAACAGAAGAGCTTACACCCCCATCACTCTTGATGGCAGTTCTTCTACCACAAATGAATGGCAGGAATGGATAGATTGGCAGCCATGGTGGTCAGTCGACAGCGATGAAGGCTACGTTAGCCTCGAAGACGGAGACAGAGGTGACAATGACGACGGTGAAGATGGTGACGAAGGGGGTGCCGGCGGCGACGACAACAACGACTAGAACGACGACTGCTACGGCCTGGGGAACTCTGGCTAGGTCATCAAAGCAGATCCTTCCCTGGAGGGCTTTGTGTTTGCCACCGACGACGAGCAAGGTGGCATAACTACAATGGCACTGCAAACGCATCAAAGATCACATATCTAGTTCTGGTCATCTTGGGAATCAAACACACCTGTCTCATCTCTCCATCATCTGCACATCACCAACAATCCATCTCCGAGCAATTCATGGTTGATAACGTCTTTGCTTTGCCAGGCTGGTGGATTTAAAGCTCGCAGAATATATAATCTCATTTATAATGATAAATATAGAGATTTACAATATCTGTGCCAGAGAATAATGCATAGTTGATACAATCCTGAAATAAAACAAAATAAAAAAATAAAACTAAACAAATTAGTGATCACATTTCATCAAACATTGCCAATCCATGACACGACATAGCAGACGACAAATAGTATTCATAGACCTATAAGTTGATTTTAGAATATACCGCTTTGTTGTCCTGTCCCTTGCAATGTTGTCTTGGCATCTGATGAGCCACTATGATATTTCCTCACCTATGCATCAGATACATCAGATGTATCGGACTGTCTCGAAGATTCCGCCTTGCCATCTGTTTCTCGTGTTTCAGTATCCCCCCCCACACGCATAGCCCGTTCTCCATGTTTCTATTCGGGCGTGAAACCCGTTGACATGTCTAGAGCATATCGTCACATCTAGACGCAGTCACATTATCACCACCAACAGTATTTTTTCACTCCAATTTGTCGCAAAGATTTTACTCCATCAACCGAGGATGACAAATTTCCTAGCCTTGTTCTCTGGTGGCAGTTTATCCCATTGGGCCTTGCTGATGGTAACCATGCCTCTACGGTAGGCCACACCCTGCTGCCACTCCACGAGCATTAGATTATAGCTCTGGATATGGCCACAGCCAGGCTTGTGTTGGGTGCTGCTGCATCCAGTGTTTCTTGCCGGTTTGCGGCAAAGGTCGTCGCTCTGATCACTTGATGCGTTAGAGGACAAGAGAATGAACTCACCAGTGCGCTCCGTTTTACCCTCGTTGCCATACAGCCGCAAAAGATCCGAGGTCTCAGTCAAACAGTCGCCCGCGGGCGAATAGATATCCGCGTAGATACCAACCTCTATACCACCAGGAACAAGATTGCATGCCGACCCAGGTCCATACTGCAGCTGGTCAGTGTGGTGGCGGAGTGGTAGCTGTACCGTCTGTGCAGTAAAGCAGAGAAGGCCGAAATCAGACACGAAACCGAGATCGGAAAGGCTCTCATTTTTATTTCCAGTTGCACTTTCAGACTTCTTGAGGGGTCTAGAAGACTTGAAATATTCGAGTGCTTCTTTAGCCCCTTCTGCGTTCTTCATTTCTAGATAGCTGAGATAGTGCTCTGTCCCTCTGCCACCTAGCTTGAGCGGCGCATGTAGCTCAACCTCACTCACGATAGTGCCACCACAAGGGTCCATAAATTTGACGGCAGCCGTTGTCGACAGCCAAGACCATGACGGAAACGGCATATTTATCTGGGTATTTGTTGCCCCAACAGTAACGGTGTGCTGTTCGCTGCGGGCATGGTTGGCCAAGCATGTGTGCTTCTGCTTCCATAAAAGACTGGCGTGCAGGTTGGACGACCAGGGATGGGCCCAAAGATAGCGGGCACCAGGGCGTGACTGCACGGGAAACTGCTGATTGAGGAAATCGAGAACGCCAGCAAACGCCCAGAAAGCATCACTGCCATGCTTGAGGGTGCGCTGGGAGAACCGCTCGGCGCTTGTGCAGTAGAGTGAGTTGAGGCACACGAGCGGCCGGCGTGCAGGCAGGAAACGCAGCAGAGAATTGCGCTCAGTCAGACGCAAGCGAACACCACCGCTGTCAGCAGCACAATGCACATACAAATCCGTATCCATGTCTTCGCGCCAGGTATGTGTCTGGCATGACCAGTAGACGAGCTGTTCCGTGAAGACAAGAGCACGGCGTGAACGGAGGCTTTCCTGGTACGTACAACCGCGGCTGTCCCAGCGTGTCCACTGGAGAACATCGGCAATATCGCCTTGGTTGGCAATGTATTCGTTTCCGTTGATGGTCTCGCTTGTCTGGCATGATTTGCGCGGTGAACGCAGACCAGCCAGGCCCCCATTTGCATCCGTGCCCGATGCCGCGACAACAACCAGTTGCGCGCGCTCGTACAGCTGTACCATGAGCGGTAACTGTTGCTGCTTGTCGCTGGCGTCGTCCTGAACAATGCACAGCGAGTCAACCCACAGATATCTCAGGCCAAGGTCGCGTGTTAGCCCCATGGCATCCGATATTGTTTGTGGAAGTGGTGCACTGTCCAGGCCACCTGCTGCAGAGTATGCCGCCAGCAGATTCCGCAGCATCAGTGGCTCCGCCGTTGCGCCCCAGACGTATGAGAGTGCTACAAACTCGTCGGCAAGTGTGCCCGAGACGATACGCCGGTCTTGGACGTCGATGAGTCTGACGCTTTCGCTTCTGCTTTCACTTTTGCTCTCGATTCCAGCCTGCGTCCCGTTACCAAAACCCCTGCATTCGGGGTGGCTGTCCCGACACTTATCCAACCATCGTTTCATCCTCTCCTTGCTGGCCAAGGGCGGAACCAGCAGACCACGCACCTTGTCGCCCGACCCATCAGCATTCAGACGAATCGTCTCGCCGCTTGTTCTCTTCTTGATGATTGTCCCAGCTAGTGTCCTCAGCTGTGGCGAGCTGCCATCAGTCAAGTGCACATCGATAACCCGCCCGGCCGCTGAGAAGCTTAGAGTATGGCGCCCCGTCTCTTTGTTAAAGCCTGGTATAAACTCCTCGCGCACGCGCAGGTCAGCGACGACGACACAGGCGCCAAAGGCCGTTGCATCGCCTGTCTGCATCAAGCGCACATGGTTGACGGGCGCCACCAGCAGACGACAGCCAGGACAGGACTGCGGACCGAAGAAGTCGCGCACAGGGGCTACTTGGAAGCGATAGTACGTGTTCTGGCATGGGGCCTTGTAGCTGGTCGGCGGCTCGTTGAAGACCTTTTGGCACTTCAAACAGATGTCTGTTGATGTAGTTGTTACTGGTCCAGTTTGGGTGTTTTGGCAGTTGTCTATCGATGGCTCCATTGTAACAGATGCGGAAAATTTTCAGTGGTTAACAACAAATGCATAATGCCGACTTGGCAGCCAACTTGGCCGTTGACGGGGACCTGTATTGTGAGCTTATTAGGACAACATATCGTGATACGAGACGGCGTTGTAAGATGCGGCCATAGCGTGTCAGGATAATACATATCAGCGATCAGTGAGCATGGTGAGACTATATTCTGCCGTGTGACACCGCCCTGGCATAATTAACCGATTACCGCTATTAATACCTTCCACTAATCATACGTATCATTTATGTATTTATTTATGCAACATACTTTAATCACTCTCATACTGCTACTGTACGTCTCATATTGGCGCCGTACTCTAATTGGCCATCTGTCTGCACCACCACGGCGCGTTTGCTGCCAGGTCCATTGCTCTTTCCTCTTTTGCACAGCCCCCCGCACCGAGCACTGCCACAATTCGGGAATAAATACACATTATCGCTGCCCCACTTCCATGCGAAAGGCTGACTTGCTGTTCTGCCTGTGGTAGTGTATTCTGTCGTCTGGAAGTCGACGAGTCTGCCTCGTCGTTTCGCGCTCTGTTGTCGCTCTCTCGTCACCAAACCTTTGTTGCGCCCTCGATATTCGCACGGAGTCGTGCTCGCGCCCATCCTCAAACCCCTTCCTACAGAGTCGCAGACAATACTTGCCTGCAGCAGCAATTGCCTAGCAAGGCAGGTACCACGCGCCCCTCCTTCCCATTGCTCCCCTGTCCTCACTCCTGGCTCCTACCCCGCTGCGCACAGTGTCTCACCCAGCATAGACACACCATACTACACCACCGTCTACATACCTCTAATCATCCCGGCTAGGGTGCTTGCATTATCTAAGACGTCGTCTATTCTCGTACCAGACCGAGTGGCCTGCGATCCTCGCCGGAAACAAGAATAGAAAAAAAGAAAAACAAAACAATCAGCCAAATATACAATTACAGACTAAAAATCATCACATAATTCCAAGCGACACCCACACCCCCTTCGACCTCCTCGACAGGAAACGAAACGTCCTACCTCTCATACCCTACCTCTCGCGCTCTCTTGTCCTCCTCGTCTCCTCATTTTTATCAAACCCCCCTCCCCCCCTTCTTCACCATGGACCAGCTTCAGCCTCCTCGAGGCCGGTCGCCGGTGCCCGCCGATCAGGACTCGCTCAATATAAAGCAAAGCCACTCTCCGTCCACTTCGCCTGCCCACGCCTTTGATACCAACCTTCAAGCTACCTCCTCCAACACCAACTCCCTCGGTCTGGGTCTAGCTCTCGACTCCTCATCCCAAGCCTTTACTACTGCTGCGGCGTCTGCTACTACTGCCGCTACTGCTCAGCCTGACCTTGCCAACCTGCCCAACTACGGTGCTGGCGGTTCAGCCTCGTACCTCTCTGCCCCGCAGCCGCAGCCTGATCTCTCTTTTGATCCCACTCTATCCTACGCCGACCAGACATCTGTCGACCCCAACGGTGGCGCCGCCTACAACCAGGGCTTCATCAACCCACAGCAGGCGTTCCCCCAGCAGGAGGACTTTACCATCTTCCCCCCCGCGCCACAAGACCAGCTCTCCGCCACACTCTTTGAACAGCAGCAGCACCAACATCATAACATGGCAACTTCGCAAGCCCATCACAGCCCTACCCCACCACACATGCTCAACATTGAGTCTCATCCTGGCTCGGCCCATCAGTCCCCGTCCTTCAACCAGCACCAGTTTGTCCAGCCCATGGCTCAGCCTATAGGCCAGCCCATGGGACGGCACTCGCGCAACACGTCGCTAGCACCTGAGGCAGCGCTCCTCAGTGAGTGGAGCGTGCCACACTTCCAGGGCCACCGCCGGACAGCGTCCGAGTTTTCGGATGCATCGTCTATCGGCGGCCACTCACCGTCACTGGGTGGGCAGGACACCTTTGAGGGAATGGCCCATGTCAACAGCTCACCCATGATCCGGCCCGACGAGGGCGCAGATGTGTACCAAGAGCTGCACGGCATCAATAGCTTCAGCATCTCCAATGGCTACGTTGGCCATAGTCCTGCACACAGCCCGTCCATCTCGCCACGTATTCTGCCCCAGACAATACCAGAGGCCAACCCGAACACTCCCTTCATGCTGCAAGGCCCCAACGATGGAAGCTACACCTCTTATCTAAATGCGCCACAGGAGGCATTTCCCCAATTGCCATTAAGCAGCGACCTGGCCCACGGGTTGCCGCAGATGGCTGCACCCACAATAGAGATCGACTATGCCCCTTCGACATCAGTACCAAGAAACATGTTTGAGGGCAAGTCAATGGACACAGACGCACTAACTCCACCAGACCAGCGCGGTATGTTTTTGTATTTATTGGATTTGTTTTGAAGTTCCTGACACTATACTAACAAATCAGGACGCCCAAGACGCCGTGCGATCACGGATCCCTACAGCGGTAGTGCAGCTGGTGGGGGTCGGCAAGCGCCTGGTACGACCGGTGGTCTATCACCTCATCTTGCATCTGATCTGGGCGGACGTGGTGACCCGTCACGATCGCTGTCTCCCATGGAGCGCTCTGGCAGCGCTGTGGCCGGCAACCGCAGACGCCTGTCGACGTCAGCCGTTCCCAACAATCTAATGGCTCTGCGTCTAGCAGACCCCGAGTTTGCTGCAGCCAACGCGGCCGACGGTGGTGCTGGTGGTGCTGGTGGCGCTACAGGACCTGGCACCAAACGTGCACAGAAACACCCGGCCACATTTCAGTGTACATTGTGCCCCAAGCGCTTTACGCGGGCATACAACCTCAGATCGCATTTGCGCACCCATACCGACGAGCGCCCATTTGTCTGCAACTTCTGTGGGAAAGCCTTCGCGCGCCAGCACGACCGTAAACGCCACGAGAGCCTACACAGTGGCGAGAAAAAGTTTGTCTGCAAGGGCGAGCTCAAGGCCAGCAGCGAGTGGGGTTGCGGACGCAGGTTTGCGCGTGCTGATGCTCTTGGTCGACACTTTAGATCCGAGGCGGGACGCATATGTATCAAACCCCTACTCGACGAAGAGTTCATGGAGCGGAACCGCGTGTGGCAGGAGCAGCAGATGCAGGCACATGCTGCGGCAGCCCAGCAGCAGAGCATGCAGAGCATGCTCATGACACAGCCGCTGCCCCCCCAGATCGACCCCAACACGGGCTACCCGATCGATGCGGCCGGCAACTATGCGCTGCCAGCCGCATTGCTGGCACAGTACCCTGCACTAGCACAGGTCAACTGGTCTACGGTCGACATGAGTGGGGCCGGATCGGGCATGGAAGACGACATTAGCGGACGTAGCAGTTTTGATGCCAGTGACTTTGACGACGGCGATGATGGCGGATATGTTTCGGGCCCGGGCACGGGTTACGGCGAAGGCGGAATGGGCGAGAACTTTGGCGAGATTGGCTACAACTCTGATATCGGCGCCCAGTAGTCATTTTTTTATGTCTTTCCTATCATGTTTTTTCTCATGTTTACTTTTCTTTTTCCCCTTTTATTTCCCCTGCACCTCTTTGGTCTGTCTTTCTCTGTCCTGTTTTTTACGATTTGACGTCGGGGCATCTTTACGACTTTTGCTGGGGTTCTGAGTATGTCAGCTAAGCAATTTGTTCCTTGGCTGTGCACTGGTCTATGTTTTATCCTCTTCTTTTCTTTGTTTTTTTACGTCCGCCTATCCTCGTTTATTGCTCTACATATTTTGAATATTGCTTGCCGGTATCATACCTTGTCTATAGACTTATCAGCTATTGTTTCTTGCATTTCAAGTTCTCCCCAACGAATTATTTTTGATTATTTCCATTACCACAGCATTTTACATCGGATTGAAAATATAGCCTTTGACGTTCTCTGATACAATGAAAGCCACTATAGCCCATCAATCATGCGATCGCGAGGAATATGCCGTCACTATTTCCTATGTGCATGTCAGATAAGCGAGCGGTCGTAAAGTTGGCCGGCTACCAATCAGCAGCCAGGTCAGCTGTCTGACATCCCCGACTGCCGCCAACATCCCAAAATGTTATTTCCGACTTCTCAGCCTTGCATGTGGTCTGACGGCCAATGTGTTTTTAGGACGAGGCTGGGGGAACAATAAAGTTACGGTGATATGAATAGAAAATAGAAAAACAGGCTTCAGAAAGAAATCACTGACAAATCATGGGGTTATCGTATTCCCGCAGAGAGAAGACTAGCAGACATATGTAATAAGAGGAAGAGAAGAGAGAAGGTTAAGAAGACAATAATGAGAAATGAAGAGGGCCTGGCTGGATTATTCAGCAAATTTGACAATTTTACGTCATGACCCGCCAGAGTAGACGTGTCGGCTCTTTGTCTATGCACACTACTCCCAGTCCACACCCACTCTGTCACCAGGTATTCCGGGTATTGTAGTACTGTACTAAAGATTCGAGCTCGATGCCGTTACTAACGAGGTTATTGCGTCGATCGGGGGCGCGATCTGGCAGATGATGGACAATGCTGGAGGGGTCGACAATGTGTATCCTACGTACATAGTATTGGAGTTCTGTCTTCAGAGAAAGGGATAAATGCCGTAGGCGGTGAATAACTTAGAGAGTGAAGAGAGGCATAAGGAGGAGGTAAAAGACTGGGAGAGCCGAGTAGTGATTGCGGAACAACGGAAGCACGGGGTATTTGATAACCCGACAACTTGCCTGCTCCTCCCAATTCATTATTAATAAGTGTCAAATGCCGTGATTGATAATACTGATACTATCCTGAAATCTTACAAAGGCAGGAGCAGAAAAATTGCGAGGGCAGACAAGAAGGAACGCGCAATGGACGTCTGGTGAAGACGTCTGGTACGTGCAAGCTACGGCAATAAAGACCCGTAAAGAAGAGTAAGTGGAAATAGGTGAAAATAGAAAAAGAAAGGGAAGCAATATGGTAGCGACCATTGCATGTTTCTGCCTTCTAGCTTCTAGCTTCAGTTTCAATAGTCCCCGATCAAACCGTTTTAAACGGTTTTCCCTCTTGCCACTGCCCGAGACTAAATACCCGGACGGTCGTTATTACGTACATACTCTTGCTTCTTTCCGTCCTTATCTTCCTGCCTTCCTCCCTTCTTCCGTCCTTCTTCCTTCCCAATACCTACATCACTCTTTCTCTTCTTCACCACTTCTATAAGCACCACACACCACACAACCACCATGTCTATCCCACCCACAACAACCGCTCTCGTTGTCGAGAGCAAGGGCAAGATCGTGCACAAGGAGGTTAACACTCCTCGTCTGCGCGATGACTATGTGCTTGTCAAGACGTCCGCTGTGGCCCTTAACCCCACCGACTGGAAGACCGCCGAGTACCTCATGGGCAGCCCGACCGGCACCCGCGTCGGCTGTGATTATGCCGGTGTTGTTGTGGCTATCGGCTCCAAGGTCACTCAGGACTTCAAGGTTGGCGACCGCATTGCTGGCGGTGCCCACGGCTCCAACCAGGTCGAGCTCGAGGACGGCGCATTTGCTGGCATCATTGCTGTGAAGCCCGACATCGCCTTCAAGATCCCCGACGCCATGTCTGATGAAGACGCCGCCACCTTTGGTCTCGTCACCACCACCGTCGGCCTCTCATTCTACCACACCGTTGGACTCGGCCTCAACCGCCCCAACAACCCTCTGCCATCGCCCGAGGCTATCCTTATTTACGGCGCCGCCTCTGCCACGGGCCTGGTCGGCATCCAGTATGCCAAGCTGGCCGGCTACAAGGTCATCACAACTGCTTCGGCTCACAACGCCGACTATCTCAAGACGCTCGGCGCCGACGCCGTTTTCGATTACCACGACACCGAGGCTGCGCTTGCCGGCATCAAGACGGAGCTGGCCGGCCAGCCGCTCAAGTACGCATGGGACTGCGTGTCGAGCGCCGAGACGGGCGCCTTCTGCGCCAAGGCCCTGGCATTCAGCTCGGCCGACGTGTCCAAGCTCGAGTACGTCAGCCTGCTCCCATTCGACTTTTCCGGCATGACCAACATTGATGCGCGCATCAACGCCCGCTTTGTGTTCTACTACACTGCCTTTGGCGAGGCCTTTGAAAAGTGGGCGCCATTCCCTGCCGACAAGGAGGCGCTCGACTTTGCCCGCGAGTTCTGGGTGCAGACTTCAGTCCTAATTTCGGCAGGCAAGCTCAAGGCGCCGCGGGCATACGTTAACCGGGGCGGCGCGGGTCTGGAGGGTGTGCTGGTCGGTCTGCAGGAGCTCAAGGCGAACAAAGTCAGCGGCGGCAAGCTTGTCTACACTTTGTAATGAGTTGATTGCAAAGACATACGACAATAATGAACAATGATAATAAACTGATGGGCATCCAAACAAAACATTATACAAAAAAATCGAGATCGCTGATTGCCCATCCAACGCCGGACCACGCTGAAGCTATTTTTAAAAGAAAATGAAGCAAGTGACGTGAAACAAAGATAAAGTAACGTAAAATAAATAAGAATAAATAGAAAAGCCGATGGGATATCACGCGTAGACAAAGTTCATACGTTCGCGTTCCGGTGAAGTCAAGACGTCCTTGACGACCTTGCGCAGGATCTCGATATGCGCCTCGCGGAAACTGCGGCCGACAAACGGCTTGATGAGCGCGCTGCACTCGACGCGCGCCTCTTCGACGAGGCAGTACTCTGTGCCTGCCGGCGGTGTTGCCGGTGGCGTGGGCGGTCTTTCTGTAGAGGCTGCTCTTTCTGCCCGCCTCGACCGGTCGGTAGATGTGCGGGTGGCTGTGGCGGCAGCAGCATCGGCATCGGCCTTGGTCGCGACGCTCCATGTGCTCCAGACCTTGACACCGCCAGCAGCAAAACTGCGGCAGCGCACGCCGCCGTCGAAGCGCTGCATGACACAGGGGATGACGACCTGCTTCTTGGCGAGTCCGGGCACGACGACAATACGGTCAATCACTTCAAACGCTGCAAGAGCCGTGCCATCGTCGCGGAAGAAAGGGTCGTCAACAATCTCGGTGACCTCGACGGGACGGCGCGAGTAGGAGACCATGTAGGGGTTCTGGGTGATGAGGGGGATGTAGCGATGGAGGGCGGCGACGACGCGGTCGGGTGTGCACTCGGCCGGTAGCGGGTAGGCGAGAGAAAAGTGTAGAGAAGGCATGGCGGTATAGGGTGTTGTAGTGAGTAGAGATGTAGTCAAGTGACTCGAAGCTGGCGATGCTTGGCGTTCGCGATGCCAAGAGTGGTGAGGGTGGTGAGAACAAGAATGAGAACAAGAATGAGCAGGTGTATCGCTCCTTCCTCTTTTGATGATTTCTTTTTCACTTGTAATTGTCTTCGTCGCAGTGGGATTGCTGACGTCTTCGCTGCCGACTTTATCTTTCTTTACACCTTGAGCTTTGCTCCTCCTGATGATGCCCCTGTTTCCTAAAATGTTTCAAAAGGACTGCCGTTGTACTGTACCAAGTACGTGGGTGGTTGCCCAAGTGTCGCAGCCTCTGTGCTGGAGCCGGACTATTTTTAACCTTTTACTGGGCTAGGCTGGGTATTAGAGGAGGTTGCTGGAGCTTATTGGTGTGGAAGCTCCGCCTTTTGGTCGTGTTATTCGTTGCGACAATGAACACTGTGGCTTGGTTGGTTAGCTTGCGATGGCAGTGATGAGGAAGGTGCAATGGAACAGTCTAAATCAGATAAAGCAATGGGGCCGAAAAAGAAGACGCGACAAAAATAAAAGAAGGAAAGAGCGACCCGTGCCTGGGGTTGAGATGCCCTGCCGTCATACGCTGTAGTCTGTAACCGGCGCCGGCGTGTGTAGAATGCCATTCACTGCTTCCCACTTGGCCTTCTCTGATTATACCCCCTCGTCCATCATATTGCGAAGAAGGATGGCCTAATCTCACTTACCTGAGGTATGCCATGTCACGCTGGTGGACACGGAGCGTGAGAATAAGAGAAGCAACATAAGAAGAGAGGAAAAGAGAGAGGAAATAAGAAAAAAAAAAGACCGGAAATGAGGCGACAATTACATGACTGTCAGTATCGTGTGCTCCATTCCAACAAAACCGCAGAAATAGGTGCAAACTGGTATTGAGGGTAATCGGCTTGTAAGATGCTCCTTCCCTTTTTCTCTTTGACCTGCTGCCCTTTCTGTAACAACTGTTGCGGTGCGCCACTTCTCCAAGTTGACCCGCTGCCCGACTCTCGTCAATTCCGTCTCTGCTCGATAGCCTTGCCGGTGTCTTGTCTGCTATTCTTAGTTCTCGGTGCCAGTAGGGCTGATGCCGAGTTGCAGAAGAAAAGCTAAGCCTTTCTTGTGTCTTTGTTCGGTCGTATTGACAGAGTATCCGTTGCCGTTTGTTTAAAGTCAGTGTGGATAGTTCTTTGGCTAGTTAATGTATTATCCGCACATGTGGCGGTGAAACACCCCCAAGTTACATCGTCCTAATATTGATAAAGTAGACTTTGACATCACAATACGGTGAGATAGGTACTTGCAGAGGGAACAGGTACTCTACTTAAGAGCTTCCTTCAAATTGGGCCGTTCCCGCATGCGGTGGAATCGGCCAAACTTGTGCCCTTTGTCGTTGAACCAACAGACAATCAAAGTCTGAGCTACGGCGCTTAGTCGATATCAGTGTCAATACTCCGTAGATTATAACAGCAATAAGCCACTGTAACTAATGATGCTTGAACAAAAATGTTTGCAGATATGCATCGGCGCCATCTCACGTTTGTCTCTTTGAGTATAGCTGAACAAGGAGAAAAAAAAGAAAAAAAAGACAGGTTTTTATCGTAGCCTAGGAAGGACTAATAAGAGCAAAAAAAAACGTACAGAGAGGGTATTTGCTGGTCGTCTACTAATCCGCCGATTACGCTCAGGCACAGCTCCATCATCGCCAAAACCGACCCCGCCACTTTGTCTACCTTACATTCAGCAGTGCTGTCCCTTTCTAATCTCAGTTGTGTCTTTGTGGCGGACGGTTACTATCGTTAGCTTCACAAAATGGCCTTCCTCTGCCTCTTGTGCAGCCGGGTCGGCCACAAGACCGTCGACTGCCCCGAGGCCAGCAAACCGCATGGCACTGTCGTCGCCGGACCGAGCGCGGCTGTGTTTCCAGGCCTCTATGGTATCAACCTTATCAGTAGGAATGTTGAGTCGTCACCGCTGTGCACACGATGCCCCAACCTCAGACTTGTCGATATGCTTCTCAATGAGGACATCCAGGACGAGTTCAGACCGGTTGAAGGCATCTTCATTAAAAAAAGCCTGCGCAAAAGCACGGAATCTGGGGCATTTCCGGTCCATCGGGCTGCTCGACACCTGCCCTCTTTGTCGGATGATGTTTGGCGTATTCCCCCCTGAAGACCCAGAAGTTGACCCGGAGTCGATCTATTGTCTTAGGCCCCCCCGACCTGGAACCTGGTGCATCGATCGACAAAGGCAAATCCGATTTTCTGGCGACACAGAAATATACCAAGAAGGTGCCGTCCTACGCCGAGTCCCATCGACGACACGCTCGACCCTGCTCGTATGATGACTGCGCGCATAAAGGTCCTCAATTCCGAAAACAAGTCCATCGTCCAACTCCAGCGCAATTTGACGCCACCTGTAACTCCAGCCAGCAAAATATTAAAGGGGGATACCAACATCCAGCAGATCTCACTCTTGCAGTTCACAGAGCTGCTCAGAGACTATACGTGCCGCAACATGGCCGATCCGAGCAATTCTCTCAACGCCATTCTGGGCTTGATATTGTACATTGAGCGGAGTGCCGGAATGCAGCCGTTTGTCTGGGGTCTGCTGCTGCGCGACTATCCGTTGTCTCTCGCGTGGCTGCACGACCGCAATACGCCGGGCTCTCGTAGTAACCGGGATAAGATCACGCGCCGCAAAGACTTTCCTTCTGGGTCATACACTGGCTGGGACGGCAGGATTGCGTTCCCTTCCAGCGAGGGGCCAGATCATGTGGAATCCGATCTCATCCGGGATGAGCTGATAGAGCGGCGTCTCGAGTGCGGCATGCCGCCGAAATTCGTCAATAGGACACGTCAGAGGTACCGCGGCTGGATATCAAGAGCGACCCATTCAGTGAAGCTTACCTGCCCGGAACAGATGTCAACATTGGCAGGCTGCTGGAGAACAACTACCTGCACGCACTGACTCTGCCCAGCGGTGTGTTCGACTTTGTCGTAGCCTGCCGCATTAAGCACGTTCTGCGCACTGCCGGGCGTCCTGTCCGGCACACTCTCTACGTGACCATGCTGGACTATAGCGAGGCCGACCAGAACGGGGGTATTCCTACTCCTCGGACGCTTGTGCGATGGACTGTCGATATAGACTTCGCCAAGACTCCAAAGTATAAGGAGATCCTGTGCTACAGGGAGGATATCAAAATGGTATGTATAGTCGAGCTATTTTACGTCTTATGTTCTTTGAGGTCATATACAGTGGGTGATTGCAAAGGGGGATATACAAAGCACTAGTCTTGACGAATTGCGACACAACTAAAACACATTGAACTTGGTAGCAAAGCACAGTTGAAATGCTCCTAAGTATTGCACGAGTTGACGTTCCCCGAAAGTGTAGCACGCATGAGATATGTGTCTACCCAGTCCTCGTTCTGGCTGTCATCGCGGCCGTCCAAGGTCGACAAGTTGAGTGACAGCGTATCGACCGTCTCGAAACCGTACTGTTCGTAGAACGACCGCGAGGCCGCCACGGATATGAGAAACACGTCATCGAGCCCATGCTGCTGTGCTGCGCTCATTGCCTCGTTTATGAGCATCCGCCCACATCCCTTTCCCTGCCAGGCAGGCCGCGTCGCGAGCAGAGAAATGTCTGTACAGAGAAAGTCAGCAGGGAATTGCAGAGTCAGGTCACGGTAGTTTGACGAACAGAGATGAGGCTTGTCTTGGATGTGCTTCTTCTTCATCGCGTCGGTTTTCTCGTAGTAGTAAGCCGCTACGGTCGAGTTGATGTCGCCCGGCGCCAGGCTCTTGTCCGGCTGGTACGTGTATGGTTTGGTCCAGGCGTTGTCGTTTCGGCCCTCTGCCCAGACATACCACCTCGCAAACGCAACGATCTGGCTGCCTACGCCATCTTCACCATCAACCTTGGTAACAATCTTCCTATAGTGCACCTCGGGACGATCAAACCCGCGTTTCTTCGTTGCTGTTGCTGCTGCGACGATCGTCTCGGTTGCTCCGCGGGGGTGAATGACGCGGTCAATCGGTGATGCGGGGGTGATGGCCTCATGTTGGATCCGCGTCAAAGTCTCTAGATCTGACAGCAGGGCCGGTTGCAAAGACAGCAACGGTGACGATAAATGGACCATTGTGGTTAAGAGACGATTATAGTTTTGCTGCTGTTGCTGGTCTGTTCATAGTTGTACCGTCGTGTCTGCCTAACGGCGGGGTGCCATGGGAGACATTCCTCGTGGTAGTGGCTCACTTTTGGGCGTGGGATTTGTCTTATATTATTTCGCCGAGATTTATTTTTCTTTATTTCTTCCGCTTAACGGCCCTCTTACGGTAAGTCATAGTACCTAAAAAAATAATCAAAAACAAAAACAAAGTAGGAGAAAACGTTCGATTCAAATAATAATCTAGCTAGATGTCACACAATAGGGATCTTCAGTGACTCGTTTATTAAACGCCGTCACGGTCCAACCAAGACTGAATCAACCCTTCCTTTGTCGGGGGATACTCTTTGAGTATGACATCGCCATTGTCAGCCAGTACCGTATTCGCTTGAACAAACAGCGTACGGGGCCGCGTGTTGGCCTCGAGAACCTGTTTCCATGCAAGAGCCTGTTCATCCACCGCCGTCAAATCCAGGAAAATGGCCGACCCACGATCCACATCCTTGACAGATCGGCAAATCTGCAGACGGTAGATGAGGTCGGCAAGAGCCGGACGACCGGCAGTGTTGATTTTGCCTCGATCCATGACGACTTTCACGGACAAGAGAGAACGCACATCCACCGTAGCCAGACCTGACGCCATAAAGCACCGTAAGAGGCCATACCGAGCATGGTCGTGGACTTGGCCCCATTTCTAGACGCCATTAGTGTTTTCCTGTGTAACACATGTAGCCGTTCGCGAGGCGACTTACCTGGTTTTGAACATCGTACGAACGCAGAGCTCGCAGACCCATGCACGCAATGGACATGTACGCATTATAGATGATATCGTCCACATCTAGGTCTTCGCCGGGTGCCAATGTCGAAAGTATGCCGTCCGCGGACATCATGTAGAGTCCGATGCCCTCGGCAAGACACTCAACATAGGCCGTGGCAATGCCGCCAAACGCCGACTCGGGGGTCTCGCCTACGCCATACCAGCTGTCAACCTGCTTTTTAGTAAGCGGATTGAGCGGCATGTTTGCGTGGTCGAAATTGAACACGCCTGGTGCGGTCTCCTGCAGAAGCTTGCCACAACCGTGGCCAAGCATCTCGTGTAGTGCTAGCCGAAAGAAAAAGACCTTTGACTGGTGCTTCTCAAACGATGCGGTATCTTCCGGAGGAACCATGAGAGCATCACCGCCGCCCGATTTGGCTTTCGCGCGATTCGAGAATATCCGGCTCTTCTGGCCGTGTACGGTCTTGATCTCGGTGTACTATACACAAAAATATATCAGATACAAGTACAGGGTCCGAGTCAACTGGTAGGGGTTAGACGCCTGTTCTCGTTCGACTTATACCCGGCGCTGTGAGACCTGACCAAACATTGCTGGAACAATAGCATAAAACTGTGGACCATAGTTAGCAAACACGCCATCCCAAAATGGAACAAACAAAGGCAGCTTACGATCCAAAGCAACCAACTCTGGCTTCAAAAAGTGACTGAGCTCAAATAGTCCTCGGTGGCCGTCGTTCCAGGGAAGCTGTAGAATAAAGTTATCGGCGGCCATAAGTTCATTCCGCGACTCCCCGCAACAGAGTTTCATCAACTCTGTATGGTGGACAAAGAGACTCTGCGACTCTACGACTCCGCTTCCTATGCGATGTATTCCGCAGAGCCAAGACTGCTTGCGTACCCCGACCGCGGTGGGATGAGCAACTTTGATCCCGACTCGCCAGCTCTGACGAAAGATGAGATCGACGCTGTGAAAGCAGTAGTCGCACCAAGCTTGTCCCTCCGCAACACGCGGCTGTGCCAGGGGGTGGCGACAGACACTAAAGTGTACCACCTACTGGTTGCGTCGATTGCCAAAAGCCAGTGTCCGCAATCAAAGCACCGTTTCTCTGTACGCCGAGGATGGCAACACGGTTACTGCGCGCGTGGACGTTCGCTATGGCGCTTACGCTGACTGTCTTGAGAAACAATCTGACTCGTGCCGTCCAGTACGCTGAAACAGACGAGCGCAAGAGCTACCTCCTGAGACTCGTTGCTTCCTACCACAGGCGACATGGGGTTGCACAGGCAAGCAGCTGTTGACTGGCTCGCGGACAAAAATCCCACCGTCGAGACATGGTCTAAAGCCTTTGTGGATCTTGCCGCCAACGCCGTCCCTATGTCGTTAACATGGATATTGGCTAGCGCCGGGCCAGGCCGAAGACTAGCGAGTCCCATATAACTCGGCGCACTTTATCCGCGGTAATGTTTTTGTGGACGGTGGGACTAACTATATTTCGATTACAACGTACCTTGTAGTTGCCAATGTTTTCTAGAAAGACAGATGCATATTCTAGAAAGTGGAGGAACGACTGCTCACCCAAGCCCACTCACAAGCGAAGGCTAGTCCAGTCTCCGTCACAGAGCTTTCCCAGCGCCCGTATGAGGTCGAAAATCGTCTCGGCCTCAGGCGATCCCTGGCGAAGGAGGATGGGAACGTCGCCCTGCGGAAAAAAAGAAGCCTGTTAGATACAAATGGAAACAATAGCATCAACCACAAAATGGAAGATAACAGCGGGGAAGCATCATGTAGCGTACTCTCGCATGTAGTGCGCAGACAGCTTCTCCTCGGCCGTCAGCTGTGAAAACGCAGCCGAAACAGCAGTAGTCCTTACCGTACAAGGCACCGACTGGACAGTGTTCGAATAGTTCTAGGGGGAGGAGGAGGCTATATCAAAGCGGAACTAGAACGCACGACAGGCATCCTCTTGAAGTGATGAACACGTGAAGTGTGACGGAAAATAAGTTGATTCTAATGTACTAGCAAGTAACCCATTTATAGTGGTACACCTCTCCACTGCAAGCCTCGACGATACGAGCTGCTTTGCTTGCTAGCTCGCTGCCGTTTGTTCTGCAGAACCAGACCACGGAGGTACTTGTTCGAGACTTTGGTGTCGGGTACATGCCAGCACACCCCCATCACACCATCAATCCATAGTGGAGAAGTCACAAGCAAGGCGATGCCATGTTCTCGCATCTCCAGCGTAATAACATCGTTATCATCTCTGCAAATGGGGACGGACGCCAATACATGGATCTAACCGCTGAAAATAGCTTACATCCCGGTCAGCGTAGCATTTCCAAGGCAAGGAAAACACCAATGATGCCATGATTGGTGCGCTTGGGTGTCTTTGATAGACATCAAGAGGCCATAGGTATGGTCCGGAATATGCGTATAAATTACACCCAACGCCCTGATTTCTCTAGTGTTTTTCCACCACTTTCGTACCAAGTCTATCTATCTATTGCCTAAATTTACGCATCGTCCAAGAAACACATACCTATTAAGCAACTGTGCGTACACGAACAATTCAAAGCAAGATTGATACTTTCCAACTCCAAACTTCGGCAGAGCCCGGCTGAATGTCTACATGTGAAGCTTAATAAACAACTGACTTTATCATATGGAGCATATGGCAGGCTCCATCACCAAGAAGATCGACGTCACCATTGACTAGGCCTTGAACTCGGGCGACTCGGGGCCAAACTGCTTCCCTGCTGCCTCGCACCGGAGCCACCGACGCCAAACTCCTCCGCCTGTTCCTCGGGCGTGTTCTCGGTGTTTCGGATGATGTCAGCCAGAGTGTGGAGCTCTTCGGGGTTGACCTTGTATGCAGCAAGGGACTTCTTCATGTCTTTGTATGGATGTCAGTCTGGGATTTGTTTCTGTCCAGCGCGTTGCAGAAAAAGGCAAGAAACGTACTCTCACGGATCGAGCCCTGAAGACCAAGTGTCCAGTCCGTATCTTCGGAATAAGTGAAGTTGCTGTTGAACTCGGAAAACTTGACATTATCTACAACCGTGGCACCCTGCGACTGTAACACTTGGAGCGCAGTGCTGAACACATCGGATGTGACATCGTCGATTTGGAATAAGTGCCGTGGTATCTACATTGACATTAAAATGATGGAACATCGAAAGTTTCGGAAAGGAAGTTTAGTACGTACCGCGATTCGCTTTCCCTTGAGACCCGAGACGCTGCAAGCCCCTGTGTAATCCGTGTCCGAGGCAGGCTTTTGCACATGGTCGCCATCGCGTGGGTCGCGCACCGTAAACGGGTCGTTCGGATCGGGTCCTACAGCACAGAATGAGTAGCCGCAACACGCGAGATGGGATGTACGGAAATGCAGAATGTGACGAACCTTGGATGGCAGTCAAAACAACAGCTGCATCGTGGACGGTACGCGCGAGAACGCCAACAGTGTCCTGAAATTCACTGACGCAGTAGACGCCATAGCGCGAAGTCAGGCCCACGGTCGGCTTGATGCTCACTACAGCTGCTTTTTACGCCGGAGAGCTCAAGCTTCCCGATGTCTGGTAGCAGTCGGCGTTAGTAGAGATCGGATGCATTGCGCGATAGACAGTGTGAGTACCTCTGTGCCGAGAGCCGCAGCGGCCAAGCCAAGAGAAACGGCCACGGCACTGCCCGAGGACGACCCCGAGGGGTCTTGACCTTCGTGGTATGGTGCAATGCACTGGCCACCTACGGCAGACCAGCCGCCCGAGGAACGTGTGGGGCTACGGTAGTTGGCCCATTCCGTTGGCACGGTCTTTCCGAGGAGCACGGCACCTTGGTCGCGGAGTTTCTTGATGGCAGTCGCCTCGAACTGGGGCACGGCGTTGCGCAGGCCGTAGCATCCGTCTAAACAAAGTGAAGCAATATGTCAGTTCGTTACTGCGTGCATGCATCTCTAGAACAATATCACGAACTGGTGGGTTTGAGTTTGTCTGTTGTTGGGAACATGTCCTTGACCAGGATGGGAAGCCCGTAGAGCAAACCGGTTGCCACGTTTTCACTACACAGCTGCCTGTCGTACGCAAGGGCGATATCAGCGGCATCCGGGTTGACCTGGGCGACGGCATGTACAAGCGGGTTGAGGTCATTGATGCGCTGTATGTACGTCTGTGTTCAAAGTCAACCGTTGTGTTATTCCACCAAAGCACGTGTTTGAACAGGTTCAAGACGATACCAGCGAGGTGTACACTTACTACCACAAGCTCCACAACAGAGAACTGATGTCCGTCGATCCCACGACGGAGGGCGGCGATGCTTGTATTCTCGAGACTGTAGGTGGCGTCCAGCACTGGCGACAACGCGCCGACATGAATCTCAGGAATCGTTGCATCCATCACCGGGGCGTTTCTCTGCACTCCGAGCAGCTTCTGAAAAAAAGACAGGGTCATCTGAAAGATTACGGCAGCTTTTCTACCCTGGCGGGTAAGGACTTTTGGTGTAGCTGGAGATCTCGTGAGCGAACGCTTTTCATGGCAGATCTTCTGTCAGTACGGCGGACGCTACCCGTTTTTGTCACTGGTATTTTGGCGTAAGAGTCCTGCCAGGTAAGTTCTGGATGCGGGAAGGTGTATGTCTACTTTAATAAATCAAGCCGTGCTCTGGCAATCGCTCGTCAGTATGTGGCCTTGCCGATATTAGAGATGAATATTATAGGACGGGGCGTAAGAAGTCGGCGAGATCCCCGGTAGGGGTGGTTTAAGGTAAAGAGAGGGTAAATAGTGGTTTCTCTTGTTTCTTCTTATTTATGAATGCCGATTAAAGTAACTAGAGTAAGCCTCTATACCGTGTCGCCTAGCACATGTAAGGTAATAAGATGTTACAGTATACCTTTCTATTCTACGTGCACATTTATATACATATACTATTAACCGACATTATTCTAACGACCAAATATATATTTGCCAGCTAAGAAGCCAGTGCGGTGTTTAAAAGAGATGGGTCTCTGTTCAAAAAAGTGCAACTCGTATACTGAACCAATGCAAACACCCTTCTGTAGTCGGATGACGGGAAGCGGGTATGTGATGAGAGGGTATTAGCAAACAAATAAGATAAATACCCTATGCAGGACGCAGGACAGACGATAAAGAATCCGGATGCTCTTGGCAACGCTGAGGGATTTTGGAAGAGAGGGGGGCAGAGAGAAGAGAGGAGAGGAGAAGAAAAAGAAGCCTCAAAACCATAAACGCGAGGGTCAGACGATGCACGGAATATTGTTGGCAAAAGCGCCGACGACTGGTTAAATGTGCACTTTTCAATTCATGGGGGCATTCAGAATATGCACAAGAGTGAGGACAGCGCAACCCAACACAGCAGCTGTTGAATGCCGACCGGCCCAACATACACCCTGGATAAACAACAAATGGCCGCTTCGCTGCGCACTGCGTAGGCCACTACTATCTGATAACGGTCAGCCTCATTATCAAGCTGGCCTATCAAGTTCGCCTGCACAAATGTGACCTGAGACCGGATCCGCTGGAGGTCATACTTTTGCTGCAAGATACCATCCACGAAACATTTCGAACCCTCCTTTTGATATCTTATGTACTTGTAGATAGTTGTTATTCTAGATAATCTCCGAAACACAATAGAACATACCATCGCCAATTCAAGACTACCGAGCAAGTAGCAATATAATTCATTGAAACTCTATTTCGTAATGCCTAGGTTTAAGCCGACAATACTACAATACTATACCCCTCGTTTAAATTCCTTTTAGAGCGCCGCTTGTACAATAATAAAAACACACAATGAAACTTTATAAAATGATAAAAATCGTCAACTAATAAAAGGCTAATGAAAACAAAGTATTTAAAATGCTATCGAAGAACATAATCTCATAAAAATATAATACTTTGTAATGTAAGAGATTGCGATCTTCTACTTGCGACTTATACAAAAGCCTTCCAACGAATTGTTTCTTGATTTCTTGATTTTTCAAAGAGCCCCAAGTCATCGGATTCGACGTTCTACAGTTGATTGCTGAACTGGAAACATACCAAGAAATCTTTATTATTTCCCCTTCGAATACCACATTCTTGTTTCGCTACCTCCGGAGCCACCATATACTATTGTTGCTCTGACCCAAACTATATTATTTTATATATTATACCACCACTTTACGGCCACCCCTATATCATGACCAGAAACGCCAACGAGCCGAACGAGCCGGCACCGCCCGCTACTAATACATCCGTGGCCGAACAGAACTACGGAACTGGCATCGGAAGCAGCCGGAGATCACGAACCGGTTCCGTAAGCTATTCTTACCCAGGCTGCTCTTGCCCGGCGGCCGGCTTCTGTTGCCGATGTATCGCCGGCTGCATCTCCAGCCGTGTTCGCGGGCGCAGATTCACCCCACCCGGCACTACCGCGTCCGCTGGGGCAAGCGGCGGGCGTAACGCGCATGATGACAACATTTCCCCTCATGTCGCGCTCTGCCGCTACTGCATTGCCGAGCCCTGCCGCTCCGTTCTTTGTCTCAGAATCAAGGCGCAATGCGTCCTTATCCGGCAGAACTTCCCCAGACACCCTTTGGTGCAACTGCTCTCCTGCCACCTGGCTTTTTTACTACGGCTCAAGGGTTTCCTCAGGCGATCCAGGCTCTCCAGGCTGCCCACCCACCCGCCGCGCACGTTCACCAGGCCAGCCCCAATAGCCACTACGACCAGAATAGTTTTTTTATACCCTTTTCACCAGCCATGCCATGCGCTCAGAATGCCCTGGAGCAGAACACTGGCTAAGTCGCTGCCGATTTCGAGCGCCAGTTTACGCAGGCTCAAGGTTAAACGCCGGTGATGCTTCCGCCCCATCATGGCGGGCTCAATCCGAATGCAAACTACTTCGTGCCGACGTATATACAGTCCCAGGACTTCCCGAATATACCCTTTCAAGCAGTCTACGAGTGCTGCCCGCGGGGGCAGTGCTCCAGAGAGAGCAATAATTGCATGATATCGCGAGATAAGCGCACTAATGTGCTGGGTGCTGCCCGCTGGGGCAGTGTTACAAATAGTTATGAATTGATAAAATAATGACAATGAGACTTGTGCAATAATAACTCTTCTTCGTGGAGGTCAACCATTGTGGGTGATCAAATTAGTGTTTTTAGTGGAGAGCAGTATAGACTGAGCAGAGAGGTACTATATGCACCGTCTTGACTATATAATTAATACTTTGCGACCATTGCGCGGACGCACTGCGAACGATGCGGACACACAGTTGATAAGGCGGGCATACCTGTAATACTACCGGGCGTCTTCTTACTTGGACCATTTCACACAAGCCTTGTTACATCCGGGCGGCCAGTCTGACCATTACTGAAGTGGTCCACTCCGCCTGCATAAGGCGTCGAAACTGCACATTCAAGCCCAATTATCACATGGAAAGAGGAAAGAGTAATCCAAGGCTTGGTGTTTGGATGTCCGCAGGTGTCCGCAGACGTCCGCAGAACAGACGTCCACAAACGTTGACATATAAACACAGCTAGTTCCGTGTTTCAATAAATGCACACCCACTTCTGTTCCATTCTGGCTCACATAGTTTTGTTATCACTCTTACAACTCCTTTTCGTGACACTCTCCTGTCTGGCCCTTTACCTGTGTGTGGTCAACTTTTGTGGTCCGCAGTCGGTTGACACAGCTGACGTACTCCAACTCTGCTTTTGCACGCAACAGAGCACAACAACAACACCCCAAAAGAGCTCAAGACGGATGCCTTAACATCCATACTCGAAAAAGAAACCCACTTCTCAGTGGCACTGCCAACCCTTCTCTCTTCCTGAAAGCATCACACGGTACAAATGTCCGCCTGTAACTCAACCTCGGTGCCTGGCTTTGGCCACAGCACGCACCATGGGCGGGAGTTGGGGACGTTCTGGAGGAGACGTATAGACGAACGACCCCTGTCTCGCCTATGCCTTGATGGAATATGGTGGTTCTAAGGCAATGACTCTGACTCATACGCCTAAGTGCAATCAGTCTTTCATGGTGGACCAGGTATATATTGTCGACTGTTATCCTCCCCATGGGAATGCGAACCACTCCGCACAGGACTCGAGTCTGCGGCCACCGTACACACGTAGAAGGTTCCAGGCCGTGCAAGTCTGTATATATATAGCCAGTGCATCTCTGTTCTTGCTCTTTTACTGTAGATCATCCGAATACATACCAAGTCAGCACACATCCTCAGGCATTCAGTCTGATCCATTTACTATATTTTGCAAATGACAATACCCATTAGCTACACTGTTCCGTCCAGAAACCGCCGATATGCGTTCTTTTTTTAATCTCCGCTCCCGTAAGAAGCACCCGGCCTTTGTTGAATTTTCTACCATCAATAGCGGTACGGAGGAAAAGAACTTCGTCTCGGTGGAAAGGTCAGCAGGCAGGCCCGACAGACACGGCACTGGCTACCGCGTGTACGAGGATAATCTCCAGCATACTCTGACGAGGTTGCACATAAAGCACCAATCTTTTAGAATACTGCGAATAATCATTGAGGGAGATTCACGCCCATTATGCCTGCATCTGGGCCATCGTGTCCTCTGCAAAACTGGAGTAGCTAGCGTGAGTTTGGCTGCAAACGCTTCTCGTGTGCTGTCTGCAGATTCGACTATCTGCGGTGTGCCAGTGTGGGAATGGAACAACAGTGTATCAAATCGACACGGCCGGTGCACATGCCTGGGCGGGCATAAGCTCAAGATCAAAGGCTTTGATCGGCCTCCTCCTTCCAGCCAGTCGCGCCGCCGCGAGCGTGCACGCCACGAAGGGCGCTCATCTCATCCCGAGCCAACGCACTGTGAAGAACGCCCGTCCCAACCCGTTCCTGCAGCGCCTGTGCCTCAGCAAGTCCATTTTCCACCGCGATCCAGTGCCAGGAACAGCCATGGATACGCTAGGCACACGGAATACAGTGGGAGCACACGTCATCGGCGATCCTCGCATTCGCGGCATGACCACCAAGGGGTCACCTCTTCAGCATATCACGGTGAAGCTGCAGTGGGCCCCCCGACCTACAACGCTACGGATATTTCCACTGCGTTTCAGGCTGCAGAGGAGCGATATTATGGTGACGGTCCTCCCAACTGGGCCTCTAACGAAACACTGGTTGAGTCTCACGAGAGGTCCGAGGTGATAAGACCCCCAATAGATCAGAATCCGACCCATGTCCCTCATGACCCCATACTCGATGTTGGTCAATTTCCTACCCTACAGCAGGCAAACTCTGAGTTGGTCAATCCCCCGGACTGGAGCCTGGCCGCTACACTGCAGCCCGTTAATTCAAATTATAACGAAGACCAGAGCGAAGGGTGGTCTGTCATCTCAGATGACGACACTGATATCCCGCCTGCTGTTCCTGATGCGCCTGTTTCTGGCCAGACTGAGCCTCCAATCGACCTGCCTGCCGACAAGCAGCTGTCGGTCCCACCCACGATGAACATGCCGGGAAGCTATCCTGATGATGACGAGTGGATCGAGTATGGGCAACGCTCCGCCCATGCGCCGGTTCTGCAATACGGTACAGCCTCACTGTTGCGTGGCAGCACTGTCGGCCAAGATACTGGCGAGCACGACACACCGCCTATTGGCAAGCACCCATCCGTTGATTATCTGTCCCATCGTCCCCGTCGTCATGGCCGTAAAGTCTCTGGCTCCAGCCAAGATGGCAACTCTCTCCTATTCTCCGAGTCTGAAACAGACAACGCGCCCAGTGACGTCGAAGACGGCAAACATAACACGGCAGACGTAGCCCAAGTCACGCCCAGCTTCAAGGACCCGACACCCGGCCGGGTGTTCTCCAGCTACTTTAGCTTTGGCAACGCCAACCACCTCTGATTTCCTATATTACTGTTCTATATTTATTCGTGTTTTATACCTCTTTGACAAATAGCTTTGCGTCCCTCGGGAGATTCGTTCCCTTGCGCTTAGATTCTGTTCATGTCTCATTAGCACTACTACTTTCACAGGCTATTGGCAGCACAATGTTGCCCAGTCCGCTTTCTTTAGATAGTTTCCTTCCAGCTCAATACAACACTACCAAACCATGCTCTTGTTTGTCTTTGGAAATGTTTGAAGAAATTTTAAAGTATTCATTTGATTGTCGCTGATACTTCACGTAGTGTGACAAATATAATTGACCCTTGCGTCCGTCATTCGCTCTATATGATTGATGTAATATCCGGCTAAATCCAGTCGATCGATGCGGCACACTTATTAACATGGCATCTCTTCTGGCCACACATGTTCTGGATCTGAAGATCCGCACCCCGTTCTCCGGTTTCCGTTGTAGATTGTTTTGCCATATGCCAAGAGTCACCTCCGTCCAGCAGGGTTGGCCACATTTTTAACACTACCCAGCGGATGGCCGGTAGCCATTCCTTCTGTCATATGAACATGACGTTGTATTGATGAAGTACCAGTATATTGGTGCGCAGCAGATGATTCCGGCAGAAGTTTAACTGCTTAATACGAGCCGTGTTGGAACGCCAGTCTGAAATCATCTTGGCTGGCGACGCTGTTCTGGTAGACCTTCACATTGCAGCGCTCGAGATCGCTCTACTCGTTTCAGCACAATGCACATTTCCCCGTTACTGCACTGGTGCACAGTGCTCACAGCCCTCCTTGCCACGACATATGCAACAACGACCTCGCCAGCGATCCGCTTGGTAGCCAACAGCGACATCACCGTTTTCCACGATGCCGAGACAGACGTTCCCCCAGTATTTCAGCAAATATTCACTCAACGGCGCCGGTACCACATTCCGCATCGCCGTCCCAAGCAGCGTGTCGCCGAACACTGGCTTTAACGTTGTTGTGCAGATCGCCGCGCCAAACGATATCGGCTGGGCCGGCCTTGCCTGGGGGGCGGCATGCTGCGGAATCCGCTCACTGCCGTGTAGGGAGCATAGTCCGGCGCAGTTGTTTCGTTACGGTAGGCCGGGTACGGCTACTATTTTACGTGCTTTTAGTGGTTTTTTACCGAGTATCAAACTAATAGATAGCGGCTACTATCTACCCTAGCTATACAACGGCGCAACATACACCATCCCCCGAATAAGCATAAACAACGGCACGCACTGGCATATAACGGCTAAGTATAGCGGCTACACAGCCTATAGTACGCCGTCATACACACAGAGACTCAGTACGACAGGCAGCAACCGACTAGCGTTTACCTACTCTGCGTCACGCGTGTCGAACCCGTCGTCTAACATGTCCGACTTTAGCGAACACAGCGTGATTAGATTCTGGGACCACGATTTTGGGACGGGCTCCAATCCGGCTCGTCCTTGAAAATATGATAAAAATGAAGTCCGAGGAGTGAGTTCAAGCAATTACAGTACTAGCTTTTGGTATAAACTAATTGTTCTGTATCATTGGTTATTCAGAAATGAAAGAAAGGGACTGGCAAAAAATAAATAAAACGTACAGCAGAGGGTATTCGCTGGTCGTCACCGACCCAACTACTAATCCGCCGATCACTGGTTTAACTAGGGGAGAGCGGACGGGATCCCGTGCTTTCCAGTATCTATGGCCGTACGTGGAAGACAGGTGGTTTGGTATGCTTTATATAGGACTTGCCAGGTTCATTAGGATGGCTTTGGAGCAATGACGTAGTAAATGTCATGATATACTAAACAAATACTCTTTTAATATATTTAAATAAATCATGGTATAATTAAAGATAAACCTGTGCTTATTTTCGGCTAGGTTACTAAAAAAGAAAATATTTGTTTGAATTATTTGAGTAACTGCCACTTTTCATACATTTATGTTTATTATGACTCTGAACTGACGGGCACTGTTTACATTCTATAGAGGTTCTACCGACTTCTGCTGCATCTATTTCGGGCCCAATGTCCACTTACAGCTGGCAAAGCGGAGAGTCGGAGGCGGATGAAACAGGACAGCTATGCAATATGTCGTGTCATGGCGGCTGTTTACGGTGTTATTGTGTGCATTGGCGAGGTGTTTACGGAGTGAGTTGGGTTGTTTGGCGGTTTCTGATAGGATGTTTTGGTGGACAGGAATAAGAGCGGTCAAACGAGGCGAGGCTGGCACCGAATCACGGCACCACCAACAGTTCCCTGTCTGTTCCGTGTTTCTACTGGCCATATTTTGATTCTTTTGGAATTCCTGTACACAGTTGAGAGTGTTCTCGCAGATGGCTGCTATTCCACAAGGCACGCCTGCAATGCAAGTAAGCAAAGGCAGACCACACATCGTCATCATCGATCAATAGGCGGTGAGTAGCCGCTAGTCCCAACGGGGGCAGCATTTGTCCGGGATATGCAGAGGCGGGGCAAATACATTAGAGCAAGCAAGGCAGCAAGGCACGACAAGTAATGACAATGTGTTGTATGGCTATGAGGGATGAGGGCAAGTAGACGATTAAAACAAGAAAACAAACCAATGCCTTTGACTGGGTGCCTGTTTTTGTTCTATCCAGCTATTGCTGCAGGCCCATCAACCACGTTCGATGGCTGGCCGACGTCGCCTGCAGAGCACGTGAGGATCTTGGATAAACTCGTCGTTTCCATCTACGGATCTACGAGAACGAGTTGCCACCAAGGCGCAAGTCAGAATTTGCTTTGCATCATGCACTCCATCACACCCGCATGCATGGCTTTGTACTCGTTCTTAGGTATGGGAAATACGCAGCCGATGCACCTACATCAGTCCTACGAGCCTACCTCTAATCCTGGTCATACTCCTGCTAGTCCTGCCGGTGCATCAATACCCAACGCCCCTCTTTGAAAGCGGTCAAGGCCGTGGTGAAAGCGAGGTAATATTCTGTAGGCGCAGAGTCATAAAACTGTCGACAGTGACTGTCCCGACTATGCAGCGTCGATACCAGACAAAGAAACAACGGGTCCCCTGCCACGCCTTGCCTCGACCCGTCCCGGTAGTGTCCTCGCATTCTTTGTCTAGTCAGTCCTTGTCGTTGCCGTATATACGTACATAGTCTAAAGGACCGTCTCGCACGCGACGCGACGCGTTTTTAGTTGCTAAAGTTAAACAATGGTAGAGAAGACGGGCAGAGGCATCGCAGGAGGACTGCATTAAAAGGATTGAAAGAGTACAAAATGAATACAAGCGGCAATTGCAAGACTCGTGATGACTGTCCTTTCTGACAATCAGAGGCACGGCCTAGGACCAATACCACTTCAATACCGCACAATACCGCACACTCACAAAACCAATACCAGCCATAGCGACCCTCCAACAGTCGATTTCGGCTTCGGCGTTCATGTTGCACGTCTCCTGGCAACGCGGGTAGGGCACGGCCAGGGGGTGGAATTGAGGGTTTGATTTGTATGACCTGATGCATGTACTTTGTATGTTGTATGAGCCTCATGGTCTGACAGCGAGAGACGGTGAACAGCAGTGAACTGTTACAGAACATATCATGTGTAAAATACAAGTGAAATACAATTTTTAGTATTTGTAGATACTCTTTTAGTGTGACCGACCCCTCTGTCCCTAAGACGGCTAGCCTATGATCGACTCGGGAGGGAGACAGGGCAAGACAAGTCCAGTCACCTGATGGTCTGTCCAAGATATAAGACGACTCTCTTACATTCGCTACTTGGAGCCCG
Source organism: Ophiostoma cf. undulatum (assembly GCA_022392935.1). Classification (NCBI taxonomy): domain Eukaryota; kingdom Fungi; phylum Ascomycota; class Sordariomycetes; order Ophiostomatales; family Ophiostomataceae; genus Ophiostoma; species Ophiostoma cf. undulatum. Next base: position 1,053,271 of record JAKRGL010000049.1, read on the forward strand.
GTATACTCGCTGCCACTTGTCACTTATTTACTATACTATTAGAGTAGTGACAACCGCGCTCTCCGCAAATGAGCAGCTATTTTTAAGCGTAATAGAAATAGTCACAAGTAACTAATTACACAAGGAAGGAAGTTCACCTGCCATTTTCTGCCGCCCGCCTGCCAATCGTGGGTCCTCATTTGTTTGATGATTTTTCCCAGCCTCTTTTGATTTGCTTTTGCATCGTTTGCGCACAGGTTGTGCATTGCTGTATTAATATTACTTATATTGAAATTGAGACCCTTTATCCTCCCTTTCTTCGCTGCAGTTCCCATATCGGCCAGTTCTAAGCAATATCGGCGTGTCGTCGTCGCGACCCAGTCACAAAGTACACTAAGCTTGAGACCCTGCAGCCCTTGCCATTTAGAGCAGAGTACGCCCGTTGCACTTGCCCATTCCACTCTTTCCAGGGTCTCTGGGCCTTTTTCTCTTTCTGTAGTGGTTTTTCGTCTTGTCGCCAGCATCCCGCCAGATCACCGCCCAGCAGACACCCGATCCTCCTGCCATCTACCGGTATCGTCGTCGTCGTTGTTATTGTCCATGTGTATCAAGCATTGCTTGTTTTTGTAAACTCTGCGGCGATATCACTTGTTCGTCAAGGTGAGTATTCGTTATTTGTCCACAGAGTGCACAGAAGGTGTGGTCTGTGTCGCTCCTTCCTCCGCGTCGTCAATACCACCCACACCTCAGGCCCCCCTGTTCTGCCCACTGCCTTCCCTTTTTGCCTGCCATTCTGCCATTCTGCCATTTTTGCCTCTACCACGCCAACCGCCCTCTCCCGTATTCCCTGCTCCCGCTCTCGAACTTGTTGCTTTGGGCTTGTTTCTTAATTTCTTATTACTCGTGAATGACTTGCTACTCCGTCATCACCCTTCCCCTCATTTTTTCTTCCTCTTCCCCATGACCACTTTGCGACTCTATTTTCGGTTCTCGTCTCGTCTCTGCCCTGGTGAGTAATCTTCGTCTTTGAGCTTCAAGCGCTATTGCCTTTGCTTGTCCCTTCCGTCTGCATCGCGCTCTCCTTATGCACGCTCTGCTCCTGCCCTTTCCATCTTCTTGCCATGTTGCTATATCCTCCTGCCTCGCGCCTGCTGTGTGTGTCTCTTTCCTGAATGGGTGTCACACAACACCACCCTCCATGCTTCTTTTTTCTCATCGCCCCTTGCCTCTGGCCTGTCGTCTTCCGTTCCCCTCCACCCTTTCCTCCACTCGCGCTTTCCCTGTTCATCCCCTCGCGCCTTCCTTCATGTATCTCTACATCCAACATCTCCCGTGACCTATTGCCCTCTGCACGGTTCTCTGCCGTCTCCCACTTTCATCTCACCCAAGAATCGTCTCGACATCCAATCCTGCTCGACAGTCGCTTTTCGTTTCTCCCTTCCACCAAGATCCTCACCACCTATTGGTCCCGTCCTATCTGCCTCTGCACCGCGCCCTTGCAGCTCTGTGTACCGGGAAACATTCTATCAGAACGCAGAAAAAAAAAGCTGACATTCTATTCAGCGAAACAGCGTTGCAGAAACTCACCGACTCGGCTTGCCTCCCCCTTTTCTCGCGATCTATTTCAAACTCTTAATCTTTCTCTCGATTTGCGACCACTGATTTTGCGCCCTCTCACTTTGTTTTAATCCGATTTACATACTCGCCATCTTTCTGCTTTTGCTTTCGCCTTCAACAGCTGTACCAACGGGGTACCTGGTTTGTTTACTTATTGCCCTGTTTGCACTTGACTATTAGGTTTTTCTTTTTTTTCTGTTTCTTTTGGCTTTCTCTCGGCTTTCTACCATCTTTTGCGCTTCGACTTCGACGACACCGTGACGACTCGACGACCCAATACGATACCCCGGCCCCGGCTGCGACCGCAACCCCGTGCTAGTTTAATCCGTTGACATCTTCACCGCCAACCGCGCTGGCAACTCCTCGGCAACCAACAACTTCAACTGCACCAACGACACTTGCTACACGACGACATCCACGACCCTACGACTACATTGACCGCCGACCACGGCATCTCTTCTTCTCGTCTCCCTGCCTCCACCGCATTGCTTTTACGCCCCAAACTCCTCTCGCCTCTTGCGCCACTGCGTCCATGAGTTTGACACCTCTCTCTCAGTCAACCACCGTCAGCCTGCAAGACAGTCACAATGGCCGCGGCCAGTCTTTTGTCATCGCACTTTGCCAGCCCTGCCATACACCCATACCCAACCGACGGCAGAGCTACGACAAACATCACAAGTACCGCATGTGCCCCGGGAATACCAATCCCCCGTGGGACGACGACGACTGGGTGGGGTGATGCGCCCGATCATCACAGCCGCCTGCCTTGGTCTTCCGACGACCTGCGCGTGCGCCTAAACCTTATTTCTAGAGCCTGGTTGCAACTAAGTGTAAGACAGCCTTTGCACGCCAACACTGATCATCGACCTTCCACGGCATACTGACGTTACAGAGCTCCCTTACCGCACAGAAGCAATACAAGCCACTTATACTACCGAGCGTCACTCCAAAGTGGTCGCGTACTCTACACCCAGCACACAAACCCGAGCCTGCAGAATCTCCCAACAGCGACGACTACACTCCCCATGTCGAAGACCCCCATCAAACTGAATCATGCCTGAATCGCCGCATATCGCCGTCTGATGCCCATTTTGGCCACCTGCCCGGCCCGGCCCAACCCCCCCACGATCCTCGGCAGCCACAGCGCAAGTCTGCTTCCGACAGTCAACTATTCCCCGATCCAAGCGCAACTGCACACGTCGACTTCTCTTCTACTCACGGCTTCCGGCAAGCTGCTAAGAAGAAGAAGAAGGCCGCCGCCGCGCCACCTCCCCCACCAGTCAACAAAAACACCGGTGGTGATGCTGGTGGCAGTGGCGAGAAGAAGGACGAAGGCGCCGGTGACCAGGCCAGCAAGGATGCTGGAGCTGGCGACTCTGGTGGCGGCGCTGGCGATGGCGGCGACGATAAGAAGGACGACAAAGCTGCCGCTGCCGACTGGGGCGCCTTTTCCATGGCTGGTTCTAAAAAGCAGAAGGAGAAGAAGGACGAAGAAAAGAAGGATAGTCTATTGCCCGATATTTCATCCTCAGGTGGCTTTGATGCTTTCCAAGACATTGGACTCAACGACACAGGTCCTGCTCTCGACCTCGGCTTAGGAGGAAAATCCTCAGCCGGAGCTGCATGGGGTTCATCATGGGCTGGAGGTGCGACAACAGGTGGTACTGGCCCCGGTTGGGGTTCTGCTGCAAAACCAGCTGTCGAGGAAAAGAACGAAGACGCCGAACCCTGGAGTATCAACCGCCCCAAACCCAAAAAGAAGACGAAATCCAACGGTCTAAGTTTCGGTGGCTTTGGCGACGACGGTAATGCCGACGAACCCTCCAAAAAGGAAGAGGGAAAGCAAGACGACGACTTTGGCTTCGGCTTCGGCAGCAAAAAAGACACCAAGAAAAACTTCTGGGACGACCCTGGCAAAAAAAAAGAGGATTCTGCGACAGACACCTGGGGTAGCATTGGCGGCGACTGGGGCTCGATTGGCTCCAAGAAAAAGAAGGAGCCCGAGCCCGAGCCCCCAAAGGCTGAACCGGCACCTACGGACGATTTCTGGGGCGGCATGCGGCCGACTGGCTCATCCAAAAAGAAGGGCAAGAACAATATCAGCAGCGCCATCTTCGACACCCCCGAGCCTGATCCCGAGCCCGAGCCATCTAAGAAAGCCCCTGAGCCCGTCAAGGAGGAGGAAAGTGCCTGGGATATGTGGGGAATCGGCAAGAAGAACAGCAAGAAGAAGAAGGACGAGAAGCCTCCGGAGCCCGAGCCGGAACCGGAGCCCGAGCCGGAACCTGTGAAGGAGCCCGAGCATGAACCGGTGCCGGAAAAGAAACCCGAAGAGGACGTTTGGGGTACCAATGTCTGGAGTGCTGATACAGCTGCAGCTGCGACACCTGTTGTTCCGTTGTCCAAGAAGGGCAGGAAGAAGGCTGCCGCTGCCGCTGCTGCTGCTGAGGCTGCCGCTGCCGAAGCCGCCGCTGCCAAAGCTGCCGCCGCCGAAGCCGCTGCCGCCGAAGCCGCTGCCGCCGAAGCTGCCGCCGCCGAAGCTGCCGCCGCCGAAGCCGCTAAAGCCCCAGAACCGGAACCCGAACCAGAGCCCAAACCGAAGGAAGAAGCCAAGGACGGCGACGACGGTAGTTTTTGGGGATCCTTCCCAGCCTCCAAAAAGGACAAAAAAAAGAAGGAGGAAATGGCTGCTGCCGCCGCCGAGAAGAAGACGACAAGTTCATTTGACAACGACTTTGACTTCGGCTGGGGCACCACTACAGGAAAAAAGAAGAAAAAGAAGGAGGAGCCCGAACCTGAGCCCGAACCCGAGCCTGAGCCCCAGGAGGACGAAAAAGCCAAGCATGCCGCCGATACTATGTTCCCGTCCTTTGTTACAATCAAGGGCGACAAGGATAAGACCAAGAAGAAGAACGAGGAGGCTGGGATCAAGCCTGACCCGCCAGCAGAAGACGTCTGGGGCTTCGGGACAACCACCAAGAAAAAGAAGAAGAAGGGCGTTGTGGAGCCTGAGCCTGAGCCTACGCCAGAACCAGAGCCCGAGCCTGAGCCAGAACCAGAGCCCGAGCCTGAGCCAGAACCAGAGTCCAAGAAGGAAGATATCTGGGGGGGCGCTATCACCACTTCCAAGAAGAGCAAGAAGAAGAAGGGAAAGACTGCAGTTGTTCTCGAGCCGGAGCCTGCCAATACCCCCGAACCTGAACCCGAACCTAAACCCGAACCCCCTGCGCCTGAGCCTGAGCCTGAGCCGCAGCTGATACTGGACCTTGACACTGACAAGAAGAGTGGCCAGGAGGATGAGGACGACTGGGGCTTCAACTGGCCCAAGGGCGAGGACCCCAAGGACACCAAGACCAAAATCAAGAAGCCCGAACCCGAGCCGGTCTCCGAACAGCCAGTGTCCAAGGGCTGGGGATTGACAAGCATTTGGTCCTCCATCAAGAAGAAGAACGAAAAGCCACCACCTGAGCCCGAGCCGCAACCGGAGCCTAAGGTGGCATTGCCCGAGCCAGAACTGGAGCCGGAGCCGGAGCCGGAGCCGGAGCCGGAGCTCGAACCAGAGCCTGAACCCGAACCTGAGCCTGAGCCTGAACCAGAGCTTGAGCCGGCCACAACGGTGACGTCATCCAAGAAAAAGAAGAAGAGCAAGAAGGATGCCGCTGTTGAGCCTGAACCAGAACCTGAGCCGGAGAAGGAGGAGAAAAAGGAGGATAGGAAGGATAAGAAAAAGGATAAGGACAAGGAGAAGGAGAAAGAGAAGGACGATGGTCCCTGGGGGCTTTCAACTTCAAAGAAGGAGAAGAAGGAGAAGAAGAAGAAGGGTACTGTTATGCCCGACCCGCTTGCAGACCCAGAGCCTGAACTGGCGCCAGAAGCCGAACCCGACACACTCGTTGACCCCGAGCCGGAGTCCGAGAACAAGGGCACAGAAGATGACCCCTGGGGTGTCGGGGCTTGGGGAACGTCAAAGAAGGCCAATGGCATGAAAGGCTCGGACATTGATCCAGATAAGCCCAAGAAGAAGACAGACGCCCTTTCTTTTCTGGATGAGAACCCTACGTCTGACCTACTTGGTGGCACCAGGAAGAAGAGTGACGATGATTGGATGAATTGGGGCAGCACCAACAAGCTCAAGAAGAAGATTCCCGAACCTATTTCCAAGGAAACTCCAGCTGCCAAGGACAAGGATAACGACCCATGGAGCGCCTTTGGCCCCACACTTAAGAAAAAGAAGCCCAAAGCCGTTGACGAAGAAGAGGCGATTCCGCTCGTTTCTGTCGAGGATCCGTCGCCCGCCGAAGAGGAGACCCCTGGTGCAGACCCTCCAGAGGAGGAGGCTGCCGATGAGGGCCCGAACAAGCTGAAGAAGAAGGATAAAGAGAAAGAGAAGGAAGAAAAGGAGAAGAAGAAGGAGCCTAAGTTGAGTAAGAAAGAGCAAGAGAAGTTGGAGAAAGAAAAAGAGAAGGAAAGGAAGCGGGCCGAAAAAGAGGAGAAGAAGGCGGAAAAGGAGCGTCTTAAGCGGGAGGCGCAGGAGGCCGAGGAGGCCAAGGAAGCCGAAGAGGCCGCTGCCAAAGAGGCCGAAGAGCAGGCTGCTCGCGAAGCTGAAGAAGCCGCCCTCGCCGCCGAAGCTGCCGCGAAGGAGGCTGAAGAAGCCGCCGCTAAAGAGGCCGAGGAGGCAGCCGCGAAGGAAGCTGAGGAACAAGCTGCTCGCGAGGCTGAAGAGGCGGCTGCCAAGGTGGTAGAGGATGCCAAAATTGCAATCGAGGAAGAGCGCCGCTCAGAGCTGAAGGCTAAATTCGAGATCCGCGGTAAGCTCACCAAAAAAGAACAACGCGAACTTGACAATCTCAACGACGACTTTAATGCGCGCGCCGAGGCTGCCGCAGCTAAGGAGAAGGAAGCTGAGGAGGCTGCGGCTAAAGAGGCTGAGGAAGCTGCCGCCCGTGAAGCCGAAGAAGCTGCTGCTAGAGAAGCCGAGGAAGCTGAAGCTGCTGCTGCCGCTGCCAAAGAGGCCGAAGAGGTCGCAGCCAAAGAAGCTGAGGAAGCAGCGACCAAGAAGTCCAAGAAGTCCAAAGACAAAGATAAGGACAAGGACAAGGACAAGGACGACAAGAAAGAAAAGAACAGCAAGAAGGACAAGGAAAAGGAGAAGGAGAAAGAGAAGGACAAGGAGAAGAACAGCAAGAAAGACAAAAAGTCCAAGAAAGAAGCTGCCGAAGGCGGTGACGACGAGGACGACATGTTCAAGGATCTCGAAGACGACCTTCTTAATCTCAGTCCAGAGCAGGTCGAGGAGCTTCTTGCCCCCAAGGCCACCGAAAGGACTTCGAGCTCCTACAACCTAAGCTTCTGGGGCGCGGCCAAAAAGATTGCCCCGAGCAAGGTTTCTTTGCCTGAGCATGGTGTTGCCGAAGCTGCTGCCGTCAAAGTCGAACCCGAAACCGTCCCTGAAGAAGCTGCAGCCGACGTGCCCGAGGACGAGGAAGAGAAGAAGGAAAAGAAGGAGAAGAAGGACAAAAAGGAGAAAGAGGAGAAAGATGACAAGAAAGACAAGAAGAAGAGCAAGAAAGACAAGGAGAAGGAGGATAAGAAAGAGCGTGAGCGTGAAAAGGAGAAGGAAAAGGAGCGCCGCAAAGAAGAAAAGGAACGGGAGAAGGCAGAGAAGGCCGAACGCGAGAGAGAAGAGAAGGAACGGGAAGAGAAGGAGAAAGAGGAGCAAGAAGCAAAGGAGCGTGAAGAAAAGGAGCGCGAGGAGAGAGAGGAGCAGGAGAGGATTGAGAAGGAAAAGGAGGCCGAGAGCCGCAAAAAGAAGGTCAGCGGTCGTATCTCGGATCGTCTCAAGATGTTCGAGTCGTTTGTTGACGGCGGCACCGACAAGCCCGCTGATGAAGACCAGCCTGCTGAAGAGGAACCACCATCGCCACCAGTCGTGGAAGAGCCCCCTCTCACCGAAAAGGAGAAGCGGCGCAAAGCTAAGAAAGAAAAGGCTGAAAAGGAGAAGGCAGAGAAAGAAAAGGCAGAGAAAGAGAAGGCGCCTGTGATAGAGGAGCCCGAGCCCGAACCCGAGCCTGCACCGCCTCCACCCCCGCCGCCCGCAGCTGCCGCTAAGAAGTCGCGCTGGTTCCCATCCGCCCTCAGCTTTGCTACCGCCGACGAGACACCCGCGCCCGAGCCTGTTGTCGAGCCCGAGCCTGAACCCGTGGCCGAGCCCGAACCCGAGCCAGAAGTTGTTATCGACGTTGCGCCGCCCAAGAAGTCAAAGAAAAGCAAGCACAAGTCTCGGTCTGCATCAGAAGCACCGCCTCCGCCACCACCGCCACCACCTGCGGAGCCTGCTGAACCTGAGGAGGTCGCCGAAGTCGTTGAGGCTCCACCAACACCACCGCCCGAACCCAAACTATCCAAGAGAGAGCGCGCCAAACTCAACCGCGAAGGTAGTGGCTCGTGGGCTGCATGGGGAGCTGCTGGCGCCGCAGCTGGTGCCGCAGCCACAGCCGCAGTTATTACTGATGGCGAAGCACCACCAACTATCTCAAAGCGTGAGAAATCTTCTCGGCACAAAGACAGGGAGCATCGTGAGCGGGAGCGGGAACGCGACCGTGGTGACCGCGGCGACCGCACCGATCGGGGTGACCGCACCGATCGCGAACGGGAACGCGAAAAGCGCCGCGAGCACAGATCAAGCAAGCGGACAGCAGAAAAGGAGAAGCCGACGTCGTCGAAAGAGTCGTCGGCCTCGGACAAGGCAGATCGCTCTGCGCAGACAGATCAATACAGGGAGCGCGACCGCAGTGACAGGGGTGCCGAGAAGGAGACTGTGGCGTCCAAGATGCTTCGCCGGCAAAGCGTGTTTGCTAGCACGCCGCCAATTTCTCGGTCGGCCTCGACACGTGAGCGTCGTCACAGCACCAGTCACGGAGCTGTTCCGGGAACTGAGCGCAAGTCGTCACGGCGCAACTCAGTGGACGCCTCGCACGGAATCATGTCACCCCCCCCCGAGCCGGCAGACATTTCGTCTAAGGCTGCCAAAATCTTGGGTGTTGGCGGCGGTGATTTGGCTGCTGCTAAGCCAGGCAGGTTCTCTGGACTCTGGGGCAAGATGGCCGGCGGTGGCGCATCTGCAGCTGCTGCCGCTGCTGCTATAGGCACTGCGGCTGCTGGAGCACCCGACGCTGAGGAAGCCACTGACGATCCTGAAGCAGCTGCCCTGGCTGAACAAGAAGCGCGCCGGGCTGCTCGCCGGGCCCGTCGTGCCGAGAAGGAAGCCGCTGAGCGGGCTGCCGAAGAAGCACGGCGCGTGGCCAAGGATGAGGAGCGCCGGGAGCGTCGCCGTCGCCATGAAGCCTCTGAACAGGCACGCAGACAAGAGCGTGAAGCTGCTGAGGCCCAAGAAGCACGTCGCGCTGAGCGTCGTGCTGCACGCGCGCGCGAGGAAGCCGAGCGAGCTGATCAAGAACGGGCTGAACGTGAACGTGAGCGGGCTGAGCGGCGCCGTGTCCGCAAAGAGCGCGAACGGCAAGAGATGGAGCGGCAGGCCGGCAGTGTTGACCCCGATGCAGAGGCACGGCGTGCAGCCCGGCGCGAGCGCAAGAGGGCCGAGGCCGCCGCCGCCGCCGCTGCTGCCGCCGCCGCAACCGTCGCTACAGCAACCCCGCGTGAGAGTGAGCGCGAAGACGATGAGACACGTCGCCGTCGCCGTCACCACGAGCGGCGCGTGTCGCGAGACCTAGAGGCTGCTGCCCGAAGAGGCACGTCTGATGCCGAAGAAGTACGCCGCGAGAAGCGCAGCTCAAAACAGCCGAGTTGGCCACACTCGGGCACATCTTCATGGGTCAAGGAGCACTCGGATGCACCCCCGCCACCAGTAGCACAAGACGCCGAGGTTGCTGTGGCGGGTGATGGAAGCACACCAACAGATGATGATAGAGCAGTCCGTCGCGAACGTCGTGACCGCGGCGAGCGTGGCGAACGAAGCGAGCGCCGGCGCACTAGCCATAAATACTACGACGGCGATACAACAGGCGCCGAGCTTGACGATGATCGCCGACGGCGTGCTCGGCGGGGAGAGCGTGTACGTGAGCGCGACAAGTACAGTCGTGCGGAGCGCGAACGTGTCGACCGGGCTGAGCGGGTTGAACGCTCAGATCGCGGTGACCGCGGTGACCGTGCCAGCCGAGGCGAGCGCGGATCCGATGGCAGTGACGAACGGCGTGGCGCTGCATTTATGGACGCAACTCCGCGCAGCAGCTGGTGGCGCAAGATTCGGGGCGCCTGATTGCGTCGCCCACCCCCTTCACTTTCTTTAATAATTAATGTTCTGCTTTTTCATTTACTTGTTGTTTTTGTTTAGCGTTACAAGTTTGGAAATATATTGGATACGGTAGCGAGCGGTTTTTTTTGTTATTTTTACTTTGATCTTGTTTCCAATATTGTATGAGCATGGACTGGAGCAATATTTTGAATTCGGATGCTGTTTCTACTAAGTTTTGTTGATCTTTTTGTTTTGTCCTTGGTCGTTTTCTTATATTTTGGCCGGATCCAAAATCATTGTTCCTGTCAGCTCCTATACCCTGTCGTTGCTAAGTTAAGTCGATTGAAAATTTGTGCATTTGGAATGAGTTGATAGAAATGTGAACAAAAGCCGCCGAAGAACAAAGCCGATAGGAACAACTTCACCATGAAATATCGGCAACACAAACGAGGACGAACCCAATTGTTACTATTGAACAACGAATAGGATGCCGTCTGATCATACTGACTACCAAAATGTGATGGGAAGCCAGACATCCTTATCGCTCGGCATGGTCCGCTTATATCCTATTTCTGGGCGCCATGAGGTTAGCTTGTGGCCGGCTTACACGCAAAACCCACGCAGATCTATGTGTGTATCTTATCGGGAGTTCCGATGGAAGTCTGTCAACGCGGCACGTTTCCGACGCACCCTAGCACCCTTGCTTCTCGCTTCTCGCTTTTCATAACAGGCAGACATCCAGGACTAGAGAATCAGGGAGAAGAGAACCGTCAGCCGCCGAAAATGGAGCTGCACTGCCTGCACCGTGCTTATCGTCTATCGACCTCTACTCACCAGTATCGAGAACGATAAATAGAGACAGCACCCGTCTTGCGTGTCTTCCACTCACTCTAACTCCTCACTTCGACTACGATTACGTCCAAAACTACACCCGACAGGATGGAGTACGATCTTGTTATCACCAATGGCGTCTGCGTGACGGCCTCAGATGTAGCTGCCTTTGATATCGGCATCTGCGGCGAGAAGATCACCATGCTGGCGCCGTCGGGCTCGCTGGCCTCGGCAACGACAAGAAAGCTCATTGATGCTGAGGGCGGCTATGTGATGCCCGGTGGTATTGACTGCCACGTCCACCTGGAGGAGCCGAGCATGTTCGGCAAGGGCTCGTCGGCAGACTCATTCGAGACAGGCACACGGTCTGCCATTGCCGGCGGTACGACTACCATTGTGGCCTTTGCGCCCCAGCAGCGCTCCGAGCCCTCTCTGATTGCTGCGCTCGACAAGGCACATGCACTAGCCCGTGGTAACTGCTACAGCGACTACGGATTCCACTTGCTGGTCGGCAATGCCGGCGACAAAGCCTTGTCGGAAGTGCCTCTGTTACCAGCCCGCGGCGTCACGTCGCTCAAAATCTACATGACCTATGAGGCACTGCAGCTGCGCGACCACGAGATTTTGTCGGTGCTAGCAGCTGCGCGTCAAAACAAGGTGCTGACAATGATCCATGCGGAAAACGGAGACGTCCTGACGTGGTTGACGGAGCGCCTGGAAAAGCGTGGGCTTGTTGCGCCGCGCTACCACTCCAACTCGCGGCCGCCCATTCTAGAAGACGAGGCGACAAACCGTGCCATTTCATTGGCGGCGCTGGTGTTCCAGACACCAATTCTCTTGGTGCACATTAGTGACAGCGGAGCGACAAAGCGTATTCGTGATGCCCAGACGCGTGGCCAGCCCGTATTTGCCGAGACGTGCCCTCAATACCTGTTCTTGACGCGCGAGGAGCACCTCAATGCACCGCCCGGATTCGAAGCTGCCAAACACGTCTGCTCGCCGCCGCCGCGCGATAAGGCGGCACAGCAGGATATCTGGACCGGCCTGCGCAATGGTACATTCTCTGTGCTGAGCTCAGACCACTGTCCGTTCAACTTTGACGACGACGTGACGGGCAAGAAGACATGCATCTCCGAGGAGTTCCCCGTCGGCAAGTTCCGGCATATTCCCAACGGCATTCCGGGTGTCGAGACGCGCCTGCCGATGACATTCTCCGCTACAACAACCCCCGAGGGCCGTCTTCCTCTGACCAAATTTGTCGAGGTCACATCTACAAACGCAGCCAAGCTGTACGGACTGTACCCAAAGAAGGGTGCGATGATGCCGGGCCTGTCCGACGCGGACCTGGTAGTGTGGTACCCCAGCAAGGGCTCCCCCAAGCGGCCTGCAGCACTGGACGGACTCACAATCACCAACAGCATGCTGCACCACGATGTGGACTACACGCCGTTTGAAGGCAAGCAGGTCGACAACTGGCCACGGTACACAGTGCTGCGTGGTAAGGTCGTTTGGGACCGGGACGGCGAGGGGATTGTCGGCGGCAAAGGATTTGGTCAGTTCGTGGAGCGCGAGAAGAGCGTGCTCAACGACATTTGGCAAAAGGTGGAAATGGACGGTGAATTTGACGAGGAGATGCTGTAGATGTAGTCAGCACTTGTATATACATATATTCCGAAACTTCCGAAATTAAAATCATTGGAAGAACACGACATTGTTATGTTCTGGTAGACCGACAAAAACGTGGTCACAGCGTGGCTAAAACGCGGCGTGAGCGTGCTGGAAACGTGCTGTGAGCGGTGCTAAATGGAGAAGGTGCGATGCAACAACGAAGGATGACTAGGTTCACGTGGTGTCAGGGCGCATCGCTACTGAAGGAAAATCAAATAGCCCAAGAGCTAAGTGCAAGCTACGGCGGTGATCCGGTACCTTAATTTCAATTACCGTAACCATATTTCCACGGTACCAAGGCGAGCCATCCTTTTATTTACGTAGCAATATTTATCTTTATTAAGAGCAACGTTGCCATTGAGAGAAGATGAGATGGCCGGACGTTCGTCTTGGGGGAGCACGTCCTACCAAGCAGCATCTTCATTGTCCAGCATTGACAGCATATCTTCAACTATGTCTGTTAGAATCTTGCTCGTCCTGGCCTTGAGTGCCAATAGTGCGGCAGCTGCTGTACCCCGGACTCGATGCCGCTCTGCCCTGGCTCCTCTTCAGTTCCGCAACGGCTCCTTTCAGATCTCCATCTTTGAAGATCTTCACTTTGGCGAGAGTGAGTTGAAGAACCTCGGCGGTATACTAAAATTCACAGAAGAAATGAAGAAAAGGGCTAACAATAGCAGACAGCTGGGACTCGTGGGGACCGGTGCAGGACGTCAACTCGGTGGGCGTACTGAACAGCGTGCTTGATGCCGAGAGCCCTGATCTAGTTGTGCTCAACGGTGACTTGATTACTGGCGAGAACTCGTTCAAGGAGAACAGCACCGTTTACATTGACCAAATTGTAAGGCCGCTGGTAGAGCGAGGCTTGCCGTGGGCATCAACATACGGTAACCATGACAGCGACTACAACCTGTCGAGGACGGACCTGCTGGCTCGCGAGCAGCAGTACTTCCCACTGGCCCTGACGCACAACATGCTGGCGGCCGAGGCAAGCATTGACGATGTCGGTGCCACCAACTACTACCTTCCCGTCTACGGTTCCGACTGTCCCAGTGCATTGGTTGTGCAGAATTCAAAGGACAAGAATGGTGCGCGCACAGTGTCGCCGTCCTGTATCCCCAAGCTCCTGCTCTGGTTCTTTGACAGCCGCGGTGGATTCGCTTACCAGAAGACAGACGCGTCCGGAGACCACATTGGTCTCCCTAACTGGGTCGATGAGCGTGTTGTTGGCTGGTTCGAGGAGACGCACAGCGAGCTGCACACCGAATACAAGAGCAAGACCGGCGACAGTAATCTGCTGATCCCCTCGCTTGTGTTTGTGCATATTCCGCCGATGGTGGCGTACGCTATGCAAAACAACGCTCCTGGTGGTATCAATCTCAACCGTAATCCCGGCATCAACGACGATGTACCGCTCGCTCAGCAAGGCCAAGGCTGGTGTGCTGACGGCACCAATGGTGATTCCAGCTGCTATGCCGCACAAGACGAGCCGTTCATACGTGCCGTGTCGACTATTGGCAACGGCAAGGGCGTCATCGCCATGTTCTCGGGCCATGACCACGGCGATACATGGTGTCGGAAATGGGCCGAGGGTGAACAGCTAGCGGGTGTGGGTGTTGTCGGCACGGGAGTGCATGTGTGTTTCGGACAGCACTCGGGTTATGGCGGATATGGCTCATGGACACGTGGAGCGCGGCAGATCCGGGTTGACGAGAGCGATCTTGCTTCGTCTGTTGTCGAAGCTGGCGTAAAAGCAAACGCCACCCGTCCCCCAATATCAACTTGGATCCGGCTGGAAACGGGAAACGTTGTGGGCAATGTGCGGCTGAATGCCACGTACGGCGAGGATGAGTACCCAGCGACACCTGATACATACAGCAGGTGAGCAGATAGGCTAGCTCTGTGACAATGTCGTGGCTATGAAGCGGTTCCTGGCAATCAGGCCATGGCGGCTTGACACGGCATAAGGCTTAATTTCTATGCATGGCAGAGTATCAGGCAAGTATACAGAGAAGACAGGCACCATTCTACAGAGAGGCATACCGCTCCGCCGCCATAGCTACCCCAAGCTTCTATCTCTTATCAAAATGATTGGTAGCATTGCTATTGTGTACTTGTGTCTTTGATCTTATTTGGCACAGTGACCACTTGATATTACGAAAGATACAAAAGCTGAACAACACGGCATGCCCTATCTTCCGACCCTAGTATCATGATTAAAAGGCAAGCTGTATCCAACACATGCAGGCGAGCCCGAATGGTACCATCATAGTGCAGGAGGCAGGATGTAGTCTGCAGTATCTAGGTGACGGTGGTCCGGACCGTGGCAAAGAAGGATAGTGAGGTGGTGAGGTTGTTTTTTTAATCGTAGGAGTTGTCTGAATATATTTCATGGTCAGAGATAGGTTTTGCAAGAGCGTCTGGGGTAATATCTAGAAAGATAATGCGCCACCGTCTATACCATACAATAGAGTACGGAGTAGACGGGCTGGGGGTGATGGACGGGTGCCGATGATAATGGCGGATGTAGAACAATTGCATCGAGCAGTATAGCCGGGCCCAACGTGGATCTGGTACGTGCGCTCTTATCTATTGGTGTATTGTACGGTGTGGTTTATCCCTGGTGTTCTTGATGGGTGATAGAGTCAACCAAGATGACGCGCAGGAGATGCTGGCAGCACGGTGTGAGTGGAGAGGCTGAGGAGACGGGACGTGGGAAGCAATAGTAACATGGGAGACAGTTGAAGCGTGTGATTTCACATATAGCGATTCGTTGTTAAGCTTACAAGCTTAACAGCTCAGATTCCAAATAGCCACCAGGGAATTACTAGTAGGCGGTGATGTGGGTGGATGCACGTCGTCCGCGATGCTACCGCGTGTGGTAGCGGAAGGGCATCGAAACGGGCGGCAAGCATCATTTCGGACGTTTGTCAACTTGCTAACGCGCTTTTGTTAGATGACCGGAGCGAAGCCTATTGGCAAGCCAAGCTTGTTCCTATCAGCCAGTATCAGCCGCTGCCAACCACTACAGGACGATAGATGGACTACACAAGTGAGCCGAAGAGAGCAAGAGCCCGGAGGCCCCGGTGCATATATGGGATAGTGGCGAATGATCTCACGCAAATGCATGTTTTATGTGAGCCACCTTAACCAACTCGATGGTATTCAGCGGTGACAGCCAGTCAAGCTTCGCGTGTTTGCAGGTCAATGAAGCATCTGACATCAAATCGGCTTCATACGAAACCGCCTGCTACGAAGATTGAGGGTCAAGGGCTGATGATGCAAGTATGATGACGGCTGCTTCCCAAAGTCAATATTTTGGCTTGATTCTTATCCTTGTTATCCAAAGCCACCGTCTCATCCAGCTCCTATCAGATTCCATTACCTCATTGCCTTTCTCCATCTCCATGCCATTATCTACTATCTACAGCCCCATGCTTATCTGTAGTGTCACTGTTACGCGTCCGGGAAGAAATTTTAACCTTGCACTACGTCGCTACCCACTATGTATGAGACTATCTTTATTCTCCCTCGGTGAACGATTTCAGTTTAGGGAGTAAAAAAGAAGAAAAAGAAAGCCACTAGGGAAAGAAGATCTTCGCGGTAGAAGCGGATATCCTTCTAGAAGGACTGGTTATGCCGCTTAATAAAGCCTCTAAGAAGAACCACGGGCAAGGATGAACATGCAAAGCGGACGTGGAATACGGCATCGAACATGCATGGAAGTACTACTTGGTGATAAAAGGCGCATTACGCAGACACGGTCCACTCGGGCAGAGGTTTTGAATTTGAGGTCTTCGACGTGATACTGGCTTGGGATTTGACGATATGCAACCAAACCGCCCGATCATGCCAACAGTCTGTTTTGTGTAGTATTCCGGAAAGCCAAGAGCCAGGTCGAAGCTGTCGATGTAAAAGTTTTTGGCTATTCTCCATTGCTCATGCGTTGTCGCGATCACGAGGCATGGTCTCACACAATACAAGGTTCTAGCTTCCAGGACTGGCATGGCCGTCAGTAGATGCACTCTGTCAAGTCAATGCACATCTGCAGGTCTGGCACCCTTGCAGCATGGTGCTTATTCCATGCTCTGTATGTCGAGGCGTTTTTAAAAACAAATCCATTTTAATTGGCACACATCCCTTCTGGAACTATTCCATGCAGGTGTAGCTTCCCGCCTTGCGATCCGAGCTCTGCTTGAGATAGACTCTGCTCTATACAAAGTTTAGACTGATCGGACGTGATCTCGGTATCCGTTAGAGGCAGTGTCTTTGAGTCATTTTTATCAACCTGCACCTCGTTGGCTGACTTGCCGACGAGAAGCCGGCTAGCGGTTAAAGCGGTCGAGCTTAGTGAATATGTGTTTCATGGTCTACAGCCACGATCGCAGCTGCTAACTGCTTCTCCTACCGGCTCACAGGGTGGCCTCTGCACGGCCGACCGAAACCAAGATGAGGAGGGTGTGAAGTTTTGCCGTTTGACAATTCAACAGCAGTGATAGTGATAGGAGTCTGCCCGTTGGGCAAACAGTGGTACGCATGGTAGATGACGCACGGCACATGGGGGCATCCGGGTGGCGGTGTCCTACTGATTGTTTTCAAAGTTGATGCAAATGTAGCCGGTGGTAAGATGGATGATTCTCGCGATAATCGAGTTTATAGGATGACTAAGCAATGCGTGGTTGCTGGAAGCTCGTTGCTGGACGAGGTCTCCTCGTAGTCTCGTGAGAAGGTTGTCTGGATCGCGCTTTCCTCCTTTCTTTCCGTTATTACGATCCTAGGACACTTACAGCGTGGGTAGCAGCCTAATTAGGAAGGTGCACACGTATGGATTCGCGCGACTCTAATATTTACTGATAATATTTCAATTTATTAATAAGGAATGTCTGACTGAGATGATGCTTGTCATGAAAGAAATTAAGCCAACACTTTGCAAAATACCAGTGTTGCGGTATTAAATGTATTGTGAACGACGGAATAAAATATTGAGGACTGCAAAAGCTACTATGTAGCTAACAGGTAGACAAAACAGGCCAGTGAAAGAGAAAAAAGAAAATAAGAGAAAACATAGTTCATGATCTATCTGGTGCTTGATCTGGTGCTGTTAGTCGAGCGAATGAGAGAGCAGTGATAAGAGCTCGTAGGAGACAGGGGTGTGCAGAACATTGCCTCCCCCTGCGTCCCACTTCACCAAGGTTACGTCGAGAGTCTAACTTCAGCCTGCCCACGGAGGATTAAAAGGGACTATTGGCGGGAGTGCTT
The DNA here is from genome assembly GCA_022392935.1 of Ophiostoma cf. undulatum. Taxonomy (NCBI): domain Eukaryota; kingdom Fungi; phylum Ascomycota; class Sordariomycetes; order Ophiostomatales; family Ophiostomataceae; genus Ophiostoma; species Ophiostoma cf. undulatum. Next base: position 1,070,873 of record JAKRGL010000049.1, read on the forward strand.
TGTGGAAATATTGTCAGCAAGACCGTACTACCGTATGATCAGATTTCGATCAGCTTGGATAAAGTGAACGTTCTTAATAAGAAAGAGTCTACTCCGTACATAGTAGAGTAGCGCCACAGTACAAGCCGTGGCGGCGGACAGGGAATAGGACCACAGAAGGAAGCTGAGGACACTAAGGCAAGCCACCTGCCGACGTGCTTCGGGGTGTCCTGTTGGTGCAAGCTCACCTGATAGCATCCGACTTGTTGATCGCTTTGCATTAGAGGAGGACAGCTTATACATAGTAGTGCAGCTTATCATTGGAATGCCGCTCCTCTTGCAAAGCCGAGAGGGTTAACTAATCTGTACATACTGCAGTATGAATCCCGTTGTCGTCGGAGACGCGGTTGAAGGCTACCCCGTATTCGTAGACGTTGTAGAATGCAGTCCAGCAATCTATTACGTACACGGTTGACCTGAGAGTGTCTGATATCATGGGGCGGTCGTTGCATCAGTGGATCACTGCTATCAGAGGATTGAGTACTGTATATGATATACCTACAAAAAGTAGTGGCACTGCTCTGTAGAGGGTACAAAGTGCAGTGCAAGTTCTGATGATCACGACATTGATAGCGTCGAAATTCGCAATGCAAGTCAGCGATTCTGTCCAAGTGTGGTCAGATCGCCCAATGGAAATGCAAACCTGCAAAATGCAACGACGCCGGTTGGCCTGGCCAAGACGGCCAAGTCGGGATAAAATTCTCACTACCCTCCTGTCAGACAGGACAAGACAAACAAGAGATCTTGTAGCGTCTAAGCAATGCTTGTGCTGGGCAGTACTATGCACCGAAGGTCGTCAATCTGGGCACAAGGCCTGGGCATGACAGGGCCATGTCTTGGAAGCAGCAGCAACAACAACAAAAATACGCAGCGACTGAAACGGTCTAGAACCTCAGTGGAAGCTCATTTAATATCCCGAATACATACTGTACTATTGTACATATTCTGTACCGTAGTAGTAGTACAGAGTACACAAGTATCAGCAGAGAGGTGAATGATCTGCGGGCCCAAGAGCGAAGCTGGGCAACCTGGCCGATGCAGATACAGCGCACGACAGCGCACGACAGCGCTCGGCTTCCAGAGCTTGATCAAACGCTCGCTTTCTCCGCACACTCCGACTACATTGGGAGTTATTGCCTTCTCATCACCTCATCTCGCCGCCGCCATGACTCGACGACGGCGGCGACGACGAAGCACGAGAGTCAGCAACGCAACTGCAGCCGCTACTACGTACTATGTGATCCATCAAAGCGCCACCGGAGCACCACCAAGATAAAGATATGTAGCCAGTTCGCTTACGCCGTGAAATAAAATAGGCTTTGGAAGCACAAGATACACAAACCCTTGACATGTCTCATGTGCCTGCTTATCAGTGGTACGTACTACGATGGTCTCTGGTCTTTCCCTAATCAGAGGAGACTCCACCTGACCCGCTCGGGGGCATCCCGCAAGATAGTGGTGTGCACACAGTGTTCTGTGGAATACACTGTACCATCAGGCAGTAAATACAGTGCGAGCTACACGTCAATCGATAGCTCTCACGACAAAGAAGACGCTGGGCACGCAATTGATCCAAGATAAGCCTCATCAACGGCACAATGTCTTGCTGTCTTGATGTCTCGATGCCTCGATGTGTTGTCGATGCGTTGTCGAGGGATATTGAGTGTATTGGATCTTTGTCTCGGTTTTATTTATTGCTTGCTGCCACGGCCGCCTTTTTCCTCTTTGGCATCCCATGATAGTTGCAATGGAGATAGCTCAGCAGTCAGCATAAACACTATGGTAGACAGCATGACGACCCTACTATGCACAAGTACTGTCGGACGTAGATACTATGTTCCTTCCGAAAAGCCTGGCCTGGCCTACATAGTACTATGTAGTACAATAGAGGGCAATATTGCATGCGATTTGGGGGCCAATCCCTTAGAATTCAAGGCCATGGATTCGTATGCCTGGTAGTGATAACGAAACGATAAAGATAATGGTGATGTGATAATGATCGCAGACGAGAGACGAGATGAGATGGGGTAATGAGATTAGCAGAGGCAAACTAGCAAAGAAGCGACGAGGTCACTGCCTGCGCAAAAAGATACCATGTACATAGTACACGCGAACGGGGATCGGATTCCATTGCTTCAGCTGCGACTCTGTATTATTGCAGTCGGTATCCCGCGCCAATACTACAGTATCTCAGTACGACGTCTTGTATCGCAGCAGAGCAGGAGCCAAGCACTGGAATAGACCACAAGAGCACACTACAGAGGACAAGCATTCAGCGATGCAACCACCAGTTTGCTCGGCGGTGCCGAAGCGGGTCTGCTCGGCCAATTTGTCAAAAGAAGACGTGCATGCGGTGGCAGAGGCAGGCAGGGACGAGAAGGAGACGAGCTGCAAGCAAGCAGCGTCAGGGTCTGTCTACTCCGTACAGTATTGTGATAGAGTGCTAGGGCCTGGCCTGCACATCAGCGCCCATCCTTCGCATGGCTATGGCCGTTGTAGACAAGCTTTGTCCAAGAAACAAGACACAAGAAACCAAGAAACCAAGAAAGCCAGAACCGAAAACAGATCCCAGCAGCCAAGAAGGCACGCGCTGTTCCAAGAGTCTGGCCCGTCTTGGGTTCTGGTCTTGGGAGGCTTGTTTCTTCTCGGAGTAAAGGCTACCGGTCTATCTGTGCTTGTCTTTCCTAATTGCTTGTCTTGAGCATGGCAATGCAGATCATGTTATGCACGCGGGGGCAGTTATAATGACGGCAATTTGTTGCACTTCTCAGGCTACACATTACATACAGTACTTACACAGCACGAGACACCCGAGACGGCTGCATTGTGTTCTCAGGCTTCGGCCCTAATGGCCGGGAAACAAAGAAATGGCGACAAGGCTCAGGCGCAACCACGAACAAAAGCTCTCAGACCAAGGACCTCAAACATGACGAAGACGGGGTTCCCGGCGAAACTAAGGCCAGCGATAACAGATCAAGGGATGCTAACGATCCTGACCGACGGCCCAAGAGAGAAAGACGGGGCGTGAGCAGCAGCGCATAGACCAGAACTTTGTCTACTTATCCGTCCATGGCCTGGGGAGCCACTGACAAGCCACGGCCTCTGACGAGCCGGTTCTATTCTTCCCTGCGTCTTCCATGGGGCTGCTAGACTGTCAGCAGCATCCTCGGTCACCCTTCTGTCGAGTATGGGGCAGACAGGTTTCTCTTTCTCGCAGGATATTATCGTACTATGTAGGTACAACCACAGTCGCAAGTAGAACATGTCTCGTGGATGTAAACTGATACAGTGAAGACGGGCGATCTTCGCGCCAGCATCCAGAGTACTCTTCGGAGTGGTTTCTAAAGACACCCCGTCCCGCGGGAAGAAGAAAACATAACAGCAGCTAGTATTATTTTATGTTCTTAATCTACGCTGGCGGCTACTGTCTGCCTCTCTGTCTACTATGCAGCCTCTCTGTCTATCTCTGCCTCGATTTGGTGTGACTGTTTATGTTCTGCTGTTGGTATGTTTAATGTACTGCAGTCGTGCAAGGCCGCTCCTTCTGTGGCTGCACTTGGAATTAATGAGTGGAAAGTAGCAAGTACCCCCGATATTACCTTCTTCTTTCATAACACCCCATGCTCTCATACTACATAATAACAGTACGTATGTACTGATCCTCTGCATACAGACTACAGTCGCAATACTATGTACTAAAATCCCCATCTCTTATTTACACCCCCCTCGATCCTTTTACGACGTAATACTCTTTACACAGTAGTGAGTAGAGCTCGGTCTATGTTTCCAGATGCTACCTGCTACTATGTATCCTCCTGGACTTGCTCGACTACGTACTTACATAGTACTACTTACTCTGTCACTACACCCCCCCCCCCCCTCCACAGTCCTCCTCCTCGTCTCTCTCTATCTCTCCCTCTACCTCTACCTCTCTATCCCAACTATTTATTACCTCCCCCTCCCCTTCATCTTTTCCCCTTCTCCTCTTCTCGTCATCCACCCCTGACACCAACAACCAACCACATCGACAACCGTCAACATGTCAAAGGAAGACGTAGAGGTCGCTGGCCTCCCTGACTACGAAGGCAGCCATGACCACACCCGTGAAAAGGCCCCCGAGAGTGCTGCTATCCTCGGCAGCGTCGAGCGTGCCGAAGAATATGGCTACGTCGCTCGTGGGTATGTTTTTATTCCCTGCTCTTTTGTCTCTTTGTCCTACTTTTGCTTTCTATAACACAGTTGTGCTAACGGTCAGTCTGAAATCCCGCCACATTCAGTTCATCGCCCTGGGTGGCACCATTGGTACAGGTCTGTTCCTTGGTATCGGCTCTGCCTTTACCACTGCCGGCCCCCTCTCTGTCCTGCTCGGCTACACCTTTACCGGTCTCGCCGTCTTCGCCATGATGCAGTGTCTCGGTGAGATGGCCACCTGGCTGCCTCTGCCCGGTGCTATCCCCCAGTTCTGTGCCCGCTACGTCGACGATGCTCTCGGATTCGCCGTCGGCTGGAACAACTGGTACGCTTCATCCATCACCATTTGCGCTGAAATCTCCGCTGCTTCCGTCGTCATCGGCTACTGGTCCGGCGCCGCCGACATTAACGTCGCCGCCTGGATCACGCTGATTCTCGTCTTCGTCCTGTGCCTCAACATCTTTGCTGTCGCCATCTACGGTGAGGCCGAGTTCATCTTTGCCTCGCTCAAGATCATCACCATCCTCGGTCTGCTGCTCATGGCTTTCATTGTCATGCTGGGCGGCAACCCCAAGCACGAGCGTCTGGGCTTCTGGTACTGGCAGCACCCTGGTGCCATGAAGGAGTACGACGGCACTGGCAACACTGGCCGTTTCCTCGGCCTGTTCTCTACCCTGGTCAACGCTGCCTTCTCGTACGGCGGTGTTGAGCTGGTCGCTGTCGCTGCTGGTGAGGCCGAGAACCCCCGCAAGAACATTCCCAAGGCAGTCCGCCGTGTCTTCTGGCGTATCCTGTTCTTCTACGTCCTCGGTTCCCTGGCCATCAGCTGGCTCGTGGCCTCGGACGATGAGCGTCTGCTGAGCGCCCAGGCCAGCGGTGCTGCCGGTGCTGCCCAGTCCCCCTGGGTCATTGGCATTGAGAACGTCGGCATCAAGGTCCTTCCCTCCATTATCAACGCCGTCATTCTGACCTCGGCCGCCTCGTCTGCCAACGCCTTCCTGTACACCGGCTCGCGCTACCTGTACGCCCTGGCCCAGAACGGCCAGGCCCCCTCCATGTTCCTTCGCTGCTCCAAGCGCGGTGTCCCCTGGGTCGCCGTTCTGGCTACCGCTCTCATCGGTCTGCTGACCTACCTGTCGGCCGGCAGCGGTGGTGCCTCGCAGGCCTTTGAGTGGTTCCAGAACCTGACCACCATTGCCGGTCTGTTCACCTGGTGCTCCATCTGCGTGTGCTACCTGCGCTTCTACGCCGCCCTCAAGGCCCAGGGCATCGACCGCAACACGCTGGTCTTCAAGAGCCGCTTCCAGCCCTACCTGGCCTGGATCTCGCTGTTCTACTTTGCCATCATCATCGTGTTCAACGGCTTTGACGTTTTCGTCCACGGCCACTGGGATGTCAGCAGCTTCATTGCCGCCTACATTGGCATTCCCATCTTCTTTGGCCTCTTCCTGTTCTGGAAGATTACCAAGCGCACCAAGATACGGACGTCCATGGAGGCTGACCTCCACACCGGCAAGGCCGAGCTCGATGCCGAGGACGGCAACTGGCCCGAGCAGACGCCACGCAACTTCCTGGAGCGCATCTGGTTCTGGATTGCATAAGCAGTTGTCTCTTCTTCTTCCATTTTCACCTTGCTGGCCACTCGTTGGTCTCTTCTCCCGCAGTTCGCTGCACTCTTTTGGCATGATTCCCCAAGCATACAATGTCTTTGTTCGATAAAATATAGCAAAATATAAGTTGATTACATACTTTTGGCGCACGCACATGTGATATATATAATGTTACTGTTTCACAAACCACAAAAAAGACACGAGTACAACCATGGACAGTTCTAGTGGTGTTCGACGGCACTTGGTGTAAGCGTCCCCGGATTATGGGTTGGATTATGGGTCTCAGCCTTACGCCACGCTCCCAAGTGCTACTGGTTTTTCTATATGTCGACAATAATGTGTCATAGATTTCAGATTCAAGGCTTGCTTCTGGGGGTTCTAACTCTCTACCCACTCGGCTTATTGCCTTGCTTCCATCATCTTTCTGTCTATTCCCGTCCGGTCTTTCCCCTGCCTGTATCTGCACCAAGTACTCTTTTACATTGTTAATTTGCTCTACTGGGACTTCTCCAGGTGAGTCGCCTCGGCATCGACTTTTTCGACCTTGCCCAGCTCCTCGATGTTCGAGAAGTCCGTCGTCCCAAACAGCTCGTCCATGCGCTCCAGCGAGATTCCCTTGGTCTCGGGAACCCAGAACGCCATGACGCCCATGGCAAAGCAAAAGGAGCCGTAGATAAAGTACGTGCCGTAGCCCGTCGGACCGCCCACATTGATCAGCATCTTGGGCGTCACCAGCGACACCACGAGGTTGAACAGCCACTGCGTCGCCGCCGCCAGCGATACATTGTAGCCACGAAGCCGGTTTGTGGGGATCTCCGACACATAGATCCAGCACACGGGGCCCCAGCCGAACTGGAAGGCGGCTGCAAACAAGTACACCATGACGAGCGCACCATAGCCCGCGCCAGGGATGGCCGCTCCCGTGACAGGCGGGTCGAAACGCACATAGAAGCCCAGGTAGAACATGCAGATGCACATGAAAAACGCCGTCCACACAAACGACCATCGCCGGCCGAGCGTGTCTGCCAGGAACGTAATGAAAATGCCGCAGCTCACCATCTTGACAATGCCGTAGACACCTGTCGCCAGCAGCGACTGTGTCGTGCCGGCGACGCCCAAGGCTGTGAAGATGGTCGGCGCGTAGTAGTTGATCGCGTTGGTGCCCGTCCACTGCTGGCACACCATGAGTCCAATCGACAGCAGCGCGCGCTTGCGGTTCGCCGGCACCAGCCAGCACTCCTTGTGCATCGCCCAGTAGCCCGTGCCGTGGACAGAGCGGTTCTCCTCTTCCAGCTGCACGCGCAGCTCCATCAGCTCCTGCTGGACGTACGGGTGCGCCTCGGGCAGGTGGCGCACACTCGAGAGCACGCGCGAAGCTTCCTCCCAGTTGTCCTTGCCGGCAAGCCAGCGCGGGCTCTCTGGGCAAAACAGAATACTGACAAAGATGAGCACGGGCGGCAGCGACTGCATGGCCAGCGGCACCATCCACGACGCGCGGCCGGGCAGGTGCAGCAGCGAGCCGTAGTCGATGAAGAAGGCAATCATGGCGCCCATTGTCTCAAACAGCTGGTAGAAGCCGATGAGAAGGCCGCGGATGGCGCGCGGCGAGTTCTCCGACACATAGGTCGGGGCCAGCATAGTGGCGCCGCCGAGACCGAAGCCCTCCACAAACCGGCCGATATAAAAACACACAAGACTTCCGTACGACAGAGCCTGCAAAAGGCCGCCTATAAATGCAAAGACGGAAATGGTGAGCAGGCCGATTTTGCGGCCGAACCGGTCGCCGATAGGGTTGGCGACGAGCGCACCCAAGATGGCACCGGCCTGCATGGTGGTAACGAGGTGGCCCGACAGGTTGGCGGCGGCCTGTTTGTCGAGACTGTTGAGGCCGAACTCGCGCTTAAAGTCGGGCATGGTCAGGACGCCGCCAATAATGCCGGTGTCCATGCCAAAGAGAGTTCCGCCAAAGCACGCGGCAGCAGCGAGGGCAAAGACGCGCCAGTTGTAGATCTCGGGGGGGTCGAGTTTGGCGGCATCGTTGCGCACGATATGGCGCACAAATGCGGCCATTGTAGATATTTTCGGCTCGGCAGTGATACTAGACGGAGAGCTGTAGAAATCGGAGACGGGGGAGCAGCTGGCCCAGAGAGAATACAAAGTATCAGGACTGCAGAGGTAACCGATCTCTGTTCAAGACGAAGGGGGTTCGGCGGTATATATATCTAAATAAATTGCACACACTGCACAGGAGGAGATACTAAGGCCATGGAAGAAAGGAAGCCAGAGACGTATTACGACGTATACGGGCAGACTGGCCGACAGACAGACGGGCATATCCCCATACGCTGCACCATACACTGCAACGTTCTATACAGTCCAGCACATACACAGGAGACAGTCAGCTGGACCGCAGAAAGACGATACCAAACACATGTTTACTAGCCAGCTTCTCCTAAGTCACAGCACAAATGATCAAAATCAGCAAAGTGACAAAAGGATAAGAGAAGACGGGGATCATCCGTCAATTTAGCCTAAAGTCGGCATGTTATTCGGGATGATATTGATGGATGCCACACTGCCTGGCTCCATAGGCACGGGTGCGCGTAGTCAAGGCCAGGCTGTGAGAGGTGGGAAATAAGAGATCGGGGAGATAACAAGGTTATAGAGTACCTGTGCTGCTCGAAATATGGGGGAGTGTCTGGGGAAATGAGGGGGAGGAGGAAAAAGGACAGGCAAAAAGGATGGTGAAATGAGGGGATGTGGAGAGACGACGATCCTTTACAAGGACAGATACACTCCGCTTGGAGAATGCCTCTGGCTTGTTCTTATGTCGAGTCCCTCTATCCGCTCGATGTCTTGTCTTTTGCTGCGTAGTTATATGCTGCTGGTCTCTCGCGAGGCCAGTCGGCTTATCTTCAAGCGAGCCGAACCACTGCCACAGTGATATCTCGGTACATTGCCTATGTAGTTCTTCCGGGTGCCTCAAACCCTGACTGTCTCCGTATTTAATCACATTGAGGCCGTTATCATCGCATGCGCTCATACCTCGTACCTCAATAGCATCGTGAGATCGTCTGTCTGTTTAGATTAGTCATCGCCGTTAACGGCGACGTCAAGTTGAATACACGCCATTTACGCTAAGTGAGGTCAAGCCAAGGCTATCTATCTACACAAACAAGCTTCGACCCAGCCAGTCACTGTATCTCTCCTGCTTGGCAGCATGGCTTCACGCCACAGCGCATCAACCACCGGAACGTCTCATGCGGAGGCACTTCCACACTCGACCACGCCAAGTTCTTTACAGCAAAGCACGGATCCATCCTGCACCCTGTCAATCTACATTATAATACATGGGCTTGCGCACTCCACCGCACATACACGGGCCTGCACGGTGGGCCGAGTTCTCGTCGTCCGCACCACCACAAAAGCATCGCCAACAACCAGCTCTCCACCAATCACCGGGATTATGGTTTAGTGGCTAGAATACCTCGTTGTGGCCGAGGAGACCCGTGTTCGATTCACGGTAATCCCACAGTTCTTTTTTGCTGATTTCAGCTTCATAATATGGTCGGAGAACTACATCGTGTCGTTTTGCTTTTTTTTGAATTCTGCACCGTAGGATTTGCAGTTATTACGTAAGTTTGGCACAAGTGGGTCCTCTCCTTTGTAGCATCTGCCAGTGGTGACGATGCGTGCTGATTTCTAAAAAGTATTTGCCAAGAGAATTGTTAAAATGATATGCTAAGAAGAAAAAAAAATAAAGGGAAAGGTAACGCAGAAGAACATCACTGAACCAAGTCAAGGTTGACAAAACTAAAAGGCCAAAAATAAACTGTGGGATTACCGTGAATCGAACACGGGTCTCCTCGGCCACAACGAGGTATTCTAGCCACTAAACCATAATCCCAGTCATTCGGATAGTCCTTATTAAAGTGGGCAGCCATTAGATACACTTATGTAGGGTACCGCATTCTTTGTCTTGCTAACAAGCGTCCAGTAATGACTCAGCCTGTAACATGCGTCATTGTTTTCTTCTTTGTTTTAATATCAATAAGGATTGTGTAATGCTCTGTGGTTTTTATTTCATTTTTCTAGACTTTTAATATATATTTGTTTACTACATTGGTTTATTTTTCATTATTTTGTCTACATCCCGAAGTATCAAATAAAAATAAAAAGACGAAAATGTTTGCATTAAATTTGAAACCAGGAAAAGATGGCAAACATAAAAACTCTACACAATTTATTAAAACGCACAGCGACTTGAGTTTGGGCTTGATTTTCATGCCATGTATGTAACACTTGTCGTACCAACTCTGCGAATCACATCATGACATTGTCACATCATCGAAAGACTACTATAATTTAGACCGGGATATATTAGGAAACTAACAATACAGTACATGGCAGGTATCAATACCAATCGATACCTGATGCAAAGACAACAAATAATGCCCAACGCCGACTTTTATGTAGCTTGCCGTGGCGACGAAGCCGGAACAAACAAAATGAATAAAGGCATTTGAGTAGAAAAGAAAACAAAACAAAGAGAATATGAGAACAAGCAGAAACGACGAATAGCAAGAGTACATATCGAAGCCGAGAAATAAAACATAATAAAAGAATATTGTAAACAAGAAAGAAATGACAAATGAAAGGGTAAGGAGTGAGAGGCAGCTCAGTATAATTCCGAGCTGTAGATGGGTGTGTAGAGGAAGATGGAGGAATCAAATATCGGTATTTGTCCGATACAAGGCTCTAGAGTCTAATCCGTTTATTCCGAAGAAACTTGACAACGTGGCCGTTGCTAAAACAAAGTAAAGACAAATATACTTTTTCGTTTGTTCGTGAAGCGTGTGTCGAAATGGTGTCCATAATCGAGATTTGGTGTAGCGGCGCTGACAGTCCCGGCGTGTTGCCAAGCCGTATGTGTATGTGTGTTGTGCGTTGTGCGTTGTGTTGTCGAGGTGTGTCGAAATTGGAAGGTCGTCTAGCTCGTGAGAGGGTATATTTTCAAAGCAAGGCAGAATAAGCAATAAGCAGAACCATGAAGCAGAACCAGAACCAGAAGCAGAACCAGAAGAAGAAGAAGCAGGAAGCAAGTGGCAACCAGCAAAGACGAGAGCTCCGCAGCCCTGTCTTTTCCTTCTATCCCGTTTCTTTTCTCTATCCAGATTATGTTTGAACACGTGGAAAATGAAAGTCGAAAGGCGAAAGTCAAAAGTCAAAGAAAAGACAAAAAGTTGATGAGACAGGAACGCCGAGGAGTATCAGCAGAGGTGAACGACAAAGAGGCCGAGGCGGAGATAGAGACATCTACAGTGCCAAGTCCTTAACCTCGGAGATGCTGCGATGCCGCTTGTGGCTCAGTGTGCTGCCGCTGCCGTTGTCGCTGCCGCCGCTTGCCACACTGCCGCTGGCCTTGCGCTTCTGCGCCATCATCTCTAGCGGGCTGCGCGCCGCCGAAGCGGCGTGTGACATCATCATGCGCTGCTTGGGTCGGCGTGGTGGTGTAATGGGCGTCGTAACAGCCTCGAGACTGCCGTTGCGGATGCCCCGCAGCGTGCCCATGTTGAGCGGGCCCGAGAACGCAAGCGACTCGGCCGTGGCCTTGTTGCTGTAGATGAGTTGCTTGTCGATCTGGTTGCGCCGGAAGGCACTCACGGCATCCGAGTTCTTGCCAAAGTGTGCCAGGAGTGGTGGCAGCGCATCGTCATCGCTGTCGTCTGCACCGTCAGCGGTGCCTGCGGCAGCTTCAGAAGTCACATCGATCTTGCCGTCGTCCTTGTCGCCCTTTTCCAGTGCGCTCTCGTCTTCCTCTTCGATGCCCTCCAGGCCGGTGAGGCCCATGAAGCCGTTGAAGCCGCTGCCTAGCCCGGCGTCGTCGCTACCGGCAGTCAGGGATGCGCGACGCGATACGGGTGTGTTATTGTTGCTGCTGAGGTCGCCGAAGCCACCAAGACCGCTGCCACCGCTGTCAAATATGCTGGAAAAAAGCATCTCGTCAATGGCGCTAGTGTCGCCAGAAAAGAAGATACTGTTGCTATTGGCAAGGGGTGTCTGGGTGGTAGAGTCGTCGCCGTCGCCAATGGGCAGGCCGTTGGTCAACCCCATCAGGAACTCATCGTCGGTCTGCACATGCAGGTCCGCCTCAGACAGGCTAAAGAGTGCGTCTGCGGGGTCGGTACCGTCGGCCGAGTTACGGTCAAACTGAATAAAGTCCTCAATGCGCAGGTTGCACTCGCCCTCGTCCTCCATAATCTCGCCCGAGAAATCGCTGTCGTCGCCCAAGAAGTTCTCGGTTGTCATATTGGCCGGGAAGAAAGCCTCGATAGGGCCCACGTTGTGTGACTGGATGTAGTCGCCAAACGTCTGCGATGAGATCATGGCACTCATCATGACAGCACCGCTGGAGCTGATTAGCGGTGACGACTGCAGCATGCCGTTGGTGTTTGATAAGTCCAAAGATTCTTGGCCGTTCAGAAGAGCGTTGAACTGTGCATCAAGTTCGGCAGCAACGGCGGCGGTGTCACTGCCAAAGCCAAGGTTGTTGTCGCTGTCGTCGTTGATTCTCTCCGTCTGTGCAGTACGCTTCTCGGGTGTGAAGATGACCATCTTGCCCGAGGCGGGGTTGATCATAGCCACAGGCCGCCGGGAGCGAGGGGTGAAGAAGTAGCGGCGCACACGGGGCAAGCGGCGCTTCTGGGGTGTGACAGACATCTTGGAGTCAGAGTCGGAATCGGACGAGTCGGAGTCGCTGTCAATGTGGCGCATCATGCCGCGGCGGCCGTGCGTGGGAATCGGGGGTGCTTCGTCCTCGGTTGTGTCGTCGTCGCCGTCGCCGCCGTCTGAGTCGTAGCCTTCACCATTGCTGGTTGCATCTGCAGCCTCTGCAAGAGGGGTCGATGGGGGCTTTTGCATAGGCTGGTCGAGAAGCGCAGCAAAGAAATCATCATCCGCCTGGTCGGCGTTGTTGTTGTTGTTGTCGTCGGCGTTGCCGTGCTCAAAGACGGCATGGTAGTCCCAGAATGACGAGCTGACAGACGAGTCTGATTCATTTTCGATTTCGCGGCGGAATGCGGGGTCCAGCTGGTTCTGCTCAACGAAAATGTCTGGGAAAAAAGTGCTGTCGTTGGCAGCTTCTTCGTCGCTGCTGGATGAGTCGTCACTGTCAGAATCGGGCACGCCTGCAAAACGGACCTGGCGCTTGCCGTTGTTGTTCAAGTTGGCATCGGACTCGGAGATACCGTTCCAGCTGGTCAGGTCATCGTTGTTGTTGGCGGCATCCTCAACATCGGCGTCATTGGGGGGGTTGATGCCGATGGCGATCAGTGTGGCCTCGTCCAGTTCGCCAAGGTCAAAGTCAGAGTCGGAGCTGCTGCTGCTGCTGTCGTCGTCGTCGTCATCGATACCGCCGACATTGCCGTCATCATCGTTGCCATCGCCTTCTTGGTCGGCATCCTCCTCCTCGCTCTGGATACCGCTGTTGCTGCTGTTGGCCGCGACTGCGGCGGCAGTGACGGGGCTGGACCCCGCGGGCCGGGGAGAGCGGCCAAGAGTGTGGCGGTTTTTTGTCTTGACCACTTCCTTGATAATGTGCTTCTCCTCGGCCGCCACGATTTCGTCCTCGTCGTTGTCGTCAGAGTCACTGACATCGTCGAGAGCAGAGTAGCCGCCGTCTGACGAGAGGTCGAGAGAGGACGAGACGTCCGAGTTGCGGCGGCGGCGCTGCTTGGATGCAGCCTTGCCAGCCTTGTGGCGGGCAATGCCCTTGACGTTTCCGCTTTTGGGCATTGTGCTTTATGTGTGATACGAAGTGGGATGTAAAATGTGTGAGATGCAAGATGACGATGTTAAGCGAGGGATGTAGTGCGGGACAGGGATAAATTTCTTCGTTTTTCTTTTTTTCCTGTCGAGTGTGTGAGGGGAAACGGGGAAGATTCTGCAGGGGTAATGGTATGACGCCCACAAGAAAAATTTGGCGGTGAAAAAGATGAGGCAAAAGAGGTGGAGAGAGGGACAAAGTACAACTTTGAAAAATGAGGAAAGAGTGAGAAGGATATTAGAGACGTGAGAGTCACTATACAGAGAGGGGGGATGCTGAGGCTGAACGTGATATCGCCAACCAAAACGAGATACTGCCTGTCCAACAAGAGCAAGCAGATTTCTGTAAAGCAGGCTATGATGAATACGATTCACGATCTTGTGAAAAAGACGGCCTATTTGGGCGGTGAAAGACGATAGAGGGGGGGTGGATCGAGGAGGAGATTAGGATATGGGGATATTGTAGCCGTTGCTGTGCGGTAACTATTCGAGGGGTCGAGGCCCGGGAAGACAAAGTAAATAGATGTGTAGGAGGTGGGTTTAGGAGGAGATCGTGGCCAACGTGCGTATGATGTGTTGTTGGTTCTTGGTGTCCAGGATGAAGCCCACGATGTTTGGTGATGTCGATGTCGAGGAGAGGGGAAGGGAGCGATAGTTCCGGGGCACGGGCGAGACGAGGCAGACGTTGAGCCTGGGAAAGTATGGTTCTGAACAGTTCGAGAATACGAATTTGACAATAAGATCTTAGCTTGAGGACTGGTCGGAGATGCTGCTGGACTGCAGGACACTGCCGTCGGATCTCGAGATCGAGGACTCCGGGAGGGCAGCGTCCCGCAGTGGGCGTTTACAGCTCAGCGACGGCCGTGTACATCTTGTGATTCTCGAAGGGTTAAAAAGGTAAGCGTTGTTTTGGTGCTGTATGATTGGGATAGGTTTGCAGGGCCGACTCGGGTCGTCGTTTGTGAGGTTGTCGTCGTGATGGACGGGAAGAGATGAGGTTCAAACGAAGGGGAAAGAGCAGAGGGAAGGAAGCGGAACGGCAAAACCAAAAAAAGTAGTTGTGAAAAAGTATTTCTTTAAAGGACCCACTTTAAAGTTTTATGGCTCCTGGTGAGACGCTCACTTTTGCCTTTTCCCAATTGACGCTAGTAGAAGTATCTCACCGCGGGTATTTGGTGGCAAGGTACATGTGCTTAATAGGTACCGTAATCCCCATATAAACCTTGCTGTCGTAATAATAGTAATCGTGACAACAGGAGCTGCTCGATGGGAATGAGGCATAGATGACTGAAAGGGAAGGAATTACGGTGATGGCAGTGGGAATGGGATGAGGTTGTTAAAAAAGGTGTAAATGGCAGGAACAATGGACGCGCTTGCCAAGTTGGGCTATCAAAGAAGGAAGGAATGGTGGCCGTTGAACGTCTCAGACATTTGCAGCTTCTTTCATTGTTTGATTACATAATATTCGACGATACCATTTTTATTGTCAACAACAAGCATGGAAATGGAAACATAACCACGGCGCGTCTGTGCGTGCGATGTGCACGGCTGCGACTCGTTTACTACACATTGTTTAAACGTCGTAATAAGAAATGTCTACTTCAGCGGGGCATCATCTAAAACACAGGCAGATGCAGGGCATCCTAGGTCTGAGGGCCTGGGCACGCAGGCCGGCGGGGGCACGGGTGTTCACCGCTATTTGTCTCTGCTTAGGCCGGCCAGTATCTGTCTGTCATAGGCCTGGAGGTGTAAGGATATGCATGCCAGCGTTGTACTACACACCTAGGCGCATGCGACTGGAATTGCTGCATCGCGACGTTTGATTATCTCGACGCCGGCGACGTGGTGGCCCGCGACGGGTTGAAGCTGGAAGAAGCAAATACCATACACACAGACGTGTACTCGTGCTTCTTCGAGCATGTCTGTCAGTTTCTTTTCTCAATCATACACACATGTGGAAAGCCGTTGCGTTGCATCAGGAGATCACTCGGCTCATATCTGGGGTTTAACCCTATCAATGCCAGGGCATGCAGTCCGACCCCTGTATTCCGGAAGGGGAAGGAGTGCGGCTTATGTCATCGTTGCTCTGCTTGGGTCGAAACCTCGAAATGTGTCGATGTATCAAAAGAGCCGGGCATTGCCATCAGAGGCTGTTCTTCGGCCCTGCCAGTTTCCCATGACAGGCAGAAATAGATACCATGTATACTGTGTACTGCACATCAAGCATTGTTCGACGTCCAACCGATCGAAGCCGTTCTCGAGGCTTCTTCCCCTCTTCTAGGCAAGAAAATACGTAGTTCTGCAGGGCATCAGTCAAGAAAAACACAGCTGATCATGCCAACAATTTGCTGTGGTTGTTGGAATAGTGCCATCTGTCTTTTCACCTCGGGCTAGCGAAGCTGTCTTTGCCACCGGGCGGACACCAATGATGTCGTCGCTCCACTGCCCAGACCAAAGAACCCAAAAGACCAAACAAAAGGCAGCCAAAGCGGCGCCTCAAGTGGAAATTGTACCTGGGTGGAGAGATGCTGACCGATAAACGATACCAGAGATAAGATTTTATGTTGATTTATTTTAAGAAAAAAAAAGTTGGACGATAAGGTTGAGTCGAGACGGATAAGAAAACTGGCTGCAAGGGGGGACAGCCAATAGATCCTGCACACCCTCGGGCGTCATTTCAACTCATCTCTCGGAGCACGACGCGCGAAAAGAGTCATAGCCGTAACACAGCTTGATTGCTGTTTTTAAATCTAGGCAGAAGTGCAACTTAATTGTGGTTGTGAGCAAAGGAAGAATGGAAAGCGATCATGGGTGCGTTGGTTCGCTGTCTGTGCAAGTAACAAGTAGCGACGCATGTTAGCTGAAGCGGCAATGAGTATTTCTTTCTTCTTTTCTTATAAAAACCCACCAAAGTACAGATTTATTGATATCTAACAAAGAATATCATAGGACCTGAAGCTGTCTGTCGTAGGCAAGCATCGCGATTGTGCTGACTAATACATTCTCAGTTAGGAAATACCATGTGGTTAAGCCAAAAACAGAAACTACAGTAAATTCAAGACTACCAAACTATGTATGAATCATACTCAACGCACAACCCCTTCCTGTTCTTCAGCAACGAGGCATTACGATGTAGTTCCTTGGTGCTGAAGAACAAAGAGGCGTGGCGTCTTTCCACCAGGCAAACATGAAAAAAAAGAGTAAAAAAGAAACACAAAAAGATACACAAATCTTAGGATACGAGAGAACGCCACCACCGGCCTACACGGCCAGAGTATTGTCTAAAAAAGACGGCGCAGCGCTCTGCTGGTGGGACCGTCTGCTCACACTTCCGCGCTGGAGAATGCGCTGGATGTGGCGCGGTTCAGACGCATGCCGGATCTCCCTGGCAGCAGGGGCAGCCTGCTTCTTGGTTATCACCAGACCCGTTTTCACGACAGCCTCGTCCTTGTCGGCCAGGGTGAAGACTGGCCAGATGCAAAATGACACATCGTCGGGGTCAACCCCCGTCTCGACGGAAACTGTTGCTTTGGGTGGCGGCGGCTGCATGGGCCGTGCGAGGGACGATGGCGGCGACCCGGACGAGCCGATGGACATGGAGCCACGCCGGCCCAGCTGGGGGCGCTGGCCAGTGAAGGAGCCCGTGCGCATGACTGACGATGATGGCGGTGTTGGCGGCGGCGACGGGAAGACGAGGGCCGACAAGTGGCGGGCATTGTTCTCCCAGTCCACCGGCCAGTTCGCAATGATGCGCTGTTCAAGCGGCTGCAGCTTGTGCTCCCAGACCCTGGCCGTCTTGCGCGACCACTTGAGCAGGTCTATGCGGAGGCTTTCCCTTCGGGCGGTCGACAGCAGCCCCGCGACGAGCTCAAGTACTTCCTCGACAACCGTATTGGCGCGTGCTTTGGACGGCATGACCACTTCATCTTCGCTACTGTCATCGCCACCCTCGCCTGCAACAGAGTCCTCATCGTCATCGTCGTCATCGTCGTCATCGTCATCATCGTCGTCATCGTCGTCATCGTCGTCATTGTCGTCATCGTCCTCATCGTCCTCATCGGCATCCTCGTCCTCCTTGCCCGCCTTGATGGCCTTGAGCAAGACCAGACGAGCAGCATCGGCAAGTTTGGGGTCTTTGATGCGCGACAGAAGGTCACTGAATTCGTCGCCCTGGTCGCACATGTACACGGGCTGGAACAGCTCGGCAGTAGCAATGATGCCCAGATAGCGCGTGACGGCAGCAATGCGCATCGTCTTGGCATCGGGCGTATTGGAGGCCGGCAGTGGGATGTCCGGAGTGTACGCCTTCATGCCCGCCGCGAACCTGTTCCAGGCCGCGCTCGGCTTGCCCTCGGTCTGACCAAAGTGGTCTTCCGACAGGTTCTGCGAAAAGCAGGCATACACGACAGTGTATGCCGAGTTGTAGATGCCGTCAAGCAGGCGGGCGCTATTTATTTGGCAAAAGAAATGTCAGCAGTGATCATGAATACCGGGAGAGCTAAACATACATCTTGGTGGTGGCCATCTTCTTTGTGAGAAGGTAGTGGGACTTCATGGCTGCCAGCTCGGCGGAGCCCGTCTCAAACTTGGCTTTGTCGGCCGCAAACGTCGTTTGCATCTTTTCCATGTCCTTTTTGATGGACTTGCACGACTCGACGGCGGCATTCTCGGCCTTGCGGTGCATATCGGTGCGGGTCTTGGCTTCGGCGAGCTTCTGCTCGATCTCGGCAAGATGCTTCTTGCACTTTTTGAGCTCCGTGGTGCTCTCATCGAGGCTCGCCCCCTTGGCCTTGAGGTCTTTTTCCAAGCCGTCGACTTTCTGGCCCAGCTTCTCTACTGCCTCGGTATTTCCATCTTGGATGGCCTTGGCCTGAGCGGCGTGGTCGTCAATCTGCTTCTGCAGGGCATCCTTCTCGGCCTGCAGGCGTAGAGAGGAACGAACGAAGACGTCGCGCTCCTCGTACGCACGCTGGCGCTCCTCGGACAGCGAATTGATGCTGTCAAACTCGTCGTTGTAGCTGTTCAATGTGTCCCGGAAGTTGTCCACAGCCTGGACCATGCACTGAAAACTGCGGACACCGCGAGTGCTGCGCTGCAGCGTGGACAGAGAAGACATGGCACATCTGGGTGGCAGCTTTCCGTCGGCCGGGGACAGCGGCGGCGACGGCAGGCTATCTGTGCCGTTGGCTGTGCCATTGGGGGTCCTGCCACTCCCGCCGTTCACGGCAATGGGAAGGGAAGAAGCCTTGGCCCCGTTAATGGGAGACATGGGCGTAGATATAGAGTAGTGGAGTAGTGGAGTAAATGTAGAGTAGTAGAGTAAATGTAGAGTAGTAGAGTAGATGATATAAAGATTGTAGGCAAAAGCAGTATCAGAGATGTGATAGAACCACAGCTTGATGGGATGGGAGTGATGAAAGAAGAAAGAGATATTATTTCCTCGAGAGTGAGGCTGCTTTTATATCCGCCTCGCTTTTCTCACTCGCTTCTACTGTATTCTACCCTCTTCACTTCTCCCAGTCTTTGGCCAGGCTCTCTTCATACACCCTCTTCTCCTTGCCTTGGTTCGTGTCATTCTCACTCCTAGTATCGATTATCAATAATCTATTTTTATTGGCAACCCAAGCACTTAATTCTTAATATCTCAATACACGGGTATATGGATGTACAATGCAATACGCCAGCCCAGACTCGATGTATCTTGCTCGCGTACGGCTCCCATACTGACTTTAATCTACTTCCCCATACTTCGTGCTACATCCCTTTGTGTTTTCTTTGAATTAATCTCATAATCTCATAGCTTGTAGTTGGGTGTCTCGACTGACCTCCCACATTCCTTATCTGACGACATGCGTTGGGCTTGTTGTTTTGTTGTTTGTTGTTTGTTGTTTGCTTGCTGGCTTGTTGTCTCGTCACTCTGCTCATCTTTGGTTCTCGCTTCTGATTCGTCTCGAAAAAGGAGCTGCTGCATACTCCTCGTCTGCCAGGATGCAGTCGTGTGCCCTTGTAGGCTGCGCTTCGCGTGCGGCACGGCTCGGCCAGTGAGGGGTTGACCCAAAGCACCCTTACATGGCCCTTGCACCACCACCACGCATTGTAATATGCACAAGTGGTTCCAACGTGGCACCTGTCGCAGCCCGATGCCTCCCTCCATGCTTTTGAGGCCGACCAGAATGCTACATTAACCAAAGGATCAAGGAATCATCGACCACATAACATTGATAGAGTCTAGACGGCTCTCGCGGGTCCGCGAATGTTGACGCTTACTCTGGACTCTGCAGATTACATGCTTTGCGCGCCCGGTCGATTGTGCGAGACGCACAATAAGCAGCCATCAAGGTCATGGACGTTTTTATTATACAATTATATGCGGATCCTACTTTGATTATTCCTTCCAATACGAGCGTCTACCCAGGACGACCCCCACTCCAATTGCTGGCCACCACCCAGGACTGGCCGTCGAGAACCACCTCCCACGCTGGTGCAGCCACTGATACTGTCGAGCGCGAGGACGCTAGCGGCTCGGCTTGTCTTGTGCCGGCACGCCTGGCCCCGGCTGACTTGTCCTCGCCCGCCAAGAGAAGACGGGTAGACATGGATGTAGATGCAGAGGTAGGTGTTGCTGGCGTCTGCCTTGCGACTACCAGCCGCATGCCCAAAGACGACTCTGGCAGAGTACCGACCTGGTACACGCCCAAAATATTCCGAGGTGGCTTGCTCTTTGTCCTTGTCCTTGGCTTTGCCATTGTCGCTGCCATGCCGCTGCCGTTCTTGATCTGCACGAGCCAGTCGCGCAGCTCTGCAGCCAACCCACCCGGTACGTACTGTTCTGCAGTCGCAGCAGTGCTTTGGATGGGAGCAGCAGCTGCGCCGTCGATGCCCTCTTCGTTGACGCTCTGTCGTTTGCTCTTGTTCTTTGCATTTCGTCTCTTTTTCTTCTGGGGAGAGAAAAAGTCCGGTGCTGGCAGAACATAGTCGACGGGCCTGGTAGTTTTGTGCGAGCTGTTATTGTGTGCCGACGTCGTATCGACTTGCAATAGGTCGT
Organism: Ophiostoma cf. undulatum; assembly: GCA_022392935.1. NCBI lineage: Eukaryota > Fungi > Ascomycota > Sordariomycetes > Ophiostomatales > Ophiostomataceae > Ophiostoma > Ophiostoma cf. undulatum. Next base: position 1,091,582 of record JAKRGL010000049.1, read on the forward strand.
CGTTGTCGTCGTTGTCGTGATTCACACCCTCAACCCCACTGACCTCTGCCATTCTGCGCGCAGACATAAACAGTCGTGCCCGTTGAAATACAGGCTGTGCCGGTCTTGAGTTTGATATAGACTGCGCTTTTTCAAGTTCCTCTTGACGCGCACGCCGGACCCTTGTTGGTGTGCGGTCAAAGATGCTGTAGTCGTCGTCGTTATCGCCTTCTTCGTTTTCGTGCTGCTCTGCGTCGCCGTCTTTGTCTCTATTTCTGTCATGGTCGTCGTTCCTCTCGTCGTCAGAGTCGCCGTACTCCAGCAGCTCACCGTATTTGACAATATCCCGGATCTCCTCATACTCGTAGTCATTGCGGACCCCTTCCGTATCACCCTCGTCGTCGTCGTCATCGATATCAGTCTCCCACGGCCGCCTCTGTGGCCGTTTGCTTTCCACGTCGTAGCCAACGTCTCCAGATTCATCATCCTGGCTAGGCGAGCTGGTGATCATGCCAGGCGGCACAAACAGTCGCCGTCTTTTGAATGGCTGCACAGACGATAACAGCCTCGTCACCGAACGCTGTTGGGGCAGCACTGACTTGGGCTGCTCGGTGTCGTCTCTCGGCAGGCCTGGTGTAGTAGCAGCGAGACCAGTGTTGGTGTCAAAAGTTAGGCTGTCGGGTACAGCCGTCTCGCCGCTATCCTCAATCCCTTCTTGCGGATCCTGGCGCCGGCGATGTAAATGTTCTACGTGCCGCGGGTGCTCTGTCAATGCCCGCACAATAGTCGGCGAGTCCCTCGCTGCAAGTGATTCTTCTGTAGATTCTATTTCGATCTGATTTTCGGATTCATGGCCGACTTGTGTCTCTTCTGTGTCAATTGGCTCCGGCGCAGACTCCGCCGATTCATCTTCGGCCCGCGGTGGCGAGCTTCCATCTTCGATGCTATCTTCTGTGCAAAGCGCTGGAGCACCCTTCAGTGTGTGGTTTCGAGGCCGGCCAACAGAGCTAAATTGTCTTGCATGGCGTGATATTGGCCTGGGTGTATAGATGCCAGAGGCCGATGGCACTTGTGCCTGCGCCTGAGCTTGTGACGGAGGCAGAAACGAGTGGCGTCGCCACGACGGCGTAAACCGCGGTGCTGGTCGGACTGCCGATGGGAGGCCTGCCGATGGGAGGCCTGCACCTGATGCTGCTAGCGGAGTGGCACTCTTGTCGTCGGCTCGCTTCGGCAGCCGGAACTTGGAGGCATTGGGCGTCTGCCTTTGTTAGTCATGGCCGTGGATGCACCTGGAGGGCGATGAAATAACCATACGTAGAACTGTGTCGGCTGTGATCCAGGTGGCTGAGGCATTATATATACGAAAATTCATCGAAAATTGTGACCTCGTAGACGTGTCCCTGCACTAGATCACCGAGTTGGTGATGCGATGTCATTAAACGCGTACTTGGCTGCTACGCGTAAATGGTATGATTAGTCAGCATCTTTACATCTCCACCACATCATCTTCATACATGGATCCCACACAGCTTTGCTGTTTTTTTAGTTCATTATATTCTATTGTTTATCTTGCAGTATACTATAGATTAGATTTGTCTACCAAAATCAACCTCTATTCAGAGTGTTGCCCGATCCCTTGGCATTGGACTCGGTAAAGTCGTCCCATGCGCGCGCCTTGATGGTCTCGGCGTCGGCCTTTTCGTAGTTGTCCTCGTCTGGCTCAGGTGCCATTCCGCTGGCCGCGCCGCCGCCCTCAATGACATTGCCGCGCCGGAACTCCTCGTCCAGGTACTCGTCAATCGACATGGTCGGCAGGTTGTGGCCCGGCCGGAACACGTTCTTGGCCATCTGCGCGCGGTTGTTGCCAATGCCCATATTACTGCCCGCCGTGATCGTAAAGGGCTGCTTGGGTCTGCCCTCTTTGGTCAGGATAGGGCCGCCACGCGAGCCGGCCCATGTTGGCGCGCCGGCGCCCAAAGCACCCTGCAGCCGCTGTAGTGAGGGCCCGCCCTGCATGTCTAGGTTGTCGATGCGCTGACTAAGCTCGTCGTCGATGCCTCGTCCCGCCCGCTGCCGGTTGTCGCCGAGACCGCCAGCTGTGCCGCCACGGTTACTATTGCTGTCTTGCGGGGGAGCAGGTGCATGTGCGAGCATGTCATCTTCCACGTTGATTCCGTCCAGGCCCTGGAACGCCATGTGCACGCTATAAAAGATCTGTGCTAGGTACAGCTTGCGGGCCTCCTCCTCGTCTTCGTCATCGTCCTCATCGTCGTCGTCGTCATCTTCGGCGTCGTCGTTGCGTGTGTTTTGGTTCGATCCCGTATTGCCATTGGCGCCCGAGCCTTGCCCTTCTTCTTCATCTTCTACCGCGCGGATCCGGATGCGCCGCCGCCGCTTGATCTCGCGGCGCTGCTGTTGCCGCTGCTTCAGCACATCCAGCTTTCCGCGCAGCTCCTTCTCGGCCTGGAAGTTGGCAATCTTGGCATTACGCCGTGCTATCGGGTCAGCAAGACCGGCAAGGCCTGCTTTCGGTGGGCGTCCAGCGCCAATACCCGTTGACGACCCGCTGACGCTGCCGACAGTGCTAAAGTCCTTGGGATTCTCAGTGTATGTTTGCAGGAGGCGGACATAGTTGGCCGTCAGCAAGCTGTAGCCGTCGAGGTGGTGCAGGTAGCGTTCAAAGGCTTCGCGAGCACGCTTCAGGACAGCGCGGCGCTCAGCTGGGCGGGATGCAGGTGTTGATGTCGATGAGTAGGCGGGGATCTTGAGGGCGAGCTCGGCGACGTAAAAGGGCACGAGCAGGTACGGCAGATAGCCGGTGGCAATGTCTTCGGCGGACTCGTTGGTGCTGAAGAGAGCCAGCTGCTCGACCAGGCGGTCGCACTTTTCGTAGGCCTCGATGGCACTGCGCACAGCATCGCCATAGGCGTCGGGGTCTGAGGGCGAGTAGCGGACGGCGCCGGACTCGATGGCCTCGCGCTTGCGCTCGGCAGCGCGGTGGGTGGCCTTGAGCGAGCCGCGTTCGTTGTCAGAACCCATGATTTGTGACTTGTGGAGAGAATGCGAGCTGTGGGTGAAGGTGTCGTGATGGTATGGTCGGCCACAGGTCAAGGTTGCGAGGCTGTTGGGACTGAGCTGAGGGCCACTCGCAGGCGACTTGAAGGGCGGCTGGAGGAGAGCTTCCAACGTTGGGTTTTCACTATTGGAGCACTAGTAGGCTGCAGCTCCAATGGGGAAGGCGCAGGGGCGCCGGAGGGGCGCCGGAGGGGGTCTAGCCGTCCCTGAATGACGTAAGGCTACAGTGAGATATTGTTTCTGCAGCATTATATGCTGACATAAATACTGTACGGCGGAAAGAACGCATGCTGAATAGAAGGAAGGAGGCCTTTCATTAGATTTTAAGATGACAAGAGAAGATTGCATTGTCGGTTGCTCCTGCTGTTTAGACAGACAGTCATGTCACCTCTGTTCACAGCGGGGTTATGTAAGTGAAAGGCGCTGTAAACGGCCTTGTGGGCGCTGTAACGGCGACTTTAGCGATGCATAACAAAGTGACTGCAAAATGATTGCAAAGTGGTTACAAAGTGGCAGAAAAGTGACAGAAAGCAACAGAAAAGTGATAGAAAAGTGACAGCAGAGCGATAGCAGAGTGACAGCAAAGCGTGACAGCAAAGCGACTGCAGATCGACTGCGGATTGACTGCAGAGTGACCTTAGAGTGACCGCAGAGTGAGGGCGCCGTGATCTTAATTTGCGATTTTTCTCATACTTTCCCAAAACGGCAATAAGTGCTCAATTGTACACGGTAAATACCATCATGGCCCAGAAACATAAAAAGGCAACGCAAGCCCAAAGAGGCCACGAGATCAATATTTCCCTCCCTTCTCTTCTCCTCTTCTCTCGCTTCATCTGCAGATTCACCTGTTTTTTTCCTGCACTCTCATCGCTTCACGTCGGCTACCCCAGACCAACAGCGCACTACGAAAGTACTGGCGGGCTGAAGGAGCCGTTTTTTTTTAGTTTCTTCATTCAATTGAATCTGCCAAAATATATTCCTATCCTCTATATTATCTATTATCTAACACTCTAATCCACAATGCTTGCTGCCATCGTTGCCCGGACGGCTCGGACGGCTCGGATACCCCTCGGCTCGGTGCTGCGGCACTCTGCCCGGCCGGCAGCCACCCCTGCACTTGCACCGGTCGCGCCTGCCTTTGTCACAGCCCGCCACAGCTCATACTCGCCCATGGGTGGCGCGCCTCCTGACGGCACCAAGCAGCGCAAGAAGGTGACCATCAGCACCCTGCGCGCCCTCCACAAGAAGAAGGAGCCTATTAGTGCCGTTTCGGCCCATGACTTTCCCTCGGGGTATGTCGCTGACGCTGCCGGCATGGACTTGATCCTCGTCGGCGACAGTCTGGCCATGGTGGCTCTCGGCATGGAGGACACTAGCGAGATCCTCGTGGAAGAGATGCTGCTCCACTGCCGCTCTGTCGCGCGTGCCAGCAAGACGGCGTTTATTGTCGGCGACATGCCCATGGGCTCGTACGAGGTCAACCCCGAGCAGGCGCTCCAGACGGCGATCCACTTCGTCAAGGAAGGCCGCGTGCACGGCGTGAAGCTCGAGGGCGGCCGCGAGATGGCCCCGACCATTCGCAAGATCACCCAGAGCGGCGGCATCCCCGTGCTGGCCCACATTGGCCTGACGCCGCAGCGCCAGAATGCGCTCGGCGGCTTCCGCGTGCAGGGCAAGACGGCCAGCAGTGCCCTCGGCGTGCTTGAAGATGCGCTGGCCGTTCAAGAGGCGGGTGCGTTTGCCGTTGTGGTCGAGGCTGTGCCTGCCGAGGTTGCGCGCATCATGACGGAGACGCTGGACATCCCGACCATTGGCATCGGCGCCGGCAATGCGTGCTCGGGCCAGGTGCTGGTGCAGGTGGACATGACGGGCAACTTCCCGCCTGGCCGGTTCCTTCCCAAGTTTGTCAAGAAGTTTGGCGATGTGTACTCGGAGTCGCTGCGTGCACTCGAGGCGTACCGCGACGACGTCAAGAGCCGCGCGTACCCTGCCACTGAGCACACATACCCCATGAAGCAGGAAGAGCTCGACGCCTTTGCCCGTGCTGTCGAGGAGGGCGGCCTGAAGAAGAAGGAGTAGGCGAGGAGGGGCTGTTTTGCTGATGCGCATTCGAACTGCGTTCATGATCTGTCATGATCTGTCATGATTTCTGATGTTTCTGTTTCTTGATCTTCTCTTGTCCATTTTGCATTTTGCATTTTGCCCAGCATTTTCATGTCCAGCGGATATCCACCGTCTATTGGCGTTTTCTTTTCATCATACCATCCTTCTTTTGGCGTTTGTTCTTCTTGGCCGCAACTCTAGCACAGCATAGCATCGACTCTGAATGAAATCCATCATAATAAAACCCCCCAAAAAACACCAACAACTCCAGTCATAATCGTCGTAGCAGTCGTAATAGTTTCAGTGCAGTCATAGCACCGTTGCCTCACCCGAAAGCGGGCGTCAGCGAGTAGGACACGTTGAGCTGGTCGTGCGAGTCCTTGAAGCACTGGTGCAGGTTGCCCACCACCTCGTCCAGCGCCGGCGCAAACGCAGAGTTGATGTACAGGAACACGCTCTCCGTCTCCTGCACCTTGAGCGCACGCCGTACAAAGGCCACGATGGATTCAAACTTTTGCGTCGACGTGATCTTGCGCCGCACGTCGCCCGCGCCCGCACCACCCAGCGACGGCGCCGACCCGACGGGCTTGAAGCGCACAATGACCTTGTCCTTGGGAAACTGGCCGGCCGATGTGAGCGCCGCCGTGGCATCGCGCGGCAGATTAAGCAGCACGGTGGATGCGGTCATGGTGAGAGGAAGGTCGGGGCTGTCGGGGCGCGGCATGTCCTCGTCGGCAACGGCCGGGTCGTCGTCGACATCGACATCGAGCGGAGCAGGCGATGGCGGCGCCGGCGACGGTGAAGCAGCAAAGCGGCTGCTATACATGGGCCGCGGCGGTGGCGAGTTTGACGGCGAAGACATTGCTAGTCTTGTGTGCAGAGTATAGATTTGTGTTGTTCAAGGATGAAGCTGTAGCTGCTGAGAGGGAGCTATGTAATTAGCAGCTGACAGGCGATAGCTTTGGGCGGGGCACCAGGCACCACCCAGAGCTCCAGCATTTGTGGCGATTATGTCAGCATTAAAACGGCCAGAGCGGCGACTGACCGACCCACCGAAAGAGCGGGGCGCTACAGTGTAAGTGGCCGGGACGGTGCAGAAAAGCTTATTCCATGCAGCCTCGTGTTGTTTTTGTATGTCTTTACTCACGACGTCTAGACACAAAGTATTATTGAGCATACGTAAATATTTGCATAAAGTCCAGCAAAGGTTGGTATTGCCTCAAGGGCTGATTATGTAGATGAGGGTGAAGAGGACGACGGGAAGATAGGATAAGGACCAACCAGGGACCACAAGAGCATGACCAGACCAGGCCCATTAACTCTTTCTAAAAGAAGACACAAGTGACAAGCTACAGGCTGCTGGCTGGGACAGATGGGAGGTTTAGCGAAATGCTGCCAACATCGACCGGTTATCAGGCTGCCAGACTATTTCTAGTCGCACTGAATGTGGCGTTTTTCACGACACGGCATTGGATGCAATGGAGTCACCACTGCCCAGGCTTGGGCAATAGAAAGACGGGCCGGGGAGTATAAAGTCAAAGAGTACACCCCCGAGACCAAGCACGACGCCGTCGACACGCCCGGCTACATCACCCTCGTCGCCATGGTCCCCGAGCTGCACCTCAGCGCAACATGGTCGACTTCTTCTGGGTCCCCATCGGTGCCGGGGTGCTCGTGCTCACGGTCAGCCGCACGCCTGTGCTGCAGTCCGTCTTCAGGCACCCGCTGCCCCAGTACCTCGGAAATATCAGCTACAGCATGTATCTGCTGCACGGCTCGACGCTGTTCTCGATTAGCCACTGGTACCTCCGTCACCGGCACAACCCCCCAGCTGCAGTACGGCACCGGCGTTCTTCTCTGGGCCGGCTGTTTCTGGCCCATGCCCATCTCCTTGGCCGACCTTGCCAGCCGCACCATTGATGCGTGGTCGTTGGAGCTGGGCCGGATGCTCTACGACAGGCTAGTTGTGAAGGGAACTATCTGTTTCTTTCTTTTTCTTTTTGTCTTTTTTTTCTTCTTTTTTTCTTCTTTTTTTCTTCTTTTTGTCTTCTTTTTTTCTTCTTTTTTTCTTCGTTTTTTCTTCGTTTTTTCTTCGTTTTTCTTCTTTTTCTAATATACACTAGCTCTCCTTTGTTATGCATCATATTTACATCGACTTCTATCAATGCCATCCGTGGATTGACGTCAGGGATGACCTGAAACGGTGGTGGCAACTGCTATTGCAGCCTCACTCCTCACTCCTCACCCGGTGCTTCGTCTGTCCGTGCGAGTACCCTGCATGCAGTTAATGCGTCGAGTATCTTTCATCACCAGATACATTTCTGGCTTTCTTCTCTCTACATAGTAGTTTCTCATTCTCAGTTCTCAGACATTCTCGGGATGTTGGACTTGTGATACTCGACCTGTCTGCCTGTCCTCGCTTATCCGGGTCGCCGCTGTGCTATGATCCTGCTCGGTTGTCACTTTGTTGTGCTATGTACTTGTTTGCCTCCTTACGTGTCTTCGTATTGCTTTCGTTTGCTCATTTGCTCGTTTGCTCATTGCATTGTTCAGATTCATGCCCTGGCCATCCCTGCCGCGCGCCTCATGCTCGACACCCTCGTCCATGAGACGGCATAATGACAGAGCATTGGGTCAATACAAGAAAAAATATATAAAAAAAGAAAGGAGAAGAAAAAGAAAAGAAAAGAAAGAAGAAAGAACCTGCGCTTGGACTGGCCGCCCCCCAGATGTCTAGCAACGGGTTCGCCAATGCATGCTCGAGTACGAGGCGAGTGCGTCAGGACGATGACGCCGATTGATTTTATATATTAATTCAATTATTTAACATTTGATTATTCATCTTTCAAGAAGTCATGTCTATATATCATGTGCCCGTCGCGCCTTCCTCGATGCTCTCGAGCTCGTCATGCCCATCTCTTCTTTATCTACTTACCACATGGCACGTACCCCAATGCTAGGCCGGCACTCCATTGCAACGCCGCTAGACTGGACTGGGACGCGCTGTAGCCAGGCACAGGCACAGGCTCAGGCACATAGCTGCAGCAACGGCAGGTGCTATTCACAATCTCCCATCGCTACTATTGCTCTTGCTCTCATTGTCGGTTTCAATTTCAATCCCATCGCTCCTTCCTCTCTCGCTTTACTCCAAGATAGTGCCAATACATTCATCCATCTCGTGATCTTTTCTTTCCATCCTCAAAGCCTCACTTTTCCTCGATTTGCACCAACATCTGCACCCACGGAATACCGTCGCCATTCAACACCGTCGCCCTCACCTGCGACTCTCCCGCTGCTCAATCTACCTCCGCCGACCCCTTTTTTACCAGATCCCGCACTGCCATTGGCTGCTACCGTGCCCAGCGATCGTCTCTCCTCGTTTTTAGCCTGGTTGCAGCGCCAAATAAAATTGCAGATTCACCTGTTTTTCTCGATTTTCGCGATATTCTCGTCGTTATTCGACTTGGTCGCCAGTTTTGCCATTTCCTCGACCACTCTTTCCATCACTTTGCATAATCTCCTCGACTATCTCCTCGACTCACCCTTCTCTGCACGCACAACCGCCGCCTGCTGCATTCTACACACCCCGATTTCCATCGCTACCCTCGCCTCCCCTACCTACAATACCTACACTGCCTACACTACCTCTACCTCTACCACTACAACGGACGGTTTAGCAGCCGCCCGTTTCACTTCGTTCCCACGGCTCCCCACGCGACGACCACCAATCCTGCTGCGCACGCGCCGTCGACCTCCCTCTCTACGACCGCTAGCACGCAACGGCCACTTGCAACCACAACGACGCCTACTTTCCCCCGTGGTGCTGTCCTCCCCCAATCGCCATTCCGCAACAGAGCTGCCAACTCGCTCCAGCGCCCTCTACGCCGTCTCTCGGCTGCTCGTCTCTGGAACCCAACAAACTCCTCGCGCGGCCTCGTGTCGTCGTCTTCCTCGTCGCGGGCTCCCTTTGACCCTTTGATTACTCGCACCTCTCGTGGGCGGGCTCCGTCCTCGCCGCCGCCGCCAAACGTCCCCCTCTCCCATCCGGCCCTCCACCAATCCAAGCCCGTCGACAACGACGATCCCGTCGGTACCGGTGCCGGCGACTATCCCCTCCTCTCCCTCCCCGAGCAGCGCCAGCTCCGCCACTCGGCATCCGGTGCTTCGACGCGCGCAAGTCTCCAGGTAGAACGAGCCGGAAGTGAAAAGCGTGTCAGCCTTCCTCGGTCTGTCCGCCATTCTTACGACAGCAAGCGTCTCTCCGCCTGCATCCCAGCCGAGAACACCTCGCAGCAATCACAGCCTAGTTCTCCATTTGGACTCTCTTTCGATATTGAACCAACCGCCACCGCCACCACCACCACCACAAAACTAGACAAGGGCAAAGGAAAAGCCATCGACATGTCTGCCCCCGAAGACACCAATGTCCGCGCCAGCGTCGATGCTGGCCGCGGCTACTCCATGGACCTGGAGCGCGGTCCCGCCGTTCTCGGCGACGGCAGCAACAACAACCACATGATGAACAACCGCAACTCGACCGTCTCCATGCCCGACGGCATCGGGTCCGCCATCTCGTCGTCCAACTCGTCCATCATGGGCGACCCCGAAGTCCAGCCCGGCGACATGCTGGGCGGTGAGGAATGGGGCCCGCAGCACCCTTGCTTCCCGCACCGCAACCCCCACGTGTCCGTGGACGACCCCGAGTACATCACCACGCGCATCATCCGCATCCGCCGCGACTGGCTGATCATGGGCGACCTCGCCCCGACCTTTTCCAACCTGTACCCGGAGATCCTGGACCCGGCCGGCATGCCCGAGCAAGAGTTCCGGCGCGTTGTCGAGAAGCTGAACCGCGAGCTGACACAAGTGTTTGAGCCGTGGAGCCTGCGCAATGTCGTGGACGGCGTGTTGGGTCTGGTGACGGGCTGGCTGTGGGAAGACCTGGGCATGACGGCGGCCAAGGGCCGGCTGGCCAAGCTCGAGAAGTGGATTGAGCAGTGGAACGGCGAGATGGAACGAAACGCCGAACAGGGCGGGCCGGCGCCGCCCAAGATCATCCCGCTGCGGCAGACAGGCTACATGACGCTGGACATCCAGATTGGCGACCCAGAGATCGCACCGGCACCACCGAGCACGCCGGCACGGTCGCACCACGCCATCGAGGCTTCTGCATAAGCCGTTGTATTTTCTGTCGGATTTTTTTTTATCTTTCTGCCCTTCTCTCATTCTGTCTGTCTTTGGTGTTCTTTGTCATTGATTATCTTGATTCCCTCTTGTTTGTTTGTTCATGTTTTTATCTCGGTTTCTGCAATCTTCCGTCTACTCTAATATTCATACCATTGTTGATCGTTGGATACAGATTTCTTTATTTTCTGTGTTATCCTTACTTGTCTTCGAACCATCTCGCCTTTGTTTCTCTTTTATTTCTCTTCTATTTATATTATTTTACTATTCTATACCTACTCAACAGCGTGTATATTACCGTGTTGCTATGCAATTTTTCTAGTTACTTGTTCCAAGTCTTATTTGAATGTTTATTTAAATTTGATATTTAATGTTATGCAGAGGGACGCCGTGAAGATATACACAGTGAGACCGACCGAGACTAAAAAAGAGGGTAGAGACACACAAATAACTCTTTATCGTGACAGTGGTATTTGACTTTTGATTTTATAAGGGACAAATGGTCAAGAGAGAAGACAAAAAAGGTAGAGAAAATAAGATATGAGATGTGAAAGTAGATATACGAAAGTAAAAGGTATAACGCTGTGTCATGTAGAGGGAGGAGAAGAGAGGAATGGAGAGGAAATGCGGATGATGGCGAGGGGAAAGAAGATAGTGGTAGGAGGTGATCTATGGAGTAGTGGCAGAATAAAAAAGTAAAACAATGGGTGGAAGCGGGTGACTGTTGATTTTTATAAAGCAAGAAAGAGAAAGCACGAAGAACAAATGTGGCAAAAGGAGAACCAAAAAGACTGCAGCGAATGGCAAAAACAAAACGACCGCCCAGACGAGACAACCCAAACGTTAAAAAGCCAACCCGGACATCAGACACCAGACAGACACAACCTACTCGCCCTTGCGCAGGTTCTGTAGGTAGACGGCAAACTGTCGCCGGTCTGTCGACGTCGTCAGCATCTGGATAAACTCTTGGCCGCCGTTGCTGCCGTCCCCTGACGAGGACGACAGCTGGGGCAGTAGGGTCTGATGCAAGTGCTGGATAAAGGCCTCGCCTGTCTTGATGTAGATGGTCTGCTCGAGGCCGGCAATCTCGTTGAGGACCTGGCGGGACTGGGCGTCCTTGCCGGGGCGGAACTGGGGGTCGCGCAGCACGTCCCAGCACGTCGCGTGGAATCGGTCAATGACAAAGCTATCAAAGCCGGGAATCGTCGGCGTCGGGGCACCGCCAATGTTCTTGGGCGTGTTGGGTAATGAAACCATGTTGTTGGTGGCCGTGTTGTTGGTGCTGTTGCCGTTGTTGCCCGTCGTGGGAGCCGGCACCGATCCGTCGCCAATCAGCGCAATATCAGGGCCACCCCAGACCGACGTCATTCGCGTCAGTACGCTGAATGCCAGCCGGCTACCGATGAGATTGCTGTGGCCAATGATCCGCGCCAGGGTGGTCACAGAGTTGATCATGGTCTCGAAGAAGCCCTGGTTCGACTCACTGATAAGCACGCCCTCGAGCTGGTTTACCAGGATCACCTGCAAAAATGTAAGGTACTCGCGGCGCAGCTCGGCCAGCTGGATCTCGTCGTCGGTACCAGAGATGGGCTCTGACAACCCGCCCAGCACGCGCTGCTGCAGAGGTGTTAGCAGCATATTAAGCACATTGTAAATCTGGCCCTTGAAATTGTAGACGACCTGCTCCAGCAGACGCAGGAAAAATGCCATCTCATCCTTGGACGACGTCTGCGACAGCAAACCCTCAATCCACTGGGGCAGCTGTGGCAGGACGGCAGCGCCCATCACACCCAGCAGGCGCGAGAATGCTGACCGACAGGCGTAGCGAATCTCAGAGTTGGCATTGAGCTCGCCCAGGGCAATGAGGATGGCCTCGGCAGCGCGTGAGAACACGTCCGAAATTGCCTTGTCTGGCGGCGGCTTGTTGTTGTTGCTTTGGCTGCTGCCGGCACCTGGGGCAACTTGGTAGTCCGAGAAGCCGTACGCCAGTGTGCCCAGCGCCATGATGATATGGTGGATCTGCAGAGTAGCCTGGGCATCACCCGACTTGGCACCCGGCAAGTTGCGCTCCATGTCGGCAAACAGCGGGTCCATGACGGAGCGCGCGTACATGGCCTGCTTCTCAACGGGTGTCGCATTGGTTGACGAGACACAGCCAATAGCCTCGAACAGGTAGAGCTGGCCGTTGAACAAAGCGTCGGCAGAGTGGTCCGTCTCGTCCGAGGACATGTCGTCGTCAGCCTCGTCGTTGGACACCTCGGCACGGATGGGCAGAAGATCGCTGATGGACTGGATGATGGTCTCGGCGACGTTGCCGACCTGTGCACGCAGCTGCTTAACAACACGGTGGAACAGGTACCATGAGCGGATACGGATACGCGGGTGCTCGTGGTGTGTGAGGCGCACAAAGTTCTCCAGCACACGTGGAATGTAGTCGTGGTGGCTCTCGAAGAAGGAGCAGTAGCGGTTGCAGAGCTCCATGTACTGCAGCAGGATGGCAGGGTGGGGAAAGTCGGCAATGCCAGAGTCCATCATGCGCTGCATCAGGGCAACCATGCGCTCCGAAGCGGCCGCCGACGGCTTGCTCTTGGCGGCCAGACCCTGGTTGGGTAGCGTCAGCTCGCCAAACATGTCGAGCTCGTGCAGCGCAAGGTCCAAGTCGCGCCAGTCCATGTTGGAGCCTTGCTGGTCGAGGGTCTGGAACCCACTGGCAATAAGGTTGCTAAGCACATCAATGTACAGATCCTGGTCCACAGCGGCCACGCTCTTTTGCAGGTTCTGCAGCCACTTGCGCAGCTCCTGGAACTCGACCTCGTCCGTCTGCTCGTCCTTGCTACCCCAGTTGCTGGTCTCGTCGTACCGCATCTTGGCCACAATAGCATTAAGGATGGGGGCCAGCATGTCGCGGTAGGCAGCCGGCAGGTTAGGAACCTTGCGCAAAAAGGTCAACAGGTCGGTGAGAGCGGGGATAACAGTTGAGCAGACCTCGTCGTACTCGTCGGAGAAGAAGCGGAGGTGCAGCGGCAGGAAATCGTGCAGCAGAGGCTCGGCCCGGGCACGGGTGTCGGGGGACACAGATGAGTCGTCGAGCACACGCACAATATCGCCAACGACGGTGTTAACGAGCTTGGCCACGGCCTCGGCCAGGTCAGTGTCGTACTTGGGCGTCTTTTGGTAATCGTGCAGGGGAGGGCTGGCTACGAGCTGGGATACAACCTCGCGCAGATTCAGGAAGCAAATCACCTCGATCTTGTCACTCGGCTTCATCTTCTTGGCCACCATCTCGGTAACGGCATCAATAGCAGCATCGCGAACCTTATCCTCACCACTGTTGGGGTTTGACCGTCCAATAAGAGGAAACAGGTTGCCGAGCATCTCCTGGTTGATGACAAGTGAAATATCGATCCAGCTAACCCACTTGCCCATGGTCTTGAGCGTCATCTCGAGCACGTGGTCGTCGCGGCCGGTATACTGTACAAGAAGTTCCTGCCACGAGCGGGCAATCTTGTGCATGTCACGCTCACGCACGAGATCCTTCAGGTCGTTGTTGCGCTTCATGTCGGCAGACTGGCGGGCCATCATGACATCAGCAATTTCGTCGTGCACAGAGCCAAGCATGCGCAGGTACAGCATGACACCCGAGACGTTGTCCCGTTGGCCGCCGCTGTTTGGCGAGGACGTGAGGGCCAAGAAGTCATCTATAAATGTTTCCCAGCCCTGCTTGTAGGAGTAGACAAAGAGGTAGGTCAGGGTCTGGGTGAGCTTGTTCTGAAGACTGGGCGGGTCGACCTGGGATTCTGGGTCTGCACCGCCATATGTGCGCTGAATGTACTCGAGTAGGGTGGTCTTGAGAAAGGAGAGACTGTTCTGGTCTAGGGTCTGTGTCTGGACGGCATTGTTGACAATCTCGAGGGAGACGAGGCGGACGACCTCTGAGGTTCGGGGAGAGCGGGTGAAGAGGGCGGCACAAAACTGCCAGGCCTGCGGGTCGGCACGGAGCTGGTGGAGGTAGTCAAAGGCCTGGCCCTTGAGGGTGGCCTCGGAGGCCGGGTTCCAGGCGATCTCGATGGCCTTTTCAATCTTGGTAGAGTTAGCCGGGTCCGGGTAGGTGGGGGAGGAAGCATGGAATTTAACAAACCTGGAGGCTAACTTGGCTGTCCATCTTGTATCAATGCTACTGATTTGATAGAGAGGGGAGTAGTCGAGGGAAGCCTGGCGGCCTATCGAGAGGAGAGCGGAGGGGGAGGGGGGCGGAACGGCGGTGGTTGAGCAGCAAACGTCCAGATATTGAGACGAGGCTGGCGTAGTAAATGGAGTGTTGATGCTAAGGGGTTGATATATGTCTCCAGAAAAGCGGTGTCAAGCAGTGAAGCAGTGCACCATGCCGCCGTGAATTTGCTGAAGGGGGGTTGTTGTAGCTGGAGCCGGAGCTGAAGCTGGAGGACGACGGTCAAGAGTCCAAGTTGAGAAAAGCGGAGGAGCAGGCCGTGAACAAGGTGCAAGATGAAGTAAGTATGCAAGAGAGCGACTAGTAGAGCAGAGTAGACAGTAGGATGACGGGATATTGAGATGCCGGGATCAAAGGGTGATCGCCGTCGAGGAGGCTGTCGAGGTTTCCGTCGAGGAGGCTGTCACGGGACAGGGCACGCCGGGGAGAGGAGGGAGAAGAGGTAAGGCGCAAGGTAGATATCTGCAGTAGACCAGCAGTGTCGTGGTTTGGTCGTGGTTGTTGACGTCGACGTTACAGACAGGGAGGGGGGTGAGTGTGCGTGGTGTGTGCGTGGGACGTTGGCAAGGTGGTGTCGGTCTTGGGCCTTTCCCTCCAGATTTGGATAGTAGTGGTAGTGGTGGCGGTTGGTTCTTTCTGCTTCTGTTTCTGTGTCGTTCGTTCTGTTAAAAGTATTAAAGTGTGCAATGTATTTAATTAGTAAAATAATATTTTCCTCCCCGCCTAGAATATTACGGAGTAGTCCAGGCAGTCTAGAGCCTGCACTTGCCAGATTGGTTGACATTACTTGACGACCGTTTAATATGCAACTAACGGTGGCCAAATGCAGTGGAAATTGACTATTGTTTTTTATAACGAGGCAAGAGCTTCTTCTTCGTGAACTTCGCACTTTCCTTTTTTTCCCGCTTTTTGGGGGGTGCTCTTTCCGCTCTGTTTTCATTCCTTCCTCTGCACTCGCTATTTTCCACTCGCGCCTGCCCTGCTAGACTTGGCTTGGTGGGGTAACAGCCACAGTTCCATTTACCAGCTAATTACCACTTTGAACCTCTCCTCCATCGCCCCGCACATGTCTTCAGCAGCGAGGCAGCCTGACGTATTGACTTCTGTGAGATTCTGTAAGAGGCAACTTGCTCTGCTCTTGCCGGCAACACGATGCAAGTATCCGACAAATCAAAATGGTAATGCGCGTCTGCGGCCCAATTGTCCTCGAGGAAGTCACAGCCTAATCCCAGCATCTTGCCTCTTTCATATTCTTTTTGAATAAATATTTTATAAGCACGCCCTTGAGCAAATACTGGTAGCTCACGTGCGCTTGTTGCCGTTTGGTATTTAGGGGTCCACCAGGGCGGTGATGAATAAGGCAATATTTGATTTCACGATAGTGAGAGCATATCAACTTCGATGGCTTTAGGCATGCATGCCAAAAAAAAAGTACTTTTCTTATGAAATACATAGTGACCAAACGCCCATCCTTCGGTAAACAAAACCGACCAAGAAGTAAATAAAAATAAAAATATATGAGTAAAAGAGGTAGAAACAAGATGCAACTGAGCAAGGAGAAAAAAGAAGACGACAAATCAAAAAAAAGGGGAAAGGAAAAGAGAAAAGACTAGATGATACAAGAGGCCAAGAGACCAGGAGATCAAGAGACCAAGAGACCAAAGATCAATAGATCAACCGCAGACAGACTCCCTAAATCACCGGCCATTCTATGTCCGCTTCTTCTTCTTTGGCCGTTCCTCTTCCTCCTCTTCATCGTCCATGTCCTCGTCGTCGTCGTCGTCGGCGACGTTGTTGTCCACATCGCTCTCATCGCTACCGGAGCCGGAGCTCTCGTGGTTCGAGTCGTACTCCTCGGCGACATCACTCTCCGACTCTTCCTGAAAGTCCTCGTCAACGGACTCCTCGTCCTCGTCTGCAGACCCTCGGTCGGCACGGCTGGCAGCGCCACCGGCACCGGCGGCCGGGCCCTCGTCGTCGGAGCTGACCATGGCCTCATCACGCAGGGCGGCCATCATATTGGCGTCCTCGTCAATTTCGTTCTTAACGCGCAGACCCTTGAGCTTGAAAAAGTCCTCGAGCGCCTTGAGATCCTCACGATTAATGTTGCTAAACTGCGACGAGCCGGCGCCATTCTTGAGGTGCACGGTAATATCAAAGGTGGACAGCGTGGCGACGGCACCGCCCACGCGCGAAAAGGTAATGGACTGGACTTGGTCAAAGCCGATGTAGGTGGCCGGCTTGGGCACAAACATGAAGGCCTTTTCCAGGCAGTAGAGGAAACCCTCGCTGGCCTTGATGGAGCACTTGATGCCGGTCTGCGAGCGGTGCGTGACAAAGTCCTTGGCGGGCGCTGAGATCTTCTTGTTGGCGAGGCCGCGGAAGATATAGGCGACCACCTGGTGGAGCGGCTGCTCGTAGTGACCCTGCAGCTTGTCCTTGTACTTGGGCTGGTCGAGCTCCTCCTCGGTCAGGTTCAGGTCCAGCGTAACCTCCTCGTCCAGCTTGAACTGCATCACGACAAAGGGGTACCGCGTCTGGCCCTGGCGCAGCGGCGGGTCCAGACCCACGCACAGCATGCAGTGCATCTCGTCGGGCTTGGGCAGCACCATGAATTTCTTGATGGCGTCGTACTGGATCTTGTAGTCGTACGTTTTTCCGCGCAGACGGAACGACGCGTCATACATGTCGATGTCGAAGCGGCCGCGGGGTGTCAGATGCAGCACGTCCAGGAACGTCGCAATTGTGTCACCTGCTGACTCGCCAATCTCAGCCTTCTCCATGAGAGTGTCATAAAAGAGCGTAACAGCGTTCTTCTCCTCCTCGGCATCGCTGCCCCCGGCGGCCGCATCGTCGCCGCCCTCGGCCGCCTCCTTCTTGGTGGTTGTGCCGGGAATGTAGAAGCGCATCTCCATCAGTTGGTCCTTGCCAGCGGCCGCCTTCAGGCCCTTGATGGGACCCTTGGTCGTTCCGTTGGCGTTCTTGCTCGTGTTGGCGGCGTCTTCGTTGACAGAAAAGTCGACCGAGATCTCGTTGCGGCCTGCGAGGTTTGTGTTGGCAATCTCCGAGTAGGGGATTTCAAAAAAGGGGCGGTTCTGGACATTGAACACCAGCTCCGACTTGCTGAACTCGGCCTTGCCCCAGTTCCAGCCGCGCACCGAGTGCTCCTTGTTTTCGAGGGTGTGGCTGTACCAGTTGCGAAACAGCTTGTTGAGGCGCTCATAGTCTTCCTGCTGGAAGCCGTCAAGCTGCACGATGCCCGACGAGTTGCGTTTCTGGATCTTGACCTCGTAGCCCTTGGCGGCACGGCTCCATTGCGAGGCACCAATGTTAGACGAGTCCAGCATGAATGTGTCGCCGCCGCCCATGGGCTTCCATCCCAGGCCCGTCTCTGCAAAACGGCACTTTCCACCCTCCTTGGACAAGTCCAGGTAGATGTTGTCGAAACTCTCACTAAAGTCGTTAGTGGGCTGTGTTGGTCAAGGTTGTAGGTTGTAGGTTGTAGGTCGATGGAGGTCGATGGAGGTCGTCGTTGTCACTTACATTGCAGCCATCTTGCGCGCACGTCGAGCTCGAGGAAAGCGATAAAGCTACTTGTTCTGTCAATGAATCGGTTCGTTGGATCGTCGGTTTGTCGATGATGGGTGGCGTTGATGAGATGTAATGCGATGCGATAAAACAATGGTCGGTGTGAAGAGGTTGGTGAGGCTGCACGGTATGGCGGCTTTGCGTCAAGGCAGGCCAAAAAAGCTATGGGTGGCGGCGTCGCGACTTGGGGAACGCGCCTGCTCTCCTCGGTGGCCTTGCACAGCTTCCAGGCTCCTTAGTGGCCCTGCGCAGACAATGTGGGGCACCCGCCAGATTTTCCTAATTCTTTCTTAACTCCTTCTTAATGGAAGCAGGCCCACAACAGCCGCGGTTCTGGGCGGTGGCGAATGGCAGAAATGGGGGTGAGCTTAAGCTGGTCTCGCTGATGTTAGTGGAATATAGCCAATCATAGCTCTAGTGAGAGGTGGCATAAGTGGGTACATGACTTCCCATGGGCGACGTCACGACTCATATTCAAGCTTTTTTCATGGCGGTGGTCGATTTCCTCCAATTCTTTGGAATCAACAGATTTCAAGGATAATTAAGGGACTCTTACAGCTGATTTTTAGGAAGATGGGGAAATGACAGAAGACGCTCACCGCACTTTACCAGGTCCAAGACAGTTGACATGCAAGTATATAAGACCTGTATGAGACAAAATACGGTATCCTGCAAGATAATACCAGCCGTATAAGCTTTAGATTATGATTTGTGCAGTCTTTGTGAGCTTGGGTGGCCATACTTGCGTGTCGTGGTTGTAAAGCGGCTATGATGCTGCTCCTTCCTAATTGAGTATATGACAAATTACTAAGCATGGGTGTCGAGACATCACCACGCGACCACTTGTCTCTTGTGCACTGTCAGCCTTGTATTGCAGCAGCCTTTGTCTTCCACCTCAGCCTCGTTTCTTAGCTCTCGGCTTCCTGCATACAACGTCTCATCCCGCTCGGCCCTTGTCTTTGTTCCGCAGAACAGCGACCGAGCACCGGCCTTGTGTGTCCGATTTGTAGATAACATGGTGAATTGGAAGATAGAGGTGGCTCTACTTTGTTGGTAACTAGACGGCATAGACATAAACATCATGTAAAGATAAAGGGTGCAATAGAATAAAATATCCGTAACAATAGTTTCAATAACAATAACAATAAGCCAAGCAACCTTTGGTTGCGATTCAAACCCCCAAACGCCAAAACAAAATGCAGACCTGGTCCCTCGTTATAAACAGACACAAGGAAATAGATACCAAACATGGAGAACATGGCAAAAGATGACATATGACAGATAACATATGACAGCAAACACAGACAGTCAAGACATGACAAGAGAGATATAAATACAAAGCCGCATGATAGACTGGATGGGAAACCAGACGGGAAACTGGCTGAAAAGTTGGAGAGGGTGCAAGCTTAGCTGCGGGACAGACTCAACAGCCCGCTGACGGCACTGCCGCGCATGGCACTGCTTGTTATGTTGGTGGGCTCAATCAGCTGCCGGTTCCCGCGCGGTGTTGTGAGCAGACGCGGCATGGGCTTTGACGCAGCCGGGCCTGTTGCTTGGTGGATCTGTGGCAACCGCGGTAGATCGTCGTCTTCACGGCCTTCGCGGCCGTCGTCGCGGCTGACTATTGGTGGCGACGCATCACTGTCCTCAACAATGTCGGCAGGAAGCCCATCCATGGCAGGTGCCAATTGGCACCGTGGCTGCTGCGGCAGGTCTTCGTCGTCGTCTTCACTGCTGCGGTCCTCGTCATCCTCGTCAGCGTGCTGCTGTTGGGGCTGCTGCCATCTGCGCTGCGGCGTCACGGGCGGCAGCAGTAACCGTGCCGACTGCTGGCGGCCCTGCAGGCCCTGCAAGAGGTATCGTTGAGTGGCGGCGGGCACAACGCGGAGCTGTTCCAGCGGCACGTCAACCTGGCCAGTGCGGACCTTGTACCGCGCCAGCCCCAGCCGAAGCTTGAGAATCTCGGCTCTCTGTGTTGTTAGTATTTTTCTCTACTCAGACCAACACAAGCGCAAGTACTGGAGACTAACCTGCCGCGCCTGTTCGCGTGCTGTTGACGCGTGGCGGGGAGCATCGGGCTCGGTGATGGCGGTGCCTTGAGACGTGTTGACAACGGCGGACATGTCAAAGACGGACGATGTGGCAGGCGAGAGAGAAGGACGGGGAGCAGCGTGAGTGTTTGTGTTTATGTTTGCATTGGTGGCCGAAATTGCTGTGCTTGGTGCTGGTGGTGGCAGACACATCTTCTTGGAGGGCGTCTCGTCAACTGGCGCGGTGGGTGCTGGGCCGTCGCTGGCCGCCTCGAGCGCCCGCTTCTTGGGCTCAATGGTAGCCGGAGGCGAGAGAGGCAGAGCCGTGGATGAAGTCAGCTCGGTCATTGAGGTCATTGTTGCAGTAGCCATGTTGGTGTTGGCGTCGAGGGGTGCCAGGACGCGTCGATGCGGCGATTCCATGTGGTTGCAGAGGCTATGGCAGAGGAAGCTGACGTAGACGGGGTAGAGACTAGAGATTGGACAAGCACAGGTGAGGAAGAAGAGTATGAAGAAGAGTGTAGAACGCGTTATGAGAAGAGGAGAACAAGAAAGGAAGAAAGGAATATAAGAGAGAGTTGGTGGGGAAGAGGTCAAGATGGAGCAGTAGTTAGAGAGAAGAGCAGACAGGCAAGACAGTGGAGGGGACGTGTAAAGCTGTGCAGAGCGTGGACCGTGTAGGTGCTATAAGAGGAAGCAAAGAGCAAAGAGGGCCGGGGTGTGGTTCCTCAGTCGCGGCGCGTTGCTTTTGATTTCCTGTGTAAGTCAACAAGCTAGGGGCGATATATGGGGAACAACACGGAAAGAGATGAGGAAGGCAAGGAAAGCAGTAGAAAAGAAAGGAAGGAGCGGTTGAGAGAAAGGAAAGAGCAACGGTGTGTGCTTCTATACAAGGAAATCAAAATTCAACAGGAAAGCACAAAAAATGATCCAAAAAGGAAAGAGAAAGAGGCTGCGGCTGCAGCATGCATCTTTCCCAATCTGCAATTGCACTCTACAGGCAGGTGCATCTCTAGTCGCGATCGTGTTTATTTTGTGTTGTCTCCACAAGTTGAAACGGTGCCGGTCTTTAGCGCTTGTAGGCCTTCCGAGCCGTGCTATTGCAGGGCAGCACGCTATAAGGTCGCGTCTCATACCACCTGTAATCTCTAAGACCACTATAAGTGCTGTAACCACTAAAAGCCTATCCACGAAACGCGTCCCTTCCCCAAGGGCCTGGAAGGAACCGCTATCGGCTAGATCCAGTGGAGATCCAAGCCGCCCGCCCGCCATAGACCCATTCATTGGGAGCTGGAGCGCGTGTGGTGTATGTGTGAACCCACTGCAACGCGTTCCATAATCTGTTCTGCCTGCCCCCTGTCTGTCCGCTGTAACAGTCCACTGTCTGTCCATCCTATTTTGCTTTTCCACTGCCTGTCCCTGCCTATATATGACCAATGCGCTTCACTATGTAAGATATGTTCCGTCCAAGTCGATTCAGATCACGCACTTTCACGACGTCACTTCGACAACGGTAGAATTGACGAGGAATCTTTTTTTGGTTTTCATTCAGGGTATAATGGCATAAAATTATAAAATGAGAAAAGAATTAGGAAGAAAGAGAAGGACACAGGAAATGGGAAACAGAAAATAGCTGGGTATCTCCCGGTGCCGTAAAACATGATCAACAAAGCCTCGGCAACCAAGCAGAGCAAAGGCCAAAACAGAATGGAAAGCAAAGTAAAGCAATAGAAAAACAGAGAAGCACGCATTTAAATTGAATATTGTAGCCATTCATCCGTCCCGTCCGGTCCTGTCCTGTCCATCCGCCAAAGCCAGCCTGCCAAGAAATAAAGCACTCGACATGAGATATAAAGAAACCGTATTTTTTCCGTTTGATCGCCAGAATATGAAAGGGTAAGGGAGATGTATGTAAAAGGAAACAAAGAAGATGAAGAGATAATTAAGAAAGGAAGAACAGAAAGGACAAAGTGCGCATTGGGTGCGACGGGGGAATAAGAAAGAAGAAAAGTAAAGAAGAAAATAAAAGGAAATAAAATGAAATAAGAAAATGAAATAAGAAAAGAAAACATGGAGACGCAGAAGAAAAGACAGCAGAAATAGCCCGACACTCCGAACCGAAGAAAGAAACAAATCCTTTGCCGCGCTGAATAAAAGTCGTAAACTTTTCATAACATCCGTAGATGAGCCGGAACCAAAATCGTAAACAATAGAAGAACAAGAAAACAAGAACAGTTTAAACAGAAAGAAGAATAATAGACGAGTCGACTACTCAAACCCGTAGAGAGTGGTATCCAGCTGTACGTTGGTCTGGTTAAACATGGACACTGCATCGATGCCGTCGTCTCCAGGACCAGACCAGTCGTCAAGGTACATCATCGCCAGATCCTGCGCCGCCATCGGGTCGCTCTCTTCCAGGGTGACGGAAGCTCCGCCAGGCAGCGTGCTCGGGCCAGTCGCCGACGTCATTTGTAGCATCGACATGTCGAGGAAGCCGTCGTCCAGGTCCGCCGTATTCGTGTCACCGCCCCATAGAGCCTGCAGGCCTGTCCCTAGATCCATGTGGATGCCCATGTCCAGAATCGTCGACTCGGTAATGTCGCCTGTCTGGTCACCCACGTTGTCCGTCTTAGAGTCAGGCGTGTCATTGGGCGTTATCAGGCTCCGGTAGACACCAATGTCCGAAATCGCACCACCAGCTGCTGGCTCGCCGGCCACGCTACTGAATGCCTTAGAGAGGTCGCGAGGGTCAATGCTAGCCAACGACCACGGATCAATCGTCGTAGCCGGTGGTGCAGTCGCCGTTGACGCCGGCACCACCGATGCCGGCTGGGACGCTACATTGCCGTCGGCCGCGCCGGGACGTGCCGATCCAGACTTGGACAGGTCTACCGCCGCCTTGCCACTGGCTGCACTCGTCTGGCGGTTCATCGACGCCACGCGCGACATCGGTGTGCCCGGCGTCAGGCCCTGCTTAGACAGAGTCGCCGTCATCGACGGTGCCGTCGAGGGTGTTGCTGACATGGCCACGGTAGTCGAAGCCTGTACCGTAGAAGATGTGGAAGACGAAGCAGCTGCAACCGCCGTCTTGTTCGCCTCGATTGCTGGTCCCAGCAAATCATCAAGAGCGCCCAGGGCAAAGTTGAGCGGATTTTGCGCAGGTTTCAAGTGGTCCTCCTCAATGTGCAGCCGGCGTGCCTCTTCTGTAGGGAATCCAGTCGACTTCAAGTCGCAGTCGGCCTCGGGGCAGTACAGCAGATTCTTGTTCTGTTGCTGCTGCAACTGATTCGCGTTCGCATTTGGTCCGCTCGTCTGGTTGGCCGCTGCCGCTGCCGCCTTGGTCTCGGACGGCTGTCGCCGTTTCACATCAGGCGATGCCGTCTTGCCTCCTCCTGCCGACGGTGTTGTCGCAGACTGCGGCGTCTGCACGGTCACGGGCGACTGGGCGGTGCCGGCGTTAGTCTTGCGGCGCTTTGTTGTCGGCAGCTGCAGCTGGTCTTGCGTCATGCCCGGCTTGCCAATGTAAGACGGCTGGCCGTGAGGCGACGGGCCGTGCGGTGGCGAGTTGTGCAGCGAGAACGGTGGCTGTGCAGTGGTCGGTGCCGCAGGCGTCTGCTGGCCGTTAGCCTTGCTGTTGCTGCGCTTGTGCGACTTAGACGCCGCAGCGTTAGTATCCACAGAAGCAGCATTGTTAGCAGAGGAGCCCTTGCGTGCCATCGCCTGGCTTTGCGTTTGGTTTGGAGTCGGAGTCCGGTTGGTAACGTTAGCTGGTGCTGCTGGTGCTGCATTGCCAGCCGATCCAGCG
Source organism: Ophiostoma cf. undulatum (assembly GCA_022392935.1). NCBI lineage: Eukaryota > Fungi > Ascomycota > Sordariomycetes > Ophiostomatales > Ophiostomataceae > Ophiostoma > Ophiostoma cf. undulatum. The sequence goes on from JAKRGL010000049.1 coordinate 1,115,574, forward strand.
CTGGCCATGCCAGCAGCGCGGTTGGCGCTGAACTGCTGAATGTCCCGAATCATGTCCATCAGCAGGTTGCGGTGTGACTCAATCTCGTCGAGCGTGATTGAGTACGCGCTCTTGCGGCCCTCTAGCGTGTCCGGGTTGGAAAACTGCTGAGAGATCCGATACCTAGTACGGAAGAACTTGCGTGTGCGCGCGTCGTCATGCGTCAGCTGGTAGAACCTGGCCAGTGACCGGCCGACCTTGACGAGAATCTCTACCGTCTCCTGAATCTTCTTGGCCACCTCATCCTGCTCTTCGGAAGTCATGGGAATGTCAGGGAACTGCTCCTTCTGTATATCCTGCTTGACCTCGCCGCCAATGTTCAAGATGTGCTGCATTATTTCCTTGTTGTGAAGAGTTTGGCGCTGGCGCACCATTTCCTGCTGCTCGGGGGTCAGGCGTGCAAACTGCTCGGCCGATGTGGTCTGCAGCGAGCCCAGACGCTGCTGTTGTTGCTGCTGCTGCTGCTGCTGCTGCTGTTGCTGCTGGGCCTGTTGCTGCTGCTTCTGCTGAAGAGTGCCATTATTAGCATTGTTGCTCAAGCTGGCATCCTCGTCAATAGTGATGGGGTTGTTGTTGCTGTTGCTATTGTTGCGCTTGCGAGCTGCAGCCGCGGCGGCGACGCGGTTCTGCTGCTGCTGCTGCTGGAGCAGCTTGTTGCGTGCTGCCGCCGACATATTGTTAGCGGTCGATACAGCGTTTGCCTGGTCCTGCTGCTGTTTCTGCTGCGCTTGTTGAGCCTGCTGCGCTTGTTGATGTTGGGCTTGCTGGGCCTGCTGCTGAGCTTGCTGTTGGGCTTGCTGTTGGGCTTGCTGTTGCTTTTGCTGCTGGGCCTGCTGCATCGCACCTGCATTGCCCATGGCAGCGGCGGCAGCAGCAGCCGCGTTGGGATTGTCCAACTGAACACCCTGCTTCTGCTGCAGCAATTGAGCCTGCTGCAGTTGTTGCTGCTGCTGGAGCTTAAGCTGCTGTTGCAACTGCTGATGAAGCTGCTGCTGCTGCTGCATCTGCTGCGACATGGCCATCTGGTTCGGGTTTTGCATACCACCAGGGCCACCAGGCTGTTGTTGTTGTTGTTGTTGTTGTTGCTGCTGCTGTTGTTGTTGCTGTTGTTGCTGTTGTTGTTGCTGCTGCTGCTGCTGCTGCTGCTGCTGCTGGGGAGACACAAACGCTTGCGATGTTGCCGGTTGCTGCTGATGTTGTGCTTGCTGCGCTAGCTGAGACTGCTGTTGCTGCTGGGCCTGGGCCTGTTGCGCCTGCTGCAATTGCTGGTTCTGCATCACCTGCTGCGCCTGCTGTTGCAAGACGTTGAGCGGGGCCCCACCGTTCTTGCTCTGTTGGGTTTTGAAATGGTGCATGATTTGTTCGTGCTTTAAACGAGCGCCAATCTTACGAACAACTTCTTCGGATGCATTCGCAAGCTTGGGGTTCTGAGTCCGTAGCGCCGCAACCTCGGCCGCGCTCAAGACCAGCATCTGTGGTGGGATGATGGGCATTCCATTAGCCATCATTAGGCCATTTCGACCAGGCCCGGGGGCAGCCGGGCCGCCAGGGACGCCGGGACCGCCAGCGGCATTATTCAGCATGTTCGGACCACCGGCAATGGCGCCTGGGACACCGTTGAGACCGGGGGCGCTTCCAGGAGCAGCGTTAGGGGGCTGCTGCATGCCAGGCGGCATAGGGCGGCCGTTAGCGGCGGCCTGAGCAGCCTGAGCAGCCTGCATCTGTGAACGTTTCTCCAGAATCTGGCGGAACTGCATCATCTGGAAACTCTCGAGCTGCTTGCGAAGCTGTTCAGGGACGTTGTTTTGCACAAGCCATGCCTTGAGATCGCGCCACTTCTTGACGTCAGGAGGTAGGCTAAACTGACTGGCCACCTGAGTAGGCAGATCAAGGTTATCCATGATTGCCTGCTGCTGAGGTGTGCGCTGTGGCCGCGGCTGGCCATCCATACCCTGGGGTGGCACGCCCATGCCAAATTGGCCAGGGGCTGGGCCTGGCTGAGGCTGTTGCAGCTGAGCTTGCTGCTGCTGAGGAGTCTGCTGCTGGTGTTGGCCAGGCTGGCCGGGTTGACCCGTCTGCTGGCCCTGGTTCAAGCCCTGAGGCATACCGCCAGGACCGAGCTGGCCTTGACGAGCGGCCATCTGAGCAGCGAGGGCCGGATTATTCTTCGCAGCAAGCATGCGGTTCTGGCCCTGGGCCAGCCACTTGTCGATGAGAATTTGGACCTTCTCAGGTGTGAAGTTGTTCAAGGCCTGCCGCTGTTCGGGGTTCATCATGGCTACCATTGCTTGATAGTTGGGGTTGAGGGCGAAATTTGCATGGGCCTGTTGGCGCTGACCATTGAAGCGGGGGTTGAGCTGGTTACCAAATTGCTGGCCACCCTGCATCATGCCGGGCTGCTGTTGGCCTTGTGCCTGCTGCTGCTGCTGCTGCTGGGCCTGAGCCTGTGCCTGCTGGGCCTGCTGGTCTTGGACGGTGGCCTGGCGAGCCATGGGTGTGCCAAGGTTGCCTAGTGCTGGGCTCTGGCCAATGTTTGCGCCGGCTTGGCCCTGCATACCCTTTGCTGCTTGCTGCTGATGTTGCTGCTGCTTCTGGAGGCGCTGCTGATGCTGATGCAGGCTAGCGGCGACGGACGGGTCCATGCCCATCGGGACATTAAACACAGGCTGCATCTGCTGGCCGTTGCGCTGAGGCTGGCCAGGGCCGCCGGGAACTTGACCATTTGGCCGGCCCTGTGCACCGGGCATGCCAGCCATAGGACCGCCCATCTGCGGCTGGGGTGCACCACTTTGGCGGTTGGCCGGTGTGCTTGCAGGGACCACGACCTGACCGTTCTCTTGTGCGATGAGGCCCGCCTTATGCTCTTTAAGGATACTTTCAACATTGGGGGCTACGTTGAAATACTGTCCGGCCTGTGCAGTAGGACCAGCGGCACCAGCACCAAGGCCGCCTTGCTGTCCGGCACCACTGACACCCATCATATTCTGGTTAATCAAGCCGGCTGCCATTTGCTGCTGCTGCTGCTGCTGCTGCTGCTGCTGCTGTTGCTGCTGTTGTTGTGCTTGCTGCTGTGCTTGTTGTGCCTGCTGCTGTTGTTGCTGCTGCTGCTGTTGTTGCTGCTGCTGCTGGAGCTGCTGGAGCTGCTGCAGCGAAGCCTGCATGCCCGGGTTCATTCCTTGCTGACGCATATTTTGTGATTTTTGCGTGAGCATTTGGAAGGCCTGAAGCTGGAACATGTAGGCGATGACATCCTTTCCTTGCTGTTGCAAGCTCTGAACGATTTGAGGGTTGGCCCGCGACTGTATACCGGCGACGACCTGGCGCTTTGTGTTTTCGTCGGCCGCCAAGTAGAGACGAGTTCCAAGTTCGGTGACCTTGGCGCGGTCGGGCTCGTTTAGTTTGAGGAGATCGAGAATCATGTTGGGGTTTACAGGGCTCTGGCGCATCTGGTTCATGCCCATCTGCATTTGCTGCTGCTGCTGCTGCTGCTGTGCCTGCTGTTGCTGGAGCTGCTGCTGGTTGGGACCGCCCAGCTGAAGACCAGCACCGTTTTGAGGAATGGGACCCCCGACGCCCATGGGCTGGCCATTTTGTTGTTGTGGAATGGGGGATGCCTGCATTTGGTGTTGGAGGTGCTGGAAGCCCTGGGGGCCCTGTGCGAAGGCGTTTCGCATCTGGGGGTTTTGCTGGGCGGCCTGTGCGAGAAGGAGCTGCTGCTGCTGGAGCTGTTGCTGTTGCAGTTGTTGTTGTTGCAGTTGTTGCTGCTGCTGTTGAGCCTGCGCCTGCTGCTGCGCAAACTGTTGGTTGTTCATGTCGTTTCGGAGCGTCTGTTCGTTGGACTGGCGTTTTGCGTATTGGTCCTGGATTTTGTCGTTCATCTGCTTTTCGTAGGTAGCCTGCGATGGTGGTTAGTAGGCCGTCGGAATGTCAAATCTAAATATCAAAATGGACATCGAGCTCGAGTCAAGACTCACCCGATCAAGCATCTCCAGGTATGCCTTGCGTTCAAAGTCGACGCCGGCTTGCAGAGCCTTTTGCCAGTCAATGCCTGGGTTGGCGAGGATGATATTGGTGACTCTGTGGCATGAGTTAGTGGTGGATTGCGATGGTGGTGATAGATACGCGATAGTAGATTCGAGTTGATAAAAAAAATAGATTATAAAAAAGTGAAAGAACAAGGCAAGTTGTGGTAATGGTGGTGGTGGTGCAAGATAAGATGTGTAGGGTGTAAGAGCGAAGAGGCTGAATGGAAGTGAGGCGCGCAAGTGCGTAGGGTGCGACGTGTGCAGTGAGAAATGAGAAAAGTGATTTGATGAGCAAGGAAGAATGGGGCAAGAAATAGAAAAAGCTATGGAGAACAGGGCAAAAAAGGAAGGGGCCGACACAGTGCGTAGAAACAAGGCCGGGCAGGCTCCCTAGGGCCAGAGAGAGCTGCGCAGCCAAAAATCAAATGCTAGTAGGATGGCTCCAAAGGTACCGGGACACAAAGAGTCTAACACTAGAAGACTTTTGATGGAGGAAGAGAAGCAAAGGTGATGGCGCAAGCTAATGAACCAAGCCGGACGAGCTGCTTTGTCTGGACAAGATGGGGACGCTGTTTTCGTCTTGTAGCATACTACGACATGTTGCGACCTGCTTAGCCCAGTGGCAGT